>QLNU02015360.1:56025010-56043194 GCA_006491805.2 Dysdera silvatica
TTTGAAAAACATATTGGCTTAGTAGAAAACTTTTAACAAATAAGGCAGAGATAGGCAAGCTTTTGAGAGTAAAGAGCTATTTTTTATATATGTACCTCCAGTGCCGATGCCAAGGGAGGGGGCGAACCAACATCCTTCCTTCCTAAGCAGCAAACTTTTATGGCCAAAATGGGATTCTTATAAAAAATGAAGTCCTTTTGAGGCGGCAAAACACATGTTCACCCCGAACGACATAATACATAGTGCCGACCCTGCGTACCTCAGTAATCCAATAGTAATCACCCTTGTCTTCGAGTCCGTGGGGCTGGGTTCGACTTCTAAAATGTTTGATTGAATGGAAGTGTATTGTGGTTCCAAAGTCACGTTAAGCTTTCGGTTCCATCGCAGAAGACCCTTAGCACAATTTGGAGACGTAAAACGTGCGACTTTATTCAAATATTTTAAAATAATGTAAATTCCTTTTACATCATGCTTTTTGTATCCTGGCATCTAATCATGTGATACTGTTAAGGCATACCTATTGAAATAATATAGTATTAATTATTAAGCTATTTGTTACATCACAATATTGCAAGAACCAATAATTGTCATTCTTAATTTTTATATTGTAAAAAAATAGAGAATGACAAGAACATGAAAAGTATTCCATGGCATGTCAGACTAATTATAAAGTAAAAATTAGATGAAATGACAAGGTAAGAGGTGCAAAAGGTATGAAGCATTTATACAATACATAACAAGTTTTTCGAAACAAGCTAAATGTTATAGCCGGAAAAATTGCCAACCATGGTAACTTACGAAAAGCTACGTAATATCTCACGTGACAATTACAGTCTTCTCAGAAAAAGTGGGTTGTGCTTGAAAAGGGGCAATCATTTCGAAGCCCAGTGAGGTTCTCGCTTTCTACTGTAAGAGGCAGGGCTTCATGATTTACTTTGTAAGTGGTTCTCGCCAAGAAAAAGGTGGTCAAAATTTGTTCTCATTGGCTATTCTTCCAACATTAATAACACACTAAATATGGATCGCTCAGCATTTTCGCATTAACATTTTTTCATTAGAATTTTGCAAGGAATACCGCTGTGCAGAGTTTAGGCGGCCTCAACGGGACGCCCTGTATAGCGCTGTCGAAGGCAAGATCTCTGTACTGGTTTGCAAAAGGTTATTATACAATTGTTTTTAACCCACGACTCTGAGTTTTGACCATTCTATCATTAACTCATAAGCGTTTGAAAAAGAAACGATCATGTCTCATGCGGGACTTGAGCCAAAGAGCTTTGAATTACCATCCTAATATTCTAATTACTAAGCCTAGCTATCTAGTTTGTCAGAGGTTATTCTGGTATAAGTCAGAGGTCGTGGGTGTGAAAAACATTAATTCGTATATGGTACTGTAACCTCATCATGTAAATAACGAGACCCCTTCTGACAATTTTAAATCCATGCACACACTTTTCTTTGCTTCAGTTACTTGTTTTCAGATCATTAGGGCCGAAACCCAACAATCCCTGGTTTGTGTCTAGCTTTGGACAGACTCAATTTTTTCTTCTCATACTCTATTAAATCAAAGACAAGTTCTTGGCTATGCCGAAAATAAGGGCTGCAGAAACGAATGTATGCATTATGTCGTTATTTATAAAATTCCTGTGAATGACATATTTTAGACTATATAATAAATCCGAGATCTTTTCGTAATCTACCTAATTTTTTATTACAAATTTTAGTATTAAATTATAGCCATTTTTAGACTTACGTTATATACTAGGTACGTATTTAGAAATACTGCTTCATTTGATCATGATAATCATTCGATCATTGCATCATAGCAATATTATAATGAAAACTCTTTTTAAAGGGTAAAAACTGGGTGAGTTTGTCTCTATTCAAAATAATATTTAAAATTTTAAGAAGTTTTTCCGAAAAAAATGTTACATAGATGCAAAGTATGCTGCGGTATTATTATACGGTATGAATTTTGCCCGAATGTTTCGAAGTTCTGTGTGAATTTGGCGAATTTATTCAAAACTTATTCAAAACTGCTGAGATAATTAAGACTGAATGCAACTGATAATTTTTATTTTAATGTCTCTTTACATATTATTCGGTTGCCCATAATATAAATAAATCTATCATGCTTTTAATAAAACTACGTAACGTACACACAAATTTACAAATTACAATAACATTGGTAAATGATTTGGTTCACATTTTTTTAAACAGTACATTTTAAACTATAATACATTTGATTCCAATGTAACTAACGTGTATAAATATTTTAAGTTATTTGTACATACTTTCAATATTAAGTATTGTGCACTAAATTTTTTGATGCAAGTAATTATGAAAATTATTTCTTATACTTGGTGATTTTTTTTAGTGAGATACAATATTCAGCAAATTTTTTTCTGAGGAATTCTTGTCATTTTCCGTAACTCGCTGTTTACTGCACGAGTCGTATAATGATTATTCTAAAGATAACGGAATACAATTTTAAATTCAGGCTATAACCAATATTTTCTAACAGTAAATCCTAAGCAATATGTTTTATTTGATTTATGCGATATTGCGGCCAGTAGCATAGAAAACCAACAAACTATGACAAAGATTGTAAAAAAGGATGGATTAGACGATGCCAGTGTTCCACAAAGTTGCAAGAAAAAGTCTAAAACCGTTAAAAGAGATCCAAGAGCCTTAGGGACACATGTCTGAGGCGTTTCGCTAAATTTTTCACCACCAAACGCCCACACTGACTTATAAATGTTTCATGGAGTCCTTATGAGGATATCCATCAGGCGGAAGCACTGGAAGTAACGGCAGTGGACGTCCATCAGCAATATTGCGTTAGCTTCCATGTTATTTTAATTTCCCTGTTCGAAGTTTCCGTTTTGAAAAATCGTTTTTTTAAGCGGTAACTCCCTTTATCTGATGCCATTCTTTTTCTGGCTCTCCGTTGCAGATCTCGTATTATTGAGGATTCTGTTGACATCTTTCTAACGTCTTACACGTTCTTTTCTCCCATTCTATACTTTGGCAATTCCAACAAATATACCATTTTGATGAAAATATCTCGGTTGGTGCGGTATGTCGCCGTTCCGTTTTCTTTCCAGTCTAGTCAAAACTACTTTCCTTCAAAGCTTCTTAGACATGTCATATCATTTTAGCTGCCGTATTTTCTTTCTTTAAAAATCTATACATTTATTGCTCGTATTCAACGCAGTGCGGGAGGGTTTCATATTTTCAAATTTAGTATTTGCTCAACAGATATTGATCGGAATATGTTCTTTAATTTTTATGCCTAAATCTAGTTATCACTTCATTCATATAATAGCACTCTAACACGCCAATCTTTCTTTTTATCTATAGCGAGACAAAATTCTCAAAAATGTTGAATTTGCTTCCTTTTTTTAAGCAGCGGTTTCATTGCGAAACAATATAAATGGAATTATTGAACAAGGTGCACACAAATTATTCTCACATTTCCTAATATTTATGCAAATTATTTTAAGAATTATATTTTAATTTCTTCGAAGTTGAATTAAAATTAAATATATTGTCCGAAAAAAAATTTGCAAATCGCTATAGTTAGTTTTCAATCTCCTCGAACTTATATATCATTATTTAAATTTCTCAATATATATATATGAAACTACCGTCTTAAAATATTATATTCAAATTTTTCTTACAGTTAAAAATGCTACAATATTATTATATATCACAATTACTTGTTTTTAAATGTAGATTGTGTGAATATTTCAAATTTGTACACAAGGCTAATCATTTTCTTCGAACCTAAAAATTTAGAAAGTATTTATTTTATGAATATCACTCATTTATTTTATTATTAATATCACTTATTTATTTTATTATGAATATCACTTATTTATTTTATTATGAATATCACTTATTTACTTTTTTATTATGAATATCACTTATTTACTTTTTTATTATGAATATCACTTATTTGCTTTTTATTATGAATAGCATTTACTTTATTATGACTTTATTTTATTATAAATATCATTTATTAATTTATTTTATTTATTAGAATCTGAAAACTATAAAAAATTAAATTGAGAGCGAAGGAGAAGGGGGGATTATTATTTTTAAGCTCTTATAAAAAAAAGTCTCACTAATTTTTATGTGTTTTTGCCCTACGAATGTGCAGTGGTTACGCGTTCACCTAGTCTAACGTTATACCAGGTTCGGCTTCCGACAGTGCTAATAAAACGAAACTCTCACCGACTAGTCGATCCCTGTAGTCCGGGTGTTGGTTCCCTAGTCCTTAAAAGGTTCGGAGACCTAGGTAAATTATAGGTTCCGAATTAGTATGACTCTCACTGTCCTTGCACAGTAAAACTCACAATTTATTGTGCTTTTATTGACAGGCCCATCTTATATGTAAAACAGAAATAGGAAAATCAAACACGAGAGATTAATGTTCTGAAAGAATACACTTTCACCGTATAAAATATAAATACTTCATTGCTTTCTGGCTAATATGAGTCATATGGTTAGATTTTGGCATAGGTATTTGCAAAAGTTCGAAAGCAACTCGGATAGAGGTATGAATTACCATTCCCAAACAGAAATAATGCCTGCCTGCATTAAAACATTTCTCAATTAATTACGCCAAATTTTTTATTGTAAAAATATCGACCATTTTCTTTACTCTGTGAATTCAAAAATCAATCTTCTGTGGCTGTTGTTGATCCTGGGGGGCGGGGGGCTCGTCCCCTGCCTCCTCAGACGTGACTAAATGTAGGATCGTATTCGTCTGTCAATTTCACAACTCCAGTCACTTGATGAAGTATTGGGGGGCAATGAAAGTGTAACATGTTAATAATTTTGTAATATTTATTTAATACTCATAATTTGGCAATATTGTGTAAATAAAAGAATAATATGATTTAGAATATTAAATTTTATTCAAATCGGAATTAAAATTTAAGAATTAAAATACATGCCAAAGAATTAAATTATTACGCCTAAAAGTTTCTAAATAACGCACATTCTAAGAACAATTCTAAGTACTACAGTATTTTATACATTTTAATCGATTTGAATTATGATATTCAACAGAAACTTACCGCATTCGCCAAATCAACTTGTATCTAAACTTATCTATTAACTTGTATCTAAACCTATTGTCTTTACTATCCAACGCAAAATAGTTAAGCTCCGGGGAAATTCAAAGCAGATCAATTTTTTATAATAGGGTATTTGGGCGGCTCACACGATGGGTAACACGATGACAGGTTATATACAAACTGCATGAACAAAGGTCCCTGTGCCCTGTTTTGATCAATGAATTGTTTCAGCTCAAATTGATGGAGCAATTTCTAAAGCTCAACTCCTGAGCGTCGAAAAATGGTCCTCCAGAAATATCACCAAGTATGGATTGACAAAGTGTATTCGGTGCCATCATGCAATAGTTGTGCTTGATTCATTTCCGAAAAATTAAAGATTATTCTTAAAAAGTCTTCAGCGGTGGGACTATTAATACAGAAAATAGTTTTCTCATGGTTTAAAGCGTAACATAAAATGTTAAATACGTGTATTTCATTAACCCAAAAATAACTCAAATACTCGTATATTACAATGTCTTCCATAGAGCGTAATTCAAAAATTGAGCAAGATCAGTGTTCTATAATTTTAATTTCGTAATTTACGAATTATCTTTTGTTATAATAGTTTATCAGCGAAATGTGCAATTTAATTAGAGAAATTGAAACTAGTAGTATTTTTAATTGAAGAGTTTATTAAGCGTAGTCTAAATAAAGAAATCTAGGTGATGATATTGATGCAACATTATCTTCGGTCTTTTTTTATCCCATAAAACTCAATCTAGATGATGACTCTGAAAGAAAGGGAAAAAGAAAATAAAGCTGGTATGAAGACTTATTACAAACTTGCACTCTTTTTACGTGACCTGTTGGTGAGAGTGAAAGATCGAGTTCCAATGGATGAATTGACTGGAACAATTTACCAAATACCCTGCAAAGACTGAGAAAATGTATGCACTGGTAGGAAGGGAAGAACTGCTTGTACATGTAAAAGGGAACGTTATCGTGCTGTGGAGAAAGGTGAGAAGACTAATCTTCTGGCAGAACATGCCTGGGAGAAAGGTCATGTTCCTGATTGGAAAAGTACAAAAGTTCTTCATAAAAATGTAACTTCTCGCTATTGTAGACTTTTTCTGGCGTCCTGGGAGACTTTCCGAATACGTAGTAAGGCGATGAACATCGCAAAATCGATGCCTGAACCTTACCGCATTTTTGCTAGGAGATGGGAAAGAACGGATTCAGACATGAGGTCGGGGGTGAGGGGTCCCGAGTGCCGGAGAGTTTCCAGGAGATTGAGACAGCGAGGAAAACCCGACTGCGGGATAGCGTTGGGGAAACTCAAAGTTAGAATATAAATAACAGGCACCCACACTTCCTTGACACTTTCGCTTGATGAAGGGAACAGTATTTCGTGAAATGTTCCGGATATATTTTGCAAATGGTATGTGTTTTTACCTTCTTCATTTGTATTTCGTATATTCCGACCAGTGTCAAATTTTACTAGTTATGGTAAGCCCTGGTCAATCTTTGTAAGTTATTGTCAGCGTAAGACATAATTCGAAATCAAACGGCAACGTTAAGTTTGATTCAAACAATGAAAGGGTGTCACTGACATTACTATAAATAAACAAAAATATGAGGCATTTACTCATTTCATTTATTAGAACAGAGCGTCTTCAAATGATTGATTTCACCTGAGAACAAATTAATTTACTCAATAACTCATGCCTAAAACTTATCTATTCACTTCCATCCAAATATATCTATTAAGTCATATCCAAATATATCTATTAACTCATATCCAAATATATCTGTTAACATATTAACTTGTATCCAAACTTATCTATTAACTTGTATCTAAACTTATCTATTAACTTGTATCTAACATTATCTATTAACTTGTATCTAACATTATCTATTAACTTGTATCTAACATTATCTATTAACTTGTATCTGAACTTATCTATTAACTTCATATCTAAATGCTTACTTCAAATTCAGATCTTCATATTGAAATAGCCTTCGTTTTTGTAAGACAATTATTTATTCGAAGAAATACATCTATATATAAAATTAATACTTTAGGAAAAATATTTTAAAGAAAGAATTGTTTGAAAAATTTAAAAGTTAAAAAAGGTTGAAAAAATTGAAAAAAATTGTTTAAAATATTAAAAACCTGAAAAAACAATTGAAGATTGAAAAAAAAATGAAAAATTGAAAAAAATTGAAAAATTGAAAGAAAACAACAAATAGTTCAAAAATTGTAAAACGAAACTGTGTAAAAAAATTAAGTTGAAAAAAAACTATAAATAAACGTGTGCTCTAAAATAATTTTTTTTTTATTTTTTATCTTTGGCGTATTGCTGGCCTGAATGTAAAAATGAAACGCTTCAGGTGCTTCTGTCTCTAAAAAATGAGATGAAATGGGAGCAGAGATGAAGCCTGGAGCATTATTTGACACTATGGGCCTTATTCTGCATTTTTTTCTCCCGAAATAAAATAACCGGATCAGCAGCGACCTTTCGCAGGCGGTCCGGGCTCTTCAGGAATCCTATCGTCCTGACAGAATCGAGAGAAGGGATTACATTTTCCTTGTCCTCCAGAGGAAACAGGAAAGACCGGGAGACCGGGACAAAAGAGAATAGGAATGGGAAATTTCGCGGTCGACCACTTTTTAATTTCGGAAAGTTAAGCCTGTTTCCTCTGTCCTGGCAACGTCACGACAGATCTGTCACGCGAACCAACCTCTACTGGCATCTGTTTGGCTTTTGCTTACTATCTTTTTGAAACCTTTTCAAGCTTCTCATCGCTGTTAAAGCGTTGAAGGAGACACTAACTTGTGCAAAGAGAAAAATAAAGTGAACTGCACACAGAAAAAAAAAAGCCGTATGGAATTTTTGGAATGCCGTTTGGTACAGAAGGGTAGAAGTACTGCTAAAGGCACTATGCTGTAGAAACTGACGCCTTCCGGTCAAAATAATCGATGGCGGGTATGGTTATAGCTACCAACTACAATCTTTTTCTACGCAAAACAAAATTATAAATGGCATTGCTATACAAAACGTCGTAACTACAGCGGTACCTCGATAATTCGAAATTCAAGGAAAAGGGGTCTTACTTCGGTTTAGTTACTTTTCGAATTATTGGGGTTTCATTGTATTATAATGTAAAATATGTGGATGAAATTCACTCGAAGATATGAAGAAAAGGATTTTGAGAAGTGTGATTAATTTTGTTGCATCGCTAAATAGCTGCATCTTCACGTGGTATCAATTCATTTACTATCAAAGCTTGAGGAGGTATTGATTTCTACGTGGTTTTCTTTTCTCCTATGAAAAATTTTAGATGATGAGAGCAATTATTCATTAGCCAACTCTGCTTGTGTTTTTGTTCATTTTAAAAGTACTTAATCCCCTAATTATAAAGATATTACAAGAAGGATGAATTGCACTTAATTTAGGAGTGAATCACTTTAACAACGATTAAGGTACAACGCTTTGATCTCGTTCTAAAACTTTGAAATTCGGCCAATGTAAAAGAAAGGCGGTTTTAATTTAAAGTATGACAATTTCATAGAAGGAGAACCAGCGTGCATATTAAACCGCGATTGCAAACATTCTATAATATACTTTTTATACATTTAAAGACAATAGGCTATTTAAAGAGGAGGTATGAATTGGACAACTTCTTTCTTAGTAATTGTGCTTTCCCTGTGACGGGCAATATCTTTTTTTATAATGTATGAATCAAGGAGCTCTTGTTTGATCTACGAAACATGGGCATTGAGATTTCATTTCGTACTTTTAATAGTTGAAATGCTAGCGTAACACTACTGCAACTACAGTTTCCAACTCCGTAATATACAAATAACTAAGGTCTAAAAGCAATACTTAGTATTGAAAATACTATAAAATATATATATAAGCAAAATATTATTTAATTAACTTGGGCCAAACTTGACAAATCGCTGTAGTGAGCCAATTACAAAATGTTCTGTTATATCGGTGCTTTATTAGTGCTGAACATATTGTTCCAGACTATACGAAACAAGAAGAGCTGACCAGTGTCATTCTTGTTTTTAGAACACGCTTTCCAATAATTGCTCAGCTAGGAAACGATAGAAAGGTAAATGGTTTTACCGGACATCTCAATCACCGTAGGACTTCATGCATCAGTGAACGCAATGAGAGACCCGATGGTCACAGATTAGTCGAAAAAAGAAAGAGTTGAAAAGTGTGTAGGGACGCGGCATCACTGCTAGTATTACAAATGTTTTTACTAAACACATCCTACTACTATTTCGAAACACTTTTTTCATAGAAAGACTTTACCCTCAACTTCTCAATATCTTTCCTGCCCTGAGGAAAACAGCAAACAAAATCGGTAAATTTTTCCTACAAGGAAAACTCAATCTTGTCTTTTTCAAGACTAATGTACAAAATTCTGCAATTGTGTAACAGGCAGTAAATGACGTGTCTCCAGTTCTTGAGAATGCTTTAAACATCCTTAAAATGAATGACTTTGAAATAGCATCTAAAATATTGCTTGCTTGTGTTAATATTTATTTTGTCTTGTATCCTTTGTATGTCATGTTTTTAATGTGTTATACATAATAAATTTTGATTTGATTTTTGTAACTTTAGTAAAAATATCAGTAATGCTATCAGTGATGCCGCCTTGCCATCACACGAGTTATTAACTCGGGTTCGACTCCCAACGGTGCAAAGAACGCTTACTCAGAGATCTCGTAAAGATCACACTGCTCAATGTAGTTCGGAGTTTGGTCCCCTAGGCCTTAAGAGGTTCAGATTCCTAAGAAAATTGCGGGTCCAGAGGTTCAGATTCCTCGAAAAACAGTAGGTCCCGGCGCATCATTATCATTGTAGACCTTGCGCTGTAAAACCACAAACAAACCATCACACGAGTCTTAATATGGCCAACTGAGTAAGAAAATTTATATGGCGATCAGAAGACCGAGGGAATGACCACTCTCACTTTGCGTTACTGTGTAGTTGCACAACAAATGGAAAGCTTGCTCTTGAAACAAAAGGGAAACTGGTTAGCTGTTTTTTTTTCTCCTAGTGATTGTTGATTCAGTCTAAAACTAAACAGCAGAGATTAAACGTTGGGACAAAAATCCGATACTACGTTACGTCCCGTAAAGCTCACGCTATAATTATTTCAATCGTTATTCGAGTTATCTCCCAACTCTGCTTACCCTCCCCATAAAAAATACGATTGTCGAAAAACTGCACCCTGTAGTCTAGGGTCGGTCCTCTAGGCCTTAAGAGGCACGAATTCCTCGGATAATGTATGTCCTGGCGCCACGTGACCTTTGCTATCCTTTCGCCGTAAAACAAAATAATTTATACATGACTAACCTGACGGATCTACATACCATTCATCACGGATTGACTTGAACCACAAACATGGGTTGTTGTTTTTTTTCGGTGTGATATCTATGAGTACTCTTTTAAGGAGATCGTCATTGCTTAGAAAAACAACTACAAACAAGAGGTTCCTTCCCTTCAGATTCTCATTTTTAAAGGCGTTACCGTTTGGATTAAATTCAATTCTCCCATATCTTTGTACTGCGTAGTTGGCAATCGCCTTGGGACCATAATCGACTAACATACTGACCTTTTCACAGATAGAAAATAAATTTGAAGACGGCCCTACGGTTATTTAGTTGTAATGCGTTCTCTTAGCGTGCCGTTAACCCTGGTTTTACTCCCAATGGTGCCAAAAAAATCTCTAACCACTCACTGTAGTTCGGGGCTGTTTCTCTAAGGGTTAAGAGATTCAGGATCCTCGGAAAGGCGAAAGTTTCAACGCAGCATGCCATGCTATCCTTGCACCGTAAAACACAAATAAATTTGGAAGCCTTGTGTGCACAGTCTCACCTTGTTTGTCACAGAATGGCCCTTGCTGTCCTTGCGCCATAAAAATACAACCAACCAAACAATTTAGAAACCGATCTTTATTACCTTGTACAGGTTGTCACTTCAACCTCTGCAATCCTCTTAAGAAAGCTGAAAATATCACATTTAAGCATAAAATAACGTGTATGTATGTGAATGTGTTAAATTCAATTCAATGCAGATTTATTTAGGCGGACTTACGTTACATTATGGGGTTTATATAAAGTTTATAACAAATAGAATTTTTACAAATTACAAACTGATATTCGCCTGGGCAGCCTCGAGTAAAAACTATCGAGGCTGACAAAGCCCATGTTGTTCAAGGGAAGGAATGATCATTGCAATATTTAGACGCGCACAACAGGAAAATGACATCTTAATAATATTATAACGAAAATACAATATATGAAAATGACTACAGTTGCAATTCTAAAAGATATTTGCGGAGATGTTTCTTGTAAAGAGAAATATAAATAATTCTACTGAAAAAGATTTATCAATAACTATGGTCACTGTAACAGACTAGACAAAACCATTTTTGGAACAAATTAAAACTTTAAATTAGTCATATGTGCAGACCAAATTGACTTTTTTCTAAGCTCTTTTGATTCATCAGCCCTGCGGTGGCGCAGTGTGGTAACGCGTTCGCCTAGTGCGCCGTTAACTCGGGTTCGACTCCCAACAGTGCAAAGAACGCTTACTCAGAGATCTCATAAAGATCGCACTGCTCACTGTAGTCCGGGGTTTGGTTCCCTAGGCCTTAAGAGGTTCGGATTCCTCGGAAAACAGTAGGTCCCGGCGCAGCATGACCATTGTAGTCTTTGAGCCGTAAAACCACAAACAAACAAACTTTTAATCAATTAACTTACAAGAGTAAAGAAAAACTATTTCCCTTGACGCTTCGTTTAGTTTAGTCGACATTATACGCAGGATTGTGTTATCAATTGTCAAAAATGGTTCCATTTGGCAGTGCGGATATGAATTTCAAACTGAAGATGTTTCAACACTGAGTAAAAGTGCTGAGGCTCTAGGCAAAATGTTGCACATAACAGCTGAATATGAAATCCAAATGCCCATTAATAGAAGTTACAAATTTTAAAAATGAAATTGAAAATAACATTAACTTTAATATCCAAAATCATTGCCTATTTTACCTATAATTACAGAGGAATCTGAATTACAGGTGAAGTACAGAGTAAGACTCAAAAGTAAGAGAAATTCATCAAACAATTTGGCTCCTCCAACAAAATGAACCCTTAAATTCCAATTTAGAAGCTTATGGACTTATCAACTTTGCGCGAGATATTCTTGGAACAATTTAGTTGATGGCAAGAAATACGGACGTTCCCAATTCCAATCGAATACTGATGATCACTTTCCACCGACATTTCACTTCTACAGACAAGACTGGAACGAAAGTTGATAAGGTTTTATATTTTGACGAAACTGACTCCTGTAAATGCCATGTAAATTTCATTACAAAATATCAAGTTGCGATTTTTATCCATTCACTCCCAGTATAAATACTTTCAGCGTTAAAACTCAAAAAATAAAGCAAGTATGAATTTAACACGGCAACCATAACCACGTATATTTAACAAGGAGAGAGCCCTGTAGTGGTAACGCGTTCGCCGTGCGGGCGCCATTATCCCGGGTTCGAATCTCAACTAACTGCTCACTGTAGTCCGGGGAATGACTCCCTAGGCCATAAGAGATCAGTATTCCTCGGAAAACTGTAGGTCCAGGTGGAACATCACCTTTGATAACTTTGCCCTGTAAAACTCACCTACCTTCCTTATATACGAAGAAAGAGAGCGTTGTTTCCTGTCCTCGTTCGTTTAGCGGTCTAAGACACTCCCGTCTAAACGCAGAGACCCTGGTTCGAATCCAGGATGGGGACGGCGTCTCTTTTTCTCCAGAAAAGCTCTAGTTTGAGCTACATACACGTGGGAGGCAAAAATTATTGTATACCTTCACGATGTCAAACTATACCTTAACACATTTAGTATCCAGTACTCGTTCTGATGCAACTAGTTATACTTATAAGATTTCAAAGCATACTTAAACACGTGCGGTGAAATAAAATTAAAATGCACACCTACTCTGTCGTTGTAAAACATGGACTGTACCAACCCTATGTCCATGTTTACATGATACAAATTTTTGTTTCAACCATGTCGCAATATGTGGACAACCCCGCAGATTTCCTTTTAGAGGTTTCATTTTTTTTTCTACTTCTTCCCCGAGTTTCAATTCCATGAAATTGATCTTGAGGCATTCTTAATTACATAATTGCATTAATCTCGGAGCTCTGAAGACCAGGCGAAGGCGGACTGGAAAGTGAGTGAAGCTAGAAAGTGAAGTAGTGCCTCCTTGATCTCTCCAATCAATGATCACAATTCGAGGAACCAATTTTCTTGTAATAAATGGCAAACACGACTTTAAATTAGATGAAGAGAAAGCGAGCATTTTCCGTCTTTGAACAGGACACCCAAATTAATGACTTTTTCACTTTTCTTCTCTTATCTAAGGTTGTTTTATCTGACAATTCCCCAGAATTATCATAAGACAGAACAGTTTCCCTCTTTCCCCTCTTTTTTTTTTTTTAGTAAATCCCTCTAAGGTCACTAAACAGTTTTCCAAATCACTATTTATAAACCTTTATTGACAGTTGTTGGCCTGTCAAAATCAAATTTAAAATAAAAACAACACGAATTTATCAATTACTCCGCCATCAATCATAAGTCTTTTTTTTTTTTTGTTATTTCTTCTATGATCGTTTAATAACAAAAGAATGATGAATAGAAAAATAAAACGAACTCGGGCATTTATTGGCGTTTAGCCAAATTGTGGCGTTTGCCAACTTTTGCCAATATGTATAAAATATTCTAACTTAAAAGAAAAAATATACTGAAATTAATAATTAGGGAAGTATTTGATATTGATGTATCATGGAGAAGGCAGTACATTTTTAAAAGGGGGTATATTCCAACCATTAGCCTACGCAGAAAGTTCATAAGGGAGTTACAGACCTACAATTCCACATATTTATATGTATATATACAAAATTTATTATTGACTTTTATATAATTTATAATAATTTATTATTGGGGTTATGACGCACATCAGACTCCTTGCATACGTCAGTGCCTCCAACTTAAGATCTCAAAAATGTCTGACAAAATTCTCTGACATTGAAAAACTAATTTTTAAATCCATCTCACGAAATTCTTTGATGGTAAAATATATGCATTAAAAATTCTGCGAGTTTGTGAATTCTGTTGGTTTATTCGCATTTTAATTTTTGTAAGAAGATGAAATGGGAAAATATATATTTCTGCCACTGTATTGTAATTAAACCACGATTTCTAAAAGCAGAGTATTATAGTTCAAGTGCAAGAAGGTGTTTCAAATAATTGACCTGGGCCCTAAAAAATATTATTTTTCCTTTTAAAAATGTATTGATTTAAGCGAATTCCGATATCAGATACGATTATTATATAATAAGTAATCGCTTGAGGTTACTTTTATTAGATGCGAAACGTCTTGAAGTTGTTTTCCAATAATAATTACCACCATTGCGCAGACATTCTACAGCAAATAAGCACTATTAGATTGATCCAAAAACCACTTTGGGGTTAAAAAGTTGTTAAAATCACTCGTTGGGTTCCTCACCGAATTTTATCGCTTTGTTCCGTAAATAATCTTTCTATACTAATCTATTGTGTGCAAGCATAATCTCAAAACACCTTGACAAGTTAAAAAATTTTAAACAGAATTTTTGATAGATAACATTTATTATCAAGAAAGTCAGAAAGACATAGCTGACATTAATCATACATACGTCAAACAACCGAAAATTTATCCTACAATTATGGCTATTGAGAGTTGATTTATCACAAGTTGAAAAATGCCATTATTTTGAGTTTCGATTTTTGTGTCGAAGATTCGACTGACGAGGGCACATTTTGAGAAAAAAATAAACTGTGATGAATCACTTGAAACCTGTTGTTAAGATCTTTATGTCGGATTTTGCATTTCACTCCTTGCTCGACCCTCTCACCCCCTCCACGGGAAGATATGCTTCTTAGGATTGGAACGGTAAAGGGGAAAATGGAATATCAAAGCAAAGGAAAATTCACCAATAAATCCATAACTCTAGGACGATAAACATCGTGAACTTGTGATATATTCTTTAGGAGCTAAATGATTTCTGAAGCGTTTTTATTTAAAATCGATATTTTTTAGTCCCTTTCTGTTACGAAATACATTCAAAGCTCTCGTGCTGACTGAGTTGGAAAAAATATGTCCTCCCGGGCAAGTAAATCTCTCTGTTAAACAGAGAGGACTGTACGCTAACTAGGCCCAAACCAAACGTGCGTGTGTGTGGATATTTAGAAATGCATTATTGTGACCACGTTAAAACACCAATCCTTTTTGGAGAGTAAACAAATGCTTCGCTCTTGGAAATTGCTCAAACAATGATGGTTTTTTACAGCTTTGGTGAGTGTGAACTGTTAATTTCAACCTATGAACATCCCGTCCTCAATCGTATTATATCAGATATTAGAAATTTATTGAAATCGGATTTTAACGACCATGTTTTGAGCTTATTGGAAGCGCTAACACTAACGTGGATGACATGTAGAGATCGTTTATTTATTTATTTTTTTTAGTACCTTCAGTTTGCTAGAGTTGCCAGTTTGATTACTTATTCACCAGATTATTGTTAAATCACTGGAATTTTATTAATTTGGATATTTTCTCGATAACATTTTAGTCAATCAGCTATACTGATTCCGTAACGGAGATTTCGTATTAATTCTAGTGGTTTCCGTTTGCAACTTCTTTTGGCCACAGATATCTTCTCCCTGGGACTAGCCTTCAACATCATATTGTTGGAGTAAATGTTGAAACATTTACTAGTGAACTTCGGAACACAAGCCTATAGATAAATGCGATATCGAAAACAGTTAGTAATATAGTGGGAATTATAAATAGTTGACTTACTGTCTAATCTATAGCCAAATTAAGGACTATTTGGAGAATGGAAAAGAATGTGAATATTACAAGAAGAAATGGTGCAGAGAAAGGATGTGTGGATTATCTAATGGATGAAATATACAGGGAAGACGCTGATGATGGTGGTGAAGGAGAACGGCCTGACATAGAGGTGTCAAATATCAAATTATTGAAGGAAACAGAAATAGGATTGAGACTAATGAGAGAGAGAGAGACATTGAACAGGAACTATATGGAATTGATGATGTGAAGATCAGACAATAATGATGCAGTCAATAGCGAAATTGAAGGAGGAGAAAGAGGATATGAAGAGGGAGATGGGGGAATTAAGAAATGAGATGGTGAGAATGGAAAACCTAGGAATAGATTATGTAAATCTTCAGGATAATATGAATATACTACACGATCAAATGAATCATTTGGATCAATACAGAAGGAGAAGTAATCTGATCATAAAGGAAATAAAAGAAACAGATGAAGAGGAACTAACTGAAAAAAATGTAAACATGGGAAATAACATTGGTATTGATTTGAGGGACCGAATTGAAGTGATACATAGAATGAGATGGCTTAAAAATGGAAGTAATATATTACTGAGACTTGGGGAGACAAAAATAAGAGACGACATATGGAGAAATAGGAGATCTGCAGGTTTGATAAATGATATTATTACGGAAAATGGAAGAATATACATAAATGAAAATTTATCACCATACAATAATCTGGTTTTAAATGAAGCATTAAAATTCAAAGGGGAACATATGTGGAAATTTGTTTGGACAATAAAGGGAAACATAAAAATTAGAAAAGATGTAAACACCAAGATCTATGATATTAAACATAAAGAGGATTTAAGAAAACTATTGTATCATGGAACTTAGACAGAAGAGGGGGAGGATGGAGGAAACATTGTTACGCTACGATATAATGATGGGATATGAAATGAGAAAATAAATACTATAGGTAAAGAACTGACACATTTGGGATCTAACTACGAATATAGAGAGAAAAATAATAATCGAGAGAATACTGTGAACAATTTGATCAAGGAAAAAATAAGATTATTGTTACTAGATGCAAGAAGTTTAAGGAACGAAATGGATCAATTAAAACTGTTAATAAAAGAGAATAATTACGCAGAAATTATAGCGATAACTAAGAATTGGTAAAAAGATGACTTAAACATAGAAAGTTACATTGAAAACTCAATACTGAGAAAGGACAAAGTGAGAGGAGGAGAAATTACAATATTTAATGCAATAAGTGATCCTGAAATAGAAAAAGTTGAAGATTTAACGAATATTTTACTGATATAGAAATGATGTGTATAAAATCGATTAATAATATTTATGTGATAATATATAGACCTCCAAATAATAATATAATTTTTTTTATCAAATCGAAAGTGCATTAGATAAATTTAATCATAAAATAAATATCATGGGACATATAAATATCGATTTAAACCAAAAAACAATAATGGGTGAAAAACTTCTAAACATATTGGAGTCAAATAGTTATATAAATATACTTCAAGGAAGCACAAGAATAATAAAAGATACGGACACCATACTAGGTCTGTGCTTTACTAATAATATCAAAACTAAAGCAGTAATGTTAGATTCATTAATAAGTGATCGTAGACCATTAATTACATACATGAATGAAAATCTTTTAGTAAAAGACTATGATTATAAAAGAGTTTTAAGTAAAAAGAATATTCATAATTTTAAAAATAGCTTAGATAACATAAACTGGGTTGAAACCTTGGAACAGCACAACATAACAAAGAAAATAAATATGAATATTTTTTAGAAATAATACAAGAAATCTATAATGTTTCATTTACATTATAGAAATTTAAAATAAAAAAAAATATATCTAACATTTGGCATAGATTAAAAAATAGTTAAACAAATAAATAAAAAAAAAGTTATTTAAAAAATTAGAATTACAAAAAATAAACAGATTGGATGAAATTTATCCAAATAAGAAATCAAACAAATTGATAAAAAATGGAAAAAAAATTGTATTATAATAATAAATTAAACGATAAAAATCCGATAAAAAATGGAAAACGATAAATAAATTATTGGGAAAACGATAAATAAATTATTAGGAAAACGAAAAATATTACATAAAATATAAAATTAGAAATTAATGAAATAAAAATTGACGATT
>QLNU02015360.1:56046757-56068638 GCA_006491805.2 Dysdera silvatica
GATATCTCTTTTTACTATTTCTGTTATTTGTCATAGTTTTTTTTATATTGATATTTCAATATATCTATATGAACCTTATATACTCATGTTTGTAAAAATTGCAACACCATGAAGGAATCACGTGATTGAGCTGAAACTTTCAGGAAATGCAAATATATAAATAGAGTATAAATAGAGGGCTGTAGCGGGGCGTGTATGGTTATCTGCTAGTGGTAAACGTTACATGAGACGTCACTATGTACACCAGACAACTCGGAAATCTGGGAGTGGATGCCGAAAGGTGACGTCAGCACGGGATGATAGACACCTGGTCCGCATGGCGGTGACGGACCGTTTTGCTTCATCTGGACAGTTGGCAGAACGTTGGTGCACTGCTACAGGTGTATCATTGTGTGCTTCATCAATTCGTCGGCGTCTACTGCACCGTGGACTGCGTGCAAGAGTTCCTTTATACAGGATCCTCCTGACGCAAAACCATCGGTGCCTGCGGCTACAATGGGCTCATGGACATAGAGACTGGCGTGCTGATTGGCAACAAGTGGTGTTTTCTGATGAATCCCGCTTTAATTTGGGGTACAGTGATGGCCGCATCCGTGTTAGACGCTATACCGGTGAACGCCACCTTCCGGAGTGCATTATCCAACGTCATAGTGGACGAACCCCCAGCGTTATGGTCTGGGGTGCGATTGCGTATCATGGACGATCTCAGCTGCTACGAATTGTGGGTAATCTTAACAGCAACCGGTACATCAATGAAGTTCTGGAGCCCGAAGTTGTTCCCTTCCTTCAAGGCATTCCCGGAGCTGTATTTCAACAGGACAATGCCCGCCCACATATTGCCAGGAATGTTCAAGACTTCTTTTCATCACAACAGATACAGCTTCTTCCTTGGCCTGCCTATTCGCCGGATATGTCGCCGATTGAACATGTGTGGGATTTCGTTGGTCGGCGTCTCGCTCGTGATCCTCGTCCCATAGCTACTACAGATGAATTTTGGGGTCGCATACAAGCAATCTGGAATGCTCTTCCTCAGGCACACATTCAACATCTGTTTGATTCCATGCCACGTCGTATAGCATCACTTATTGCAGCGCGTGGTGGCTTCACCAAATACTGATTTTCGACATGTAATATTGTTTTTTTGCTTTGTAATTTTAATCGTTTATTTGTATCAACACAGGTCGTTTGTACATTAAATTTCATTCAATTCGGACGAGTCCTTCATGGTGTTGCAATTTTTACAAACATGAGTATATATCTGTCGACAATGCATTTACTTGCAGCTAGTGCGCAGTAATAGCCGTTGGCGTAAATAGCTTATCTTGAATTTTTTATACAAATTGTTTAGAAAATTTAATTTAATTCCACTTTTCTTATATATATATTGTAAAATGTGCTTACTATAACCATATTTAAATTGTGATTTAACGAACTTTCGCACAAAAATACTAAAAATTCATATTTTCAAACTGCACGTCGTCCATAATGCTTTTAATTAATATATATTAAATTCTATCTTAAATATTAAATTGAAGTTTATACATAATTTAAAATAACTTTTGTAAGCTTTATTAGATGAAAGAGCTTTTGACCCCCTTTTGCTACTGCTGACTTGGCAAATTTTGGGCGCTTGCGGGTAGGAAAAACTAGCTGCCACGGGTAAAAATTAGCTATACCAGCAAAATTAAGCTATTAAAATTGGAATGGGAAAAATCCGGCAAGGTAGAAATTCGTTTGCGTTGCCTGTTTTCAGAATATGATTAACGCGCACTTTGCGTATATTCACTTCATAAGGAGAAAATTGAAGAGTAATAAAATTATGAACAAAATGTATTTAAGAAACTATAAGCACATTATCTGACGCAGAATGACCCTTGCTATCCTTGCGCCATAAAAATTCGCCGAACTCAGAAACCATGAGAGGGTAAATGTAACATTTGTGCATGACAACGCCTTACATGGGCGTACGATTATCATTTTCTTTAAACAAAACCAATATATATTATTGTACTGTTACGTAATACTGAATTTACATATTATAAAAATGAAGAGTCCTACCTTTTGAAATAGTTTTCATCCATTTTATCAAAACGAAGTGAGTGGTACTATGCTTGACGACATTTCATGGGAACCTGGTTCACGTATATTTGTTTTCAATAAGTTTATAATGCTGTAGTCGAAACCGCGTCCCATGTCAGTTGTTTATGAACAACAGCATATCATTGCCAAAGCTTGTACAAAACTTTTATAAAAATTCTAACTCTTTATATTATAGCTTCCTTGCATACATCTGTCCCTTATCATACAATCCAATACGTATTTTGAAGTAAAACATGCGTCTAGGAATGGGGATTTTCCCAAAATATCCCTTTTACTTTTGACACTGTTATTGAACTCTTGAACGCGTTTCTTGTTTTTTAACAAAGTCAACTCTACCCAAAACTTCATTATTTCATTAAATACTTTTCTTAAACTTTACGAAAAATTTTGCCCCTATATCTAAACACTTATTTACCCTTTAAATTACACGAAACTCGAAAACCAAAAACACACGAATTTGTAAGGGTGTTTCGGCATTTACTATATTTGCCATCCAATAAACTTGTTACTTTGCCAAAAATGGTTCAGTTGAGGAGTCAAACAGCCGTTCTCTAAGGGGAAAGGAAAAAAAAGATGAAATGAAATATTTCGGTAATTCGGAGCTTGTACAGCGAGTCCGGGGGGGCCTTGGCAATTTATTGTGAGGAACACAAAAGGGGGTCGCTCTTCTATCAAAGCTCGTAAAAGGCACATTGGAAAGGGACATAACAAGCAAAAAAAGGGACATTGGCGTAACTATTAAGGGAACGCGATAAATTTCGCCAACAACCGAATAAAGACCTATTTCTAATGAATTGTGTAGATTGGTTACGTATCTAATGAAATACGTTATATTATTTAAAAACTGCATTTCGTCTGAAGCCCAAACAATAGCTGTCAAATCCGTAATTTTAGGCGCTGCGGTGGTGCAGTGGTAAGGCGTTTGCCTAGCGTACTGTAAGCCGAGTTCGAATCCCAACGCTGCCAAAGAAAGAACCCTTGCCGACTAATTTCCCCCTGAATTTCGAAGGTTGGTTTCCTAAGCCTTATGAGGTTCAAATTTCTCGGGGAACTGTAGGTCCCTGCGTAGCATAACTTTTGCTGTCCTTGCGCCGTAAAACTCATGAACAAGTACACAATTTTATTTTAAAATAAATTAGGAGCTTTTATATCAAGGAAACTTTATTTAACTACCCCTATCTCGTTAATGGATGTTCATAATACAACCCGTACTACATAACTGTTGCTCCAAGTGCCTTCTCCGATTCGGAGATTGGCGACCACTATTCCCACCTTGGCGCAGTATAGCCCAGATGCTCTTGCGCCATAAAAAAGCCAAACAAACAAACAAACAAACAAACGAAACTATTCCCACCCTATCTCCCCTCATGGACAACCTTTTCTGTACTTAAATCTGTCCAAGTCCTTAAATGAAACATTCATCCCTTTTTTCTGCCTCTAAGTCTCTTTTCTATGTTTCTCTCTGGTGCACTTTAATGTATTTTGTATTTGTCTCCTCCCTGTACATGTCCACAATATTATTTTTTCTAATAGTAAGTATTATATATTGATGATATATGCTTTTGGAAGAGAGAGAGAGACGTTTGTTTAGGAACCCATGGTTAGAAATCTTGTCAGTCTACTTTGTCTTCATCATACTACATGTAGCATATGAAAAATGTCATCTCCAATGTCGTAAACGTGGGGTAAAATCTAATTTACTCTCTTTTATAATGCATAGGTTTGGTATAATTTAGAAGTTAGGCTTTCTTCATTGGTCATACTACATTTTCAGTTATATATAATGTCTAGATCCTAACGTTTCCACAACATGGACAATTTTAGCTGCTTTTTATTATTTCTTGAGTCTCGATAAAAAATCTGGGTTAAAAAATATTTTTAACACGTGATAGTTTTGTTATCAGTCCCATTTTGTGTTATAGCCTATTGCAATACTCTTAATCGGCAAACATGTAGTTGCATTTCTGTAATCGATATTGCAGTTTTCCAGAGATACAATTAATGTAAACGCATCAGAGAACGTTACACCATATGTAACAATCCAACCCGGAAGAACGGATCCATAGCCCCGTGTGGTCTCTGCCTCCATGGGAACCCTTCCATTGATCTATTGTCATTAGAACATAGTCCCCATCAGTTTAGATCAATGTTTTCCAACCTGGGGATCGCGAACTGGTTTCTGGGAGGGGTCGCAGCAACTATTTTTAATTACAATTGTTTTTTAATTATTTTTGTAAAGAATTTCATACCAAATGTTTCCAACGCTTTTATATTTCAACATGGCTACATGCAATATTTTACTTTAATGGTTGTTAACTTTATATCTATAATATACATTAATATATATAATTAATATTATATATTTAATGTGCTTTTTACTCTGTTAAAAAATTTAATACAAATGTATATTTTTGTTTATGTTTATACGCATATGTGGCGGTGGTGGACAGAAGGGGTTCGCAGATCTTTTGGTTACTATAAAGGGGGTCGCGAATTACTTGGTTACTATAAAAATGGGTCGCGGCTTGAAAAAGGTTGGGAACTACAGGTCTAGATGAATAGCGTTCAGTAAGTACTCCGTGATCCAATTACGGCATTTTCTCCCCCACTGTAAGGATATCTCCTAGTGCCTTGCATTGTACGAAAGTTCAAGATATGAACATCTACCTCAGTAGCCCATTTACGACATCATACTTTATATCGTCTTTAAGCACAAATTAGTGGATGCACCTTCATCGAACTCTGATCTTATCCAACTGAATGTTGCTATCCAATTGCCGATTACACTATGGAACCTCTTTTTGTTCCTCGGGTACATACGTTCTCCACGGTTCAATTGCTCGTTTGCGGCCATGGTTTTCTCTATGACTTGCAGTTTTACTAGATTCCACATACATTTGTTCACTTATGCTACTGTCAAATACGAAAATTCCAAAAGTTTTACAGTCATTGGCAGATAAAACGGTCTGTCTTATGCGCACCAATAATCTATCCACGATCAAATACGCTCAAGTTTCTGTCTCTACCCTATCCTGACTATTGTTTATTTTCCTCCCTTCTTCGCGAGTACTTCACCTATATTTTTCGTCGTGGCACTGCGGTGGTGTAGTGGTAACGCGTTCTCCCTCCTAGTATGCGGTTATCCCGGGTTCGACTCCCAACTGCGCTAAACAAAAAAGGGCCCAGTAGTGAAAGCGCGTTCGCCTAGCGCGCCGTTACTTCAGGTTCAACACCCACCGATGCTTTAAAAAAAAAAGAAGAAAAAAAAGAAGGCTTTCCTAATAATTTCTCACTGTAGTCTGAGGGTTGGATCCTTAAGCCCATAAGTAGTTCCGTTTCCTCGAAAAACTGCAGGTCCCGGCGCAGCATGACCCTTGCTGTCCTTGCGCCTTAAAACTCACAAGAAACTCAAACAAAAAATACTTACCAATTAACTGTTCATCGTAGTCCGGGGTAGACTCCCTAGGCCTTAAAAGGTTGATTCCTCGGGAAACTTCAGATCTCGACGCAGCATGACCCTTACTGTCTTTGCGCCATAAAACTCACAAGCAAACCAAACGAAGAACACTTACCAATTAACTGTTTATCGTAGTCTGGGATTGGTTCCCTAGGCCTTTAAAGGTTGATTCTTCAAAAAACTGCAGGTCCGGGCGTAGCATGACCATTTCTGTCCTTGCGTCGTAATACTCATGCAAAATATTTTTTATCGTACGCAAAATCATTTAAAATACAGTTTCTGCAATAATTAGTCACAGCATTATAGAATTCTTCATATATATCGTTCGCAAGTTTATATCATCGCATTAAAAATAATTGTTTTATTATAATTAAAATTACATGTATATATTAAATGATGCATATACGCCTTAACTATTTATAATCGACAGTCAATTTTCAGTCTCTTATTGGCAAAAATAACTCCGTGTTTGGATTGGTATATATATAACATATAATATTTTGTATATAATATTGTAGTAATGCTGTATAATATTATAGTAATGGGGTGTATAATATAATGGTGAATAATATTTTGCCCTTTTAGTGTGTATGTCTGTGCAAATAGGCGGATTCTAGTATAGGTTTAAATTCCAAGTAAAACGGATCTAATGTAAGTTTTATAAATCACAAGTATTTAAAAATTAGAAAATACTTTGGAGATTGGTATTTTTATATTTGTTTCTTCGTTTCTTTTTTTTTTTTTTTTTGCGTAGTCAATGTTCTGGAAACATTGTTTTTAAGCTAAAATTTTCTTGCGCGTTTATCTCACATATCAATTGGACTGAAAGTGTTTTACAGACAAATAAATAAAGTAATTCTTCTGTGTATTTTGTTTTTTCCTTTAGAAATACTTTTTAAAGTATTTCGTATGTTGTTCAATAAATATTTTAGTGTACATATTTATCTATATATTTAGTGTGTATCTTATTAACGTTGCTTTTTATTATGGTATTTATTTAGAATACAGTTCGCTCCCCTTATTATGAAAGCTTTTCAAAGGTTTTGCGTAATATTTTTCACTAAAACAAAATGTTTCTTTATAAATCGTCAAATAGCTTAAACCCATTTTTTCCTTCATGTTATATGTTTATTTGCAACAACGAATATTCAAAAAGATATATTTGTTTTCAATGATCTAATTCGCTTTTGAAATTCTCCAAATAAGATTCTTAAACAACAATCAGGTATGTATTAGTGCACATCTATACGTATGTGTATATACAGGGTGTTCCAAAAACATCGAGTCAAAAGTATATAGCCGTGATCCTTGTGCAGAATGGACCATAATGGCCCTTTACATGGGGGGTCGGAAATGAATATCCACGGAGTTATGCATACTTTTATTTCGCAGAGGCGGGATCTATAATGACCAATGGCGCTTACAAACCAAGAAGTTGTCTCCCCCGAAAATTTCAACTCCGGCGCGGGGTTGCTACATTGCATCCTCAAACAGGTTTCCAGGCGTGTTGGCATTTTTTGTGGTTGCTGAGATTGGCGACTTGATTTTATAATTGGCGCAATTTCATAAAGATTTTAAGGCTCCTACGTAGGGCTGGCAACTTTCCTCAGTGGTGCACTACGAACATAGGAGGCCTCAAGATCCGTGGGAGCCCTCTTGGTTCTAAACAAGAAGTTTAGTTTGAAAAATAAATATCTCGAGACTCGCAACACCGATTAAAGAAGTTTACCTAAGGAATGTTTCAATTTTTGCTACGAAGGGCAGGGCAGGCGATAGGGGGAAGGGGGGATTGCACAGGGACCCGGTGCGGCCAAGGGAGCCCGGTACTAAAAGGAATAAACCCTCCGCCCAGCATACGTTAACAAGATCCGTACACGGACTGATCCAACTGCGCTATAGGAACGCCCCGCCTGCAGTGTTAAATTACTTTGTGCACGTTCATACAAATCGACACCCTCCCCACCTCTGGGATTCGCACTGTATCCGTCAATGCCCTCCACCTGCCAATCATAAACTTTTATGCTTCGAAGGTTCCTTTATTTTCACTCATGTTTTACCGTCCAAGAATTCAAAAGTCTGTCCTGCAGGTAAATAATAAATAGCTTGATAATAAAAGTTAGTATCGAAAAATTACCCTTGATCCAGTAGCGTACGCAGAAAATTCCTAAAAGGGGTTGGTTCGAATGAGAAGGTTTACCTCTATATCATAGCTTTCGGTAGATCTATTCAGGGGCAGACTGGGCCGCTGGCCAACCGGACCCCGATCCTCTGCGACCTCATGGGCGATAGGACTTGCGCCCTCATGGGCTATAGGACTCGTGCCCTCCTATAATCCAAGCTATGCGCCCTTTGAGAGAACCCAGTCCGCCCCTGCACCTAGTGTTAATATTCTCCCAATTGCGGGAGATTATGGCCCACATGAATCCCTCTCCCGTACGCTTATGTCTTGATCGATTCTAAATTATGACTACTGGTGCCGACATGGTGGCCCTGTTCGCAGAGCTTGTATTTCCATTGGTACGGTATAACGGTATCATAACGGTATCAGGCTGACGCCTGATACCGTTAGCAGACGGGTTAGTCCATTGCAGTTTAGGGAAGGGCGTCTTGCCGAAACTGGTTTTCCGCGAGGGAAAAACCACTTCCTCCAAGACGGCCTTCCCTAAACTGCAATGGACTAACCCGTCTGCTAACGGTATCACACACCAACTGAGCGCGAATGCACAGTAACATTTTTATCCAGTCATGCTTTGTTATTTATTTATAGTCATAACCCCGTGGATATTCATTTCCGACCCCGCCCCCCTATGTAAAGGGCCATTATTGACCATTTTGCATAAAGATAACGGCTATGTACTTTTCGCGATGTTTTCGGAACACCCTGTATGTGTAGAGTAAAACCCAACAACAATATAATTTCAATAAGTGAGATAACATTTAATTTTTGCAATCAAATATGAAAAAATTCCACGCCCAAAAAAAATCAATGATTTATAATGACCAAATTTATTTTTTATTACGTATAGTAGTTATGCTTTGCGTAAATTTTTATATTTGTGTCGTTTTTAAACTAGTATTGTTAGAACATAATACAATTCTAGAGTAGTTCTGAAGCAAAACATCGTTTCACTGTTATTTTGTATCGCTGGAATATTTAAAACAAAATTTATATTTTATGAAACTAATTTATCAATCTTTAATAGTTTATCCACGGGACTTATGGTAACATTTCTGATTAGGATCAATGTCCAAGTCGTCTTATATACATTACATGCTGCACTCCACTCATTTAAAATCATACAGTGTATTTTCAGTGCAATATGATATCAATGTAGAAACTAGCAATAATTTTACTTAATATTATGCATTAATTATTATTCTAAATTTTGAAAATAATTGAAAAACTATCATTGTGGCGTATTTAGTTGGCAAAATATGGTATTTTTATGGTAATACTATGATTAAAAAGCAGGGTAATTCAAATAAAGACTTTATTCTGTTGGGAGTTCGTAAAAGTATGAGGGGAAAGATTTCACATAATTCTACGAAATCACGAATTTAATAGATTATGAAAAAATGTTTTTAATTCAAGTCTTTCTAACTTTAGAAACTAGGTATTGAATTTTAAAAAAAAAATTACATATTTCGTTATTTCTTAATAAAAATATATGTATATATTTATATAAATGTTTATTATCTTATTTGATCATGATAAGCAAAAATTATGCAGTTTAAAGAATTTTTTATTATTCGTGTTCAATAGCAAAATAGTAATTCACAAATTTCTAAATACCAGATCCCTTAATATGAAGCTTCTAATTAAAAAAATTATATGGCTCATGAACTGCAATTATGGCAAAACTGAAGCATGTTTTAAGATAGATAAATTTAATGCTTTCGATGTTATAAAAATGCAGTAAAACATCTTCAGTATTGGAGTAAAGGGATGTGCCCGTGTTGCTACTGAATAAAAGATTAATTTTACGATGTTAAAACCTGCGTTAACTTAAAAATCTTATTTTTTAAGTTAGTACTATATTGTCGTCATTGAGCAATATCTATTCCACAGTTTGAAATTTTTATTTCGGTTGAAACTTTAGCATTTTCATAACAAACAAGGTTGGTGGCATTTCAAAATATCATAAAATATCATGACAATTCGCATTTAATTGCTTAATCTATTTAAATAATGTACAGCAAAAAAAAAAAAACACGTATGTTCCTCATTCCTGACCTCCACATGTGTAATAATATTTATAAGCATTCTGTTACTAAAATTAAACTTTGCACAGTGGCATCTAAATTGTAAGAAATAATGTCCCATCAGCCGCTCCGAAATGGCGTGACATTTCAGTTGTAAATAAATTTGCCAAGTGGATGTGCTTAGAATGCTCAAACTTAGATCAAGGGGTCCTGGGGAATTTAGTCAGCGGATGTGACCTAACTAAGGTGCTGTGCCGCTTCCGTTAAGTGTTGGGACCAATTTCCGTTAAGCCCAAAAGGGAGAGCTGTTGTTTTATTTTTTCCCTTAGTCATTCTCCCTGGAACAAGAGAGAATACAGTCAGATAGTAAGATAACAAGAAATTACAACTTTGAACTACGAAACTATAATCTAACTTTAAACTACCAGCGAAACAGTTTCTTCTTTAGTCATATCTCATCTTCTAAACCTAATCGTATGGATCTAATTAGTCAGCGAACAGTCTCCTAATGTTAGTTAGAATATGCAAACAGAGTCACAGCTGAGGGCTGGTTATATAAATCTGCCAAAAGAAAATTCCAGCAAACCATTTTAGTTGCAAACCTTTAACGTCCAAGAATTCCAGTTCTGACTTCATCGATTATCGGTATGTCGCTGAATTATGCTGCTTTTATTGTTTACTGACATTTACTGTTTCTTCTTTAACCCTACCAAAAAGGAAATATAGTGAAGGAATGATTCCTTCCTTTCTATCGACTGCTACAGTGACGCCCCGCGATTGCATCAGTCAGCATAGGTCACATTACCTTCATCTCCTAGCTTTGATCTATGACGCGAAAGATCCATTCTGGCTTCTGGCAGCTGAAATCAGCAATTTTGGGGTCGATTGAGCTTGTGAGTCCTTTTACTTCCCTCGTGCATGAGATCAATCTGAAATACATTTTGCTTATCATAAATATTTATAAAATAATGGAAAGCACTTCTGTAATAAATGTAGAACTCCCTTTAAACCGTATCTAGTCATTGTAATTACGGAAGATTTCTACATCGTTAAATAAAAGAAAACCGTCTTCAACTAAACTTCCTTATAACAGTTATTGGAAATACATTATAAATGAAACAAACCCGAATGTTTTTATTAATAGAGCTATAATTAGTATATTTCCAAAGAAGATTTTCTTATAATTTGGTTTTCTATTTATAGTTATGAAGAAGATTTTAAACATGCATTTGTCTTCTGGACTAAAATGTTCAAAAAATAATTTTATAAGGTATTGTTTCTCCCTTCTCATGAGCTTCTTTCTCTTTGTGCTAAGAACCTGGGTGCAAAAGATTATATCAAAAAGAATTTTCAAACTATATATTAATTTATAAACTTTCCGATAAGGAAAGCTTTCTCACAAACATGTCTTTCATATTAAAATATTAATAGAGTCGTATAGACATTATATAAAAAAATGTGAATTTTTGCTCTAAATTAAAGTTTTTGAAAAAAAAATCTGACCAATTTTTTTGCAAGATTTCGTTTTTAACATTTTTTGAAAGAGAGTGTTGAATCTGCAATTTTTTTGTGAAAAGTTCCATTGTTGGTTAATAAACGTGTTTATCATTAATGGGGTGATTCTTAACTTTTTTTTTAATCTACACTTTTATAATAAGTTTTTTGAAAGGTGGATTGCAAGAAATTACATTTCACTTAGGGGATTTATATACTTACTTCTAAGGAAAAAAATTGGATACGCTATTATATAGAAGTTAACCTGGCGGAGGTGCGTTTGTAACGTGTTCGATTAGCGTGCTGTTAATCAGGAGTTCGACTCTAAACTTTGTCAAAATAGAACTCTTACCGAAAAACTGCTCTCAATAGTCCATGGGTTGGTTATATAGGCCTTAAGAGGCTCCGATTCCTCGGAAAACTGTATGTCTCGGCGCAGCATGACCTTTGTCCTCCTTGAGTCGTGAAACAAGCACGGTATGACGTCGAAGATTTTTAAACATTTCAAAGCAATATTACTTAACATGCCTTAGAAAACGAAACCCAATTTAGAAGTGCGCTATGTTTAAGTAATTTAAAAATGAAACTAGTAGAATTTTCGTGAATAAATGTATTTTATTGCTTTATAATCTCTCACACGCGGTTTATCTTCCAATATTTCGCTAAAATGTTCATTGATTCTAAATTACTAAAGAGAAGGGGGGTATGAAGGGACTGTTCTTTATTTACGGTGCTATCAGGAAATAGTTTTGTATAGTGTGCGTCCCAAGACTGAGATATGAGTCATCCGAGACAGGAGAAGCCGCTTAATCGGACCTCCGAACCACCAGATACAGTGTTACCTTCCAATAGAGGACATCCACGCAACCGGACACGTTTTAAGTTAAATAGAGGTGTACCCTCTGCGGAGGTACATGTGCCCCTATTCAAAAGGAATGGGGAAAAGAGGATTTGTCCTTTGAATAGAGGTGTCCCTTACGGCAAGGTAACACTATATTTGCATACAACCGCACTTACAATATCCCCCCCCCCTCCCATTGAACTTCCTGCAGTGACCACTAGCATTGAGTGAGATGCACAGCAAATAGGTAGCAATGCTTAATCAAGATTGTCTACATAGGTGTATACAAGTTAATTTTGTAAAAAAAAAAATTTTAACAAATAAATTGAGTAATTGAACAATAGAAATTTTCATATGAACGCCGGCTTTTTAATTTACTCCTGCAAATTTATATTCAACTGCTTCACTTTCAGTCATTCCTTCTCAAAATCGTAATAGTTCAATGCCTCTTCACAAGCAGATTTTCCTGGTTCCAAATTTGTGGTTCCACGACGTCGTTCAACATGCATATTTTATTGGAAGAAGCTTATTCCTCGTGCTTTTTAACAACAGTATTTCGAATTCAGATTTATTCGAAGATCTCCAACGAAGAACCTTGCATCATTAAATGTGCTCAGACGAGTCGACTATCGATATTTGACTTCATTTATAATGAAAACATCACTGTTTAGGGAAAATTGGTACATGAGGCAGAGTATAGGGGCCGAGATTCATGAAGGAAGACAGAGTAGGGTCCGAGACTGGCCAAGCCGTTTCTATATCGGCTTTATTTCCAGGTCTCCTGCCAAGCCACAATTAATAGTGTTGGTCCACTATACTGTATTCAATTGTGTATAATTGTGCGTCCTGGTGAAATAAATATTGATTGATTGTAAAACAACCTTTGTTTAATGGCGCGAAGATAGCTGAGGTCATACCGCAACAGAACCTGCAGCTTTCTGCGAGCGTTTAACCTCGTTGCCAAAAGGATTGAATGAATCCCGGGCCAGTAGAAACCGGTAAGAGCCGTTTGGTTCCTTCAGAAGTCAAACACGAAATTTCATCACGGTAAAACAACGCGTTTGTACCAAGTCAATACAGGACCAAATAAGTTGAAATTTGTTCGTTTGCTTGTGTTCAACGGTGTAAGGAGAAAGGAGGTCTGGCTGCACCAGGAATAACAGTTTTCGAAGTTTCCGACCTCAGTTATTTAGGGAATCAAACCTTGATCCACGATGAACAGAAAAGACTTCACGCGCTTTACGGTACCATGTAAATCGGACCCTGGTAGATAGCGTGATAGACGATCGCCTATATATATATATATATATATATAAGTTAAATCTAAGAGGTACAGGTAAATTTAGTTAAATTGGAATCACTCTGGCGCCAATGTCTGACTGAAAATGGTCTTATACTACTTTAACCTTACTTATTATATATATATATATCATCATCATCATATTCAACCATTATCTATCCACTGCTGGATGAAGGTCTCTCCAAATGCTTTCCACACAAGTCTATCCTGGGCCATTCGTTTCCACGTCACCCCAACCTCTTTTCTTATTTCATCCACCCATCTAGTTTGAGGACGTTTTCTAGGTCTTCGGTGGTCTCTTGGAATCCAGTTCAGAATTTCTGTTGTCCATCGTTGATCAGTTCTTCTTGCAATATGCCCAGCCCATCGCCATTTCAGTCCTTTTACTTTAACAATGATGTCCTCTACTCTAGTTTGCTCTCTCACCCAAGTGTTTCTTTTTCGATCTCTCCTAGTTATTCCAAGCATGCACCTCTCCATGCTCCTTTGCGTTGTCTGTAACTTTCGTATTGCTCCAACTGTTAGACTCCATGTCTCTGATCCATAAGAGAGGACTGGCAATACACACTGGTTGAAGACTTTTCTTTTTAGACATAAAGGCAATTTCCCCTTCAGGATAAAACTGTTTCTTCCAAATGCACTCCAGCCAAGTTTAATACGTCTGTTGAGTTCTTTCATAATGTTGCCATCCATTGAAATCAGCTGGCCAAGGTAAATATATGAATCAGCAATTTCTAGCTCAGTGTTGTCAACTTGTATTTTTGTTTCCTCTACAAAATTATTGAACATGATCTTAGTTTTTTGTAGGTTCATCTTGAGTCCAACTTCTTCACTTCTAGTTGAGAGCTCTTGTACCATGTCTTGGAGTTCCAATGGGTCCGTTGAAAAAATAACAATGTCATCAGCAAACCGCAGATGATTTAAATATTCACCATTTATTTTTATTCCCTTGTTATTCCAATTTATCAGCTGAAAAATCATCTGTAAAGCAGAAGTAAAAAGTTTTGGAGAAATGGTATCTCCCTGCCTCACCCCTTTGCCAAGTTTGATAGTTTTGGTATCTTTATGTAACCGAAATTTTGCACTTGCATTTTTATACACACGTTTCACCATGTCAATGTACACATCCTCAATGTCTGTTGATCTTAAAGAGTTGATGACTGCTGATGTTTTTATAGAGTCAAAGGCCTTCTCATAGTCAATAAATGCAACACACAATGGAAGTTCATATTCATGTGTTCTTTCAATTAATTCTCTTAATACTTGAATATGGTCCACTGTACTGAATCCACTTCGAAATCCAGCTTGTTCTCTTGGTTGAGCTGCATCTAACTTTTTAATATTTTAATTTTTTTTATTTTTTTATTATTTTATTATTTTTAGTTAATATATATATATATGGCCTGCAAAAGGGTTGCTGGTATCTAACTGGAAGGAGACCCACACGCTGAACGTATGTGACGATGTGTGGAACCGGCCAGGCCAGTAACCTAGTGTCCTACCCCGCCTTCAAGTGGTGCAGGCTGAGCTTTCTATTTATGTGGCAAATTAATATTTGCTGCACGGATAGAAAGGCGGAAGGGGAGGGCTAATTCACCAACCCGTCTAGCCAGCGTGGTGAAATTATGGCTAATTCCTCCATTATGTTGACACACCAGAAACCATGGCCCCTAGTCTCCAGGTGCTGGAGTGCTCCTGATCAAGGCAGCGGTCAGTGTGGCATGAAAGCAGGGGGTGCTAAGAATCACTGGAATGGCCCAGGCTGCCGTTTGTTATTGACCTTGGCTACGTTTAATGGACGATCCCTTGCTTCTGAAGCAAAACTTCAGGAATTGGAAGAAGAACTTGACAAGATCAAATGGGACATTGTAGGACTCAGTGAAGTTAGAAGAAAAGGTGAAGAGTTGGTGGAACTTAAAAGTGGACATTTGTTTTATTATAGAGGAACGGAAACTGGAAGAACAAGTGGTGTTGGCTTCTTAATCAACAAAAGAATTAAAGACTACCTTCTTGAAGTCGAAAGCACGTCAGATCGAGCAGCGAGGCTCGTTGTTCAACTAACCCAGCGATACCAACTTCAGATAGTACAGGTATATGCACCAACATCAAGCCATACCGACGAAGAGGTTGAAGAATTTTATGAAGAAATCAAAGAGTTACACACCAAAGGGAAACAACATATCAAGCTCATCATGGGGGATTTCAATGCAAGAATTGGACAACAGGAACAAGGAGAGACATCGGTTGGTAAATACGGATATGGGGAAAGGAATGAACGTGGCGATCAACTCATCGAATTTGCAGAAGCTGAAAATCTTAGCATCATGAATTCATTTTTTAAGAAGAAACCGCAAAGAAAATGGACATGGAAACACCCAAATGGGGGAACTAGTGAAATTGACTATATCCTGGCAAACAAGAAATCAATTATTGAAGATTGCAGTGTACTGAACAGATTTAATACTGGAAGTGATCATCGAATGGTGAGATGTAAAGTGCACTTAAATACTAAATTAGAACGACAGAAGCTCATTAGGAAACAAGTAAGTAAGAGGGTGGATTTAAAGAAATTAAAAGAAAATACCGAGGCATTCAAGTTGGAATTAAAAAATCGCTTTTCTGCACTGGAAGGACTTATTGATGAAAGTGATATCTCAGAAGCAAATGAAAACATTGTTAAGACAATAGTTGAAACTGCTGGGGAAATTGGTGGTGTAACCTGTAAAAAGCACAATAGCAAATTATCTGAGAAGACGAAACAGCTCATGAAAAGGCGAAGAGATATGAAGGTGGACAATCAAAATACCAGTTCCAGGATTGAGTACATAGAACTTTGTAAAACTCTGCGCAAAAGCATGAAAGAAGACATAAGAAAATTCAACTGTGAGCTAGTAAGGAAAGCCATTGAAAATAACAAGAGCCTTAGGGTTGTTAAAGGAAGTTTATCTGTTGGGAAGAAACACATCATTGCATTAAAAGGAGAGGATGGCACCGTAACAAGAAATAGGGAAGAAATACTTAGAAGAGTTGAAGAATTCTACAGAAAGCTGTATGAGGGAAACAGTGGATTAAACGAAGACTGTGAGATAGTCGAAGGAACAGCTCCTAAAATCTTAAAAGAAGAAGTTTCATTTGCAATAAAAAGTATGAAGAAAGGAAGAGCCCCTGGTGATGATGGTATTACATTAGATATCCTAAAAGAAGCTGGAGAATATGTAGAAGACATACTTGCAAAATTCTTTACCAAATGTCTTAACAGCGGTAACATACCAAACCAATGGGATTCTGCAACAGTAATTCTTTTGCATAAAAAAGGTGATAAAGAGGATTTGAAAAATTACCGACCAATTAGCTTGTTACCTGCTATTTATAAAATCTTCACAAAAGTGCTAACACATCGCCTGCAGAAAAAATTAGATGCAGCTCAACCAAGAGAACAAGCTGGATTTCGAAGTGGATTCAGTACAGTGGACCATATTCAAGTATTAAGAGAATTAATTGAAAGAACACATGAATATGAACTTCCATTGTGTGTGGCATTTATTGACTATGAGAAGGCCTTTGACTCTATTAAAACATCAGCAGTCATCAACTCTTTAAGATCAACAGACATTGAGGATGTGTACATTGACATGGTGAAACGTGTGTATAAAAATGCAAGTGCAAAATTTCGGTTACATAAAGATACCAAAACTATCAAAATTGGTAAAGGTGTGAGGCAGGGAGATACCATTTCTCCAAAACTTTTTACTTCAGCTTTACAGATGATTTTTCAGCAGATAAATTGGAATAACAGGGGAATAAAAATAAATGGTGAATATTTAAATCATTTGCGGTTTGCTGATGACATTGTTATTTTTTCAACGAACCCATCAGAACTCCAAGACATGGTACAGGAGCTCTCAACTAGAAGTAAAGAAGTTGGACTCAAGATGAACCTACAAAAAACTAAGATCATGTTCAATAATTTCGTAGAGGAAACAAAAATACAAGTTGACAACATTGAGCTAGAAATTGCTGATTCATATATTTACCTTGGCCAGCTGATTTCAATGGATGGCAACATTATGAAAGAACTCAACAGACGTATTAAACTTGGCTGGAGTGCATTTGGAAGAAACAGTTTTATCCTGAAGGGGAAATTGCCTTTGTGTCTAAAAAGAAAGGTCTTCAACCAGTGTGTATTGCCAGTCCTCTCTTATGGATCAGAGACATGGAGTCTAACAGTTGGAGCAATACGAAAGTTACAGACAACGCAAAGGAGCATGGAGAGGTGCATGCTTGGAATAACTAGGAGAGATCGAAAAAGGAACACTTGGGTGAGAGAGCAAACTAGAGTAGAGGACATCATTGTTAAAGTAAAAGGGCTGAAATGGCGATGGGCTGGGCATATTGCAAGAAGAACTGATCAACGATGGACAACAGAAATTCTGAACTGGATTCCAAGAGACCACCGAAGACCTAGAAAACGTCCTCAAACTAGATGGGTGGATGAAATAAGAAAACAGGTTGGGGTGACGTGGAAGCGAATTGCTCAGGATAGACTTGTGTGGAAAGCATTTGGAGAGACCTTCATCCAGCAGTGGATAGATAATGGTTGAATATGATGATGATGATATATATATATATATATACTTAATTTATTATAAATATTATATTATATTTTCTTCTTCTTTCGTCATTTTCCGATGTTTATATGGGATCGAAATTAAATTAAATCGTCTTTTAATCTTCCTTTCCACAATCTTCTATCCAATGCCTCTTCTCTACTCCATCCATACTCTTCCAGATCTTCCGTCACTTTATCCTTCCATCTCAGCCGTGGTCTTCCCCTCTTCCTCTTACCCATTACCACCAGCTTATCCAATACCTTTCCCACATATTCCTCATTTCTCCGCTCCATATGCCCAAGCCATCTTAACCTATGTTCTTGTATTTTTCTTCCTATGAGTCCAACCTTGACTGTACCTCTAATTAGGTTATTCCTTATTTTATCCCTCCTTGTAACACCATTCATCCACCTCAACATTCTCATCTCAGCCACTTCCATCTTCCTTTCATATGTTCATATAAACGTTATATTATATATTTTTCCTGATTATAAATATTATATTATATACTCTTACTTTATTATAAATATTATTTTATATATTCTTACTTTATTGTGAATATTATATTATATACTCTTACTTAATTACAAATGTTACAAGTAGTTATATATTCTCTATTATAAACTTGTATTCTTACTTATATTCGTGTTCTTTATGACATCAAACCTTGGTGATCAAAAACGTGGACGTATATAAACAATATTCATCCACATCACAAAAACCTCCATTGAGATTCCAAATCGTTTGCTTCAGAAGTGTAATTTATGCATTTCTAGATGGAATATACAACATAGCAAGAGAAATCTGAAAGCAGGCTTTAGCGTTCTCTCTAGTTTTATAAACTTCGCCAGAGAACTTTTCTTTCTTCTGTAAATTTTCGAGAATCTATTCTTTCGATTTCCCAGTCCTATCTTGAAAAAGTGCGAGATTGTGGAATTCTTTTGAATGGTTCAGGGAGAAAATCCAGTTGCAGGTAGTGCGCACCGAACGTCGACAACGTGAGGAATAAATAACACCGAAAAACAGCTCCAGACAGAGAAATCTCACATAAAGATGGCAAGAAAATCTTCCCTGCATTGAAACCTAAAATCCCGAGTCACATATCAAGAGCTCTTTCAAAGGTCAGGAGCCAAAAAACAGGAAATCAATACCTGCCTTGCTTCACCTTCTAAAGCCTTTTACTGTATACCCCAATAACTCTTCAACTGGCATCATCTCATCCTGAAGGACCAATATTCTTTAGACCGACCTCGTTCAAGCATTGTTTTCTTACGCGCTATCTATCTCGACGAAGTCACGAAACCATTCTCCTCGCGAATAAGAAAGAATCAAACGATTAGTCTTTTAGTAAACTTTTGTATACTTTATTATACAAATATCAAGTTTTATTTCTGTCTTTGATGTTTAGGGTCAAATCAAATTTATTTTCGGGCAGACAGGTATAAATTAAAGCATATATAACAGGTCATATAACCTAATACAGCATATAATTGATCTGCCTGGGCAGCCATGAGTATAAACTGTAAGGTCTGATAAAGTACGAGCTGCCCGAGGCAAAAAATTAATTAGCAGGAATAAAGCAATAAAAATTATACAGAGAATCAATTTTCCAATAGATATGTATGTAGGTATTTTTAAAAAGTGAAAGTGAACCCAACATTTTAAATCTATCAGGAAAAGAGTTCCACACTTTAGGGCACTTACAACTCATGCTCGCCAATCTTAGATTTGTTTTGGAGAATTCTGGTATTAGATTATTTTAATTTCTTGTGAAGTGATCGTATTCAGGTAAGTTTAAAAATATAATATTAGGATATGAACCGATTCTTGTGGCATTAATCATAAGAACAGAAAATTTGTAAATTAGTAATTTTTCAATTAGTAACATTTGAGTATTATTGGAAGATGAATAAAAGGAGTGAGACACGAGACTATTACAAGCCAAAAGCGAAGTCCAACGTTTCTGAAAAGCAGTAATCCGAGAGATTTTGTGGTACAGCCCCAAATCAATAAACAATAATACATGTTAGAAAAGGTTAAAGAAAAATAAAGGTTAATAAGAATTGGAGTGGGTAAATAATATGCAATATTTCTTATTATTCCCAAATTTCTACTAATTTTTGTACAGATGGTGTTAATATGGTTGTTACATTATAAATTAGATTGAAATGTTATAACAAGAAAATTAATTTCAGTTGAAATAAAATCGTTTCATCGCTAATATTAAGATGAAAATTATTTAGGCTAATATTTCTTTTATTTGTGAATAAAAAGCTCTTAGTCTTTGTTCTGTTAAGGGTTAAGTAGTTAATGTTAAAGAAGTTAATAATGTGTTTAATATCTTCATTAACTATTGTGATTAGGTTGTTAATATCAGTATGTTTAGAGAAGATACTTGTGTCATCAGCGAAGCAAATTGGTTCGAAGGATGTTGGTAGATAAAAAATGTCATTGGCATAAAAGTTAAATAATAATGGTCCAAGAATAGATCCCGGGATACACCACATAATGAATAATGAACCACGAAGGGTATATAAAATTTGAGCAGCAAATAAACACACGTACAATTTTTATCGAGTTGTTGCAGTTAAATAATCATAAATATACTTATATGTGGAGAAAATTTTTCTTTAGCTATGGACTTAAATACATATAATCATAATAGCATCAACCAATCTTTCTTTGGGTTAGCTAATGCAATATGTCTACCGTACACATATACAAAACAAACAGCTACATCAAAAATTATCCCAAAAAATAAATAGGCTCAGTTACAAGTCCACCCCCTCACCCAAAAGCAAATGTCTCTAAATTATATACGTTTGCTATTGGGTGAGGGGTAGATTTGCAACGTGGGTCTGATGTTTGTTGGAATAATTCTTGATATTTAGCTGTTTAAATAACAAATTGTAAACACCACGCACTGAATTAAATAAGTAAAACAACATTTTTAGTGCGTATAATGAACTTTAATAGTTAAAAATAACTAAAAACTCGATGCATTTAGAGCCAAGCAACGTGCTGGCCTTCTTCGAGAGAAATAAACTGTAAATAAAGGATTATATATATATTGCCATTCTATAAATTTGTCGTTTACATTGCGAATTTGTTCCGTCACCAAATGGAAAACGTTACCAGCATTTTTAACAACTTTTTATTACGAATATTTCATTTTTCAACTTCATGTGATATTCCGAACAGCCATTCGCCAAAACTCTCCACAGGGCAATCGTATTTAAGTGCTATTTTTAGAATGAAACAACGCAATTTTTCCTGAATGTCTCAATAATTATATGGTCCGGAATTTTCTATATGGTTTAAAGTTCTCACATTTTCCCAGAAGATCCCGTATTTCTTTATTTTTAAATATTTTAAGATCACCTGTGGCAATATGTATATTGGCGAATGGCTGTTCAGAATATCTCATGAAGTTGAAAAGGGTATCTTTCATCATAACAAATTTGTTAAAAGAATTGTGATATATCCTATTTGATGATGAAAAAATTCGCAATATAAAAGACAAATTTATCGGTATGGTAATTGACAAAGCCAGCAATAACTTTGGGATTATTGGCGAAAAATTCTACAAAAATACACTTATTGTTGAATACAGTTCAAATTCCACTTTTACGCTATTCGCATATGATATAGACATTTTTAAAAAACGGGTTATTGCGCAGCATAAAAAATTAAAGCTTCCAATTGAATGTTTCCATTTTCCCTATCTTTTCACAAATATGAAATTTCATAAAAAGCCAGTTAATTTCAGATTCATGACCTGCAGATCTTCAGTCTACAGCAAAGCTACCGCCAAGACGTTTGAAAATATTCTAAAGCGCATTCTCCAAAATATCCAGTCAGATTATAGCTTCTTTA
>QLNU02015360.1:56068738-56081925 GCA_006491805.2 Dysdera silvatica
ATATATGATGCATGACCAAAAAACATCGCGCATTTATTTCCTTGAACCACCTTTAGCTAAAATTGCAGCACGCATTCTTCATTAGTATTTCTACGTGTTTATGCAATCTCTTAACTTTTGTTTTCGGCAAACTTTTCCTTAAATATTCCTCATTTTACCAAAATCCTTGATTAATGAAGGAAGAATCGAATTACTCATTATAGAAGCTTTTCTAGTATACCTCACATATCTTTAATGGGATTGAATTCAGGGCTTTGTTATGACTGATTTAAGTTTGTAAATGGTGCCTCGTGCTCATATATTGTTCATTCGCGCTCAGTTGGCGCGTGACCCAGTTAGCATACGGGTTAGTCCATTGCATTTTAGGGAAGGCCTTCTTGGAGGAACTGTTTTTTTCCGCGTGAAAAACAAGTTTCGGAAAGACATCCTTCCCTAAACTGCAATGGACTAACCCGTCTGCTAACGGTTTCAGGTCTGCGCGCAACCACAATAGCTAATCTTTTACAATTTGAGCCCGATGAATTGTGGTATTGTCGTCCTGAAATATGATGTTGTCTTGAAGGTGGGGAGGGATCCATTGATGAAAAAAATACGTTCTATTTCCGTATTAGAATTTATAACCCATCAAAACTTTTTATTTCCCCTTTAGTTTTTAAAAATCTCCCCGGAGGCTTTCTTGTGTTGACCATATTTGGCAATTGTGTTATCCCTGCGGAGGGTAATAATACCTTAACATCTTTACATACGGAGAAAGAGAGCGTTGTTTCCTGTCCTCATTCGTCTAGCGGTCCAAGACACTCCGGGCTAAACGGAGGGACCCTGGTTCGAATCCAGGATGGGGAAAGCGTCTCTTTTTCTCCAAAATTACATAAGCTCTAGTTTGAGCTAATTAATACGTGGGTGGCAAAAATTATTGTATAATTTAGTTTTTAACATCAACAGCTTATATAAGCACGATGAAATTTTAAAACAGATGGATTTAGATCGTGATATATTAAACTACTTCCTCCATAATATTAGCATGTTATATTTCAACAAATTTAATAATTATTGATGCTCAAAATTTAAAAAATCTTAAGATCTTTCCAGTTTTCTGGGATACCTTTTCTTAAAAATGAAATTTTATTTATAAACAGAAAAGAAATAGTTTTATATTCTGTAGCGAATATATGTTTTGTAACTTTACAGTTTCAGACGTTTAGTACATAAATGGTAAAATTGGGTTACTGCTAATATGGAAAAGACAGTAAAGGGGAAAAAATAATAAAATATGAACAAAAATGAAAGCATTAATAGACAAAAATCTAAATAATAAGAAAAATTATATACAGGATTTGATAAAATTAAAAAGAGACTGAATTGGGAAAGATGTGAAAAATATAAATGAAATTAAGGGGACAGTTAAATAAAAAAACCTTAGACTAACATAAAAACAGTCTCAACGAGAAACTTTCTTCCTCTTTATCAACCGAAATATTGAAAAAGTATGACTGTTTTCTATTTATAAACCTAAAATTTAGAATTTCCTTTCTATAAGATTTCCTAAACTTGATTTGCGCTTGAATTTTTTTTTTATATGATTATGATTTTACAGAAGCCTGGATTTCCATATCTTCCGAAAGTTCAATAATGCTCAGACCTTAATTTTGGTTTGTCAATATCCCAATTATACATACAGAAGATCTGTTGAAAGCTTAGAGAATATTGATAATAGCGAGAAAAGACATTTCAGTGAATTTTGTTCCACAAGCATATTCTTTGAGATGATTAGACATTCTAGCATTATCTCCCTTATGACAATTTTTTTCCTTTTCCGTTTACAAACAGTTATTTCCGCCGCATCAGTGGATGCTTAATCGAAGTCTCTATAAATTACTTGTTAAATTATTTCAATCAACGTATTTTCTGGAAGTTGCTCTCTAATCAAAATTAATACGTTACTTAAAGTAAAAGACAATTTTGTGTAAAATATCTTGATATCAACATAGCTCAACACACAATTTCCTTGAAATCTTCCCCACATAAGGCAAATAAGTTTTTTAGTCGATATCTGCTCTACAGGTCTTCCATTGTTATCATCACGTCCTCTTCTTCTAACGATAAAAGATACCCAGAGAGCCAGTCTCTACAAATGCTCTCTTTATTCTTACCTTAGCATCCCTCAACCTGACACAGCTAGTGTGCTGTGTGAAGGCCTGATGTCAAGGATCCCACAGAAGCTTTATGGCAATCTGCTTGATAAGAATGGAAGTCCAAATCACTGTCCATATGAGCCGACTTTCGATATACTGAAGTTGATAAGCATACACTTTTATTTCTGTGATCATATTCGCATCGAAAAATTACAAATTTTCAACACAATCATGTATGACAACTATAGTTATAAAAGATACAAAAATCACCCATTTTCAAAACCTTTATATTCTAAAATTGGCTAAAGCGGACACATATCCCTCGGCAGTTTAATACTAATTACAATATTACTTGTTATGTACTAACTTTTAGCTAAATTTTAGAACTTTTCCAAGCATTTAATCACTGCGTTTGCAGTAAAAATGTGGCCCCTGAAAATCAACAGTGTCTAAAATTCCCAATATCCTTTTAAAAGCAAATTAATTTAATTGCAAATAAACACAGAAAAGATTAGATTTCTCTAAACGACACGAGAAATATGTAATTATTATGTGCTGATGGCGTCAAATGATTAATATATGAAGCTATTTTTCAACATTGAAATTTAACTAGAAGCTTAAATTTTCTCACTTAAAACTGTTCATTTTTAAGAAAGGAGCACACGCATATAGCATTTGCAAAAATGGTAAGCGTGAACATAATTTTGAGCTCTAAATTAATCAATTTTGCTCCACGAAATTTTTGCCCTTAGTTTGAAAATATTTTCCATTTTGTAAGTAATTGAACTTCAGTGCTTACCGCGGAATGTCATTCTTTTTAAGATTCCATAACATATTTATTTCGTTTTGACGATGTCCTGGAGAGGTCTGTCGGCAAGTCGAAAGCAAGCTAGAGTTCTTTTGGATAAGAGGGTGTGACAAGAGATTTACGACTAACCTTTTTCTGTATCGCCCGAGGAAAACGCATGGGAACATTTATCAAGGGTAGGCGACTCCATCATGTCAACTAAGTCTAAGTTTTTCTTCGTCTTGCAGCTATCTGGGATGTAAAGTTTGCTCGAGTACAACGGCAGATTGTATATGCAGCTGAATTCAAATCAAAACAGGGCATATGAAAGGCCATTAGTTATACAAAGTGTCCAGAATATGATAATCTGAATAGATATTGTTTCCGTCCCTTAATGACCGCACAGATTTTATGCAGTTAGATTTTTTATATATCAGTCTCTTTTTTCCCAAATATTTTGCATGATTTCTTTCACTATTTAGGGTATACTTATATTTTTTCCCCTGTATTTGTTTGGCGCGCAAAATTTGGCGCCATATGAGCCAATTTGGCTCGTTAAGATCCAACCCATCTTTTTTAAGACTAATTAGTACTTCCATTAACTTCATCAACGAACTAGTTAATAACAAATTCCCACTTTTTGAACGTTTAACTTTTTTTTTTTACCCTCTGTTACATTTTACGCTAAATAATATTCATCAGCGTTTAATTAAAGTAAGTTCAACAATTTAATGAATATAAATGACGAAAAGTGTGAGAACCATAGTTTTATTACTGCTTTTTCTACTGAATATATTCAGCGGAATAAAACAAAAGGTTCAGTAAAAAAAACTAGCTAGTGATATATTTCCTTGCAAATCAGTTTAATTAAGTCCAAGTCTTAAACGTAAAAACATGAACTCGATGAGCATTTAAAGAAATTTCGAAAACGGAGAAAATTTTAAATCAATTTGATTTGAAGAAATCAAATCCAAATAATTTGTTTACCATATATTAAATGGAACCAAAACTTTTTATATGTGAATATAACATGAATAAACTATACTATGAGGCGTAATACTTTATACAAGTGATATGCGTTTAAAGGTTATAATATATACGTGTGACTGCTAAAGTCATCTGTCTGCTGTATTTTATCCTAAGACACTAATAATATCGGCGCCTCAGTTATTTTAGCGATAATGAAAAATGATTGATAATTATGGTTAATAACAATTAGTTAATAATAATCATGTCTGGCCCTTAAACAGTGCAGTGGGTAATGCGTTCACCTGGCCTGCTGTTATCCTGAATTCGACCCCCCCCCCCAACGGTGCCAAAACAGACCACTCGCCGCCCAACTACTGTCCGTCCACGAAAATAAGTCTGGTGGGGCAATTAGAAATAACGGAAGGTGACGTCACAAACGAGCTAGCCGCTAACAGCAGAATAGAACTCCAATTTCAGAACTTGTTTTCGGCGACCGTTTGTCGGCGCCAGAAATGAGTGTAGAACTTGAAGTTCTACTTTGTTGTAAGAAGCTGACCGGTTTGTGACCTCACCTCCCGCGTTATTTCTAACTGTTCCACCGGACTTCTTTTCGCGAACGAACAGTACTCACTATTGTCCGAGATTTGGTTCCCTATGCCTTAAGAGGTTTGAATTCCTCAGAAAACTGTAAATCCTGGAACAGAACGACCTTTGCTGTCCTTACGCCATAAAACAAACCAACAAGCAATTTCCAAAATTCCAAGACCTCTTCGCATGGAACACTCTTATTGCCGTCATTCTATTAAGCTCTTGGTAATTCAGTCTAGTGAATTAAACGTATCTCCGAATTTTTGTTATACACTGCAGGAAAATGAAAATAGAACATTAAGAAAAAATTGCTGGACGGTTATAAAATTTTCATGTGTTAATATGGTGGAGCACATATAGGCGTGATTTTAATTTCAGGATCAACCAATTATCGCTGACGCCAAACATGTATAATATGCAAATTATAGTCGGTGGTATTTAAGGAAAAGGGTGAAGTTGGTGTAATCAGTAGTCGAATTATAGACACTTGCGAAGACTCTGAAGAAGCTACAATCTCTGGACGTGGAAGACGTGTAAAATTTCAGCAGTTAACGAAATTTGAGGGAGGTCGTCTAGTGGGACTCCGTGAGGCCGGTTGGTCGTTGTCCCATACAATTCCACACGTGCTCAATGGCGGCAAGTCCGGTGAACGTGCAGGCCATGAATGTTGTCTCACACCTTGAAGTGCATGTTGCGTTGCACGTGCCGTGTGTGGGCGGGCATTGTCATGCTGGATTACATCATTATGAACCAACCTTACAAATGACACAACAATTGGCTGAATGATACTTCGGATATACCGAGTGCTGTTTAACGTGCCCGGTACAAACACTAGTTCTGTATGGGAGTGATAGCTGATCGCTCCCCATACGAGAAGACCAGGTGTAGGCCCTGCGTGTCAATGGCGGATGCAAGAAGGGTGGAGAGGCTCCCCTGTGCGTCTGCGAATAAGCATACGGCCATCTGAGGCTCCCAAACAAAATCGCTTTCATCGCTGAAAACGACAGATCACCAGTGCGCCCTCCAGTGAGGACGTTGTCGGCACCACTGCAGTCGTTCCCGACGATGGGTTGGAGTCAGAGGCACACATGCCAAAGGCAAAAATGCACTTAGTCCTGCTTCCAGTAGACGATTGAGTATTGTTCGTACTGTCACCTCAGGTGCAGAGTCAGCTAGAATTTTCGTCGCAGTGCATGTTCTGCTTGACAACGCCGCTCTTCTTATGCGTCGATCTGTCCTCTCAGCAATCCGTCTGTGAGTCCCTGTTCCACGTCTTCTCGTGTGGGAATGTTCTTTGAACCATCTACGCCACCAATGTACGTACCACCACCGATACTTCCCGTCCAATTCGCTCCGCAATACGACGATACGACCAACCGGCCTCATGGAATCCCACTAGACGACCTCTCTCAAAGTTCGATAACTACTGAAATTGTATAGGTCTTCCACGTCCAGGCATTGTAGCTTCTTCAGAGTCTTCGCAAGGGACGACTATTCGACTAAATTCGACTATTGATTACATTCACTTCGCCCTTCTCCTTAAATACCACCGACTATAAATTGCATATTATATCATGTTTTGACGTAAGCATTAACCGGTTGATCCTGAAATTAAGAACACGCCTACTTGCACTCCACCCCATTAACATATACAAATTTCATAACTGTCGAGCAATTCCTTCTTGGTGTTCTTTTTTCATTTTCCGGCAGTGTATATTCATGTGTTCGAAGGTTATTCATCTGCATTTTATCTGAGGTGATTTCTCTGATTGCATCTGAGCATCTTGCCTAAAGCTTTTATTCGATCTTTAGTGATCTCTTGGCTCTCAGTTGAGCATTTCAATTGTACATCGTTAATTAATCCTTCTGACAATATTCTAGTTCATTGGCATTTAGAGATCTTCATTTTAACAATAGTGTCTTCAACTTTTGTCTACTTTCTCCAACTATCTACATCTTCTGATTAACTATTGCGGTGAGTTTCATTCTGATCGACTTACATGGCGCTGAAATGGAATCTTCAAGTCTTTATCTCAGTGGAGGATCTCTTAAAAAGGAGAGCGTCTCCAAACTGGCGCCCACAAATCCTATATTTTAATATATACAATATTTTATTAGAGCTGTAACATAGTTTGATTCTAATTAGAAATAACTCATCTCGGCATATACAGAAGCCCATAAATAATAAGAAAGCAACATATAAGAAATACATATTAGTAGAAACCAGCATCGTGATATATAAAATTAATAACTACAATTTATGATCAATATCCAAATTTACTTTAACAACTACAGTGACAACACTCCTAATAAATATCGATCACATCCCATAACAATAACACTCGTCTACTAAAGGAACACCACCGTGATATGCAAATTAGAGCAATATTATTTACATTGCTCTGATTCTTAAGATCAATATTAGGCGTAAATTTGCCGTAATAATTGTATTTTTTTCATTTATGGTATTTTAACTATAATTTGTGACGCAACCTGCGTTTTTATGAGTGTTTATTTTCCTACTATTTATATATACATTTACTAACGTTTAGAAGACTCTGAATTACAAGGTCCAAGCTGATTTTCAATGTCTTCATTATCTTTCTAAACAGATTATTTTACGTCAATCGCAATAATTTATAAATATACATTTAAAATGGAGAAAATTTGGTTTCTAAAATTTTATTTTCTCCTGTTCGTACAGATTTGTATGTTGTTAAGAAAAGCGTGAATTTAGGAAACTAGTTTCTAGACATTTTTCGCCTTATGCCCTAAAGCTTGAGAATTCAGTCACCTAGGACTTCTAGTTTCATCGAGGATTTTCTATTTTTTCAGTTGACCACAATGTCTTCGAAAACTTCCTATTTAATAACTAAAAGAAAGACCTGTTTTTCGGTATCATGCTTTACCACTTTATAAATACTTTCTTCTTTTATAGTTCGTAAGAACATTTTTCAGTGTGTATGCGTATATGTTTGGTACTCTGATAGATACCTAAAAAATTGAGGTGGACAATTTGAAAAAGCTGAACGTCTGAGCTACTTTGAATATTATGCACATCAACATAGCTTGGCATTGTGTTTCAGTAAATCGATGTCAGTTCACGCATATGATTTGGATGAACTTTCATTTTCTGATAATCTATCTAAGGTTGTCCATGAAAATTCAAAATGAAATCCAATTTTAAAAGCATTATACATGGCGTGCTGTGAAGAAGACAAACTAGATTATTGTTGATTCAGTGATTAGATTTATTGTTGATTTAGCGATTAGGCTCGTTGTTGATTTAGCGATTAGGTTTATTGTTGATTTAGCGATTAGATTCCTTGTTGAATTAGCGATTAGATTCCTTGTTGATTTAGCGATTAGAGTTGTTGTTGATTTAGCGATTAAATTTATTGCTGATTTAGCGATTAGAGTTGTTGATTTAGCAATTAGAGTTGTTGTTGATTTAGCAATTAGAGTTGTTGTTAATTTAGCGATTAGATTTATTGATGATTTAGCGATTAAATTTATTGTTGATTTAGCAATTATATTTATTGTTGATTTAGCGACAAGGTTTATTGTTGAATTAGCGATTAGGTTTATTGTTTATTTAGCGATTAGATTTATTGTTGATTTAACGATCAGATTTGTTGTTGCTATTTTTTAACCATTCGCTTTATGTTCTGGGGAAATTTTAATTGCAAATCTGTCCTTGCAGTAGTAATGTCTTCTAGTATGCTATGAGTCCATATTTAGCTTCCAATGTTGGAAAAAAAAACGCTTACCGTATAACTGCCCTCCATAGTCAAGGGGTTGATTCCCTGTATCTTAACAGAAAAAGTATAGGTCCACTGTATTATGGTGGCGTATTTATCACATTCGTGTATCGTGCCATTTTCCTGGGTTCGATTTCCAATGGGATTGTAGAGTTCATACCAATTTTCTGCCCACCGCAGTTCGAAATTTGGTTCTCTCGGCAGAAGAAGTTCTGATTTCACAAGAAAATGAAGGTCCGCGTGTAACATGATCTCTGAAGCCCTTGCGCCGCAAGAGCATAAGCAATTAGGAGTAAATCTAGCTTATGAACTAAAGCTTGCAATCCTGTATCAGTGCACAGTATCTAAAATATTTTGTGAGGTTTCTGAGCGCTAAAATCATTGTGATTTCTCCGCTTTTGTTTGCGAGAAAAATATATACAGAGAGTGTCTCAACACCAGGGTTACAAACATCTAGGAGGGGTAAGGTACACTTAGACGAACAATATTTGTCATAGAACCTAGGGTCGTAAACCACTCACAGCGCTAGTTTTAAAACCATCCAGCGTGCATAGTATACGACTTAAACAGTGATTATTAATACTCACTATGCGTTACTATAACGACAATGTAAATTTTTAGTCAATCACGATATATATATAACAATATAAATTGATTGTTAGAAGCACTAATACATGGCGTGAACGTTAAAAAAGTTCAACTCTTTACGTTTATGAGAGCTAGACGGGACTGAAGAAAAATAATGAGTTATCTAGATTGAGGACTTACCGAGGTTTCATTCTATGCTTATGAAAAATGTTTTCAATTCAATTAATTTTTTAATCCTAAATCAAAAGGCTTCCATAAGACGTCTTTATCATACAAGCTATGTGATATGAAAATCTCTCAATTTTTACTGCTAATTCAAGAATTAAATACTTCTCAAACCAAGCCCATGGAGCATTTATTGCTTCGTGTATGCGTATGCAAATTCGACTAATTAGAAGGAGATGGTTTAAGCATTATGAAATAGTTTTACATGGTGTATTATCTCCTTTGCTCATTTGACTTACGACAATCCCATCAAAATTGCGATTATAGTAATTACTTGTGAATTAGCAATTGCTTAAATTTCGTTCAGAAGAATATTAGCGTTCATTTTTTTTAATGTCCGAATAGTTTTACAAGAAGTAAGTAATTAACTCTCAGCTACAAAGCGAAGTCATTATTAATGGTGGACATAAGTCGGCATATTAAAAACAGTGGAAATGGAAAAGAAAAAAATCTCAGATATACTGAAGTTTTTTGCCAGCAGTGGATTTAAATATATTGTAATCCCCTTCATCATGAGGCACGTTCCCGCTACCCTAACTGCCTTTAAAAATAAGAATTATGCAATTATCTTAATAGCATTTCTTCAATAACGATTCCATAACAGTTTGTGCGATACGATAATAATTACCTATGGTAGTTTGCTCGCAAAGTTAGCTCTTTTTAAACTTGATCTTTGGGTATATACTTATTATGCAATTTGGGGTGATTTACTGATGTAATCTCCTAGTTGACATCAGAATATTAATGTTAAGGAAGTGGATGGCAACGAATAATCAATTTTAACCATCGCAACATATTATAAATGAAGGAAGAAACTACTTGGATTGAAATTTACCTTGCTTTCGCACAGAATGTCCTTTGCTTTCCTTGTTCCATAAAAATGCAACTAACCATTTTGAACTGGAATTATTCCATTGCGGTTAATTAGAAACCTTGCATAGCAAGTACAATAGATACATCTGAAATATGATAATTGTACCGTTGTCGAACATGATTGCCTAATTTCTCCAGGGCACAGAACTGCTTAAAAGGCTAAATAGAATGTAAAATAAAAACGTTTTGAAATTGCTCCTTTTACATCTTTTTTTTTCCTCTATGTACGAAACGTCGAAAGAAGGGAAATCAAGCCTTCAAGGCGACTGTTGCTACAATTTTCCCTCCTCTGTCGAACAGCACGTGATGTGACGATCTCGATTTCGTTTATGCCCGCTCGTTTTGAGGACATTTTCACTGCCATTTATTTCGGGAGATTTTTTTTTCCCTTTTTAGAGAAATAAGAGAATGTTCAATATTTCAAGGAGAAGTTTTCGACGTTCATTTCGGTAAATTGTTTTTGACCATTGGGGAACCCTGCTAGAAATTCCTGAAATAGGAGTTTAAAAGGAGAAATTCCCGTGTCCCATACTCGATTAGATTTTTTCTTTTAGGTGCCATTTTTTCCCAACACGCACCTTCGCTTACTCCATGTGCTTCTCTTGCTTTTTCATTTTCCCGCGTTAACCCTATTTATTTACGGGTTTTTTCCTTTCTTTTCAATCGTCTTTCTTTTCAGTCGGCCGATGGATTTTTCCACGAAAACTATACGCGCGGTTATGGTGAGTGGAAAATCGATATCTGGAAGCACGGAAAGCCAACTGGCACAAGTGAATTGGTCAGAAGTAATAAACTCGCCATTTTTTTTTCTTTTTCAAACTCTCCCGAGCACAATGCAAAAATAACTTTTTCTGGAGCTTTTCACAATAATGTCTTCACGTGACTCACGAAATCAAAGCGCGCAATGCACCATCAGCGCTAACGAAGCCAGCGGTTTTAGGTTGATGAAATTCTAGGGAGACTATTTTTACCATAAACGAATTAAACGCATAGATATGGATGAGGCAGCTTTCTTATCCCTCGCACATGTGTCACTCTTTCCAAAATGAGTGTCAGTGCAAAGGGCCTCATAACCGATACAAGTAGCTAATTACTTCCTGGTCGAAAACAAACGAATTTGTTACGCTTTCTAGGAATATGAATTTCGGAATTTAAAGATTTTCTTGAAAATTTCGGCAATGATTTGCAAATTGCTTATGGGAAAAAGCTCGTAGCTAGACACTTATTACAAGAGGAGTCTGGAAGTTACAGGGTGCTTAAGGGGACACATACTCCTTCTGGCTTAAAAAATCTTTTTTATTTTTTTAAATGAAAGACCAACCATTTCTAAAAATGTTGATACCAACCTCGTACTTAAAATCGAAGTAGAACCCCAGTTATAAATAAATTACGGAAATAGTAATTTCGAAAATCGCTGTTAAAAGGATGCTGAAACGCAATGTTTACATTTGGTGTTTTAGTGTTTTCATGTTTAGCACTTAAAAAAATAAAGAATTTTAAATGGGGAAAGGTGGCTGCACGTACTCACTCGCATATGCTAATTTAGGAATGGCAGCACGTCGAGAGAAGTACATTACTTTACTCGTCTTATATTTTGTAAACAAATATTCTTTATCGTTTTGAGTGCAGGCGTGTTTGCATGCTGCGTTATTTCAAGTTTTATTTTACGTTTGTTTTTCAACCAATTTGATAATGTTTTTCAACCAATTTGATAATGTTTTTCAACCAATTTGATAATGTTTTTAAACCATTATGAATACGTTAAAAAATAATATTAATAATAAAGAAATGAGTTTCTAGTGTTCGACCTAAAATGTGGAAATTCCAAGGCAATATATAATTATGTAAGAAATGTGCATCAAGGCTCGAAAACTTTGCACGAAAAAGAATGCGAAAAAATCACAGTGCTACAGCTGACAGTATAGAGGTTGTCGGGATGTGTCGAATATTCAAGCGTGCAGAGAAATTGCAAAAAGCTAAATATATGTCAGATATATATCGGACATCGTCATTCAAAAACATTTTTGCCGATAAAGGAATTACTTCATATGTGTGAATATTAAAAAAAAAAACGAATATGTTGACCATATTCAAAAACGAACAGGAGCTAGGTTACTAAAAATCAAGCAAAATATTATGGGCAAGAAATTGGAGGGCGCCAAAACTTTTGATGGTAAAGGTAGATTAACCGATAGAGAAACAAACGTGGCTTATATTATGGTAATGCCAGAACAGAACACAGCGATAATTTAAATGGCATACTCAAATCAATATAGGCTATGTTTTTCCATACAGGTGCTGATGACAACAACCTAACACGTAAGTTTGTCCTAAAGGAAACGCATCATAGTGTGGTTACTAATGTGCTGTTGCGTAAAAGAAACCATCTTCGTATGATCAGAATTTTTTACTTAAATCAGTCATGAAGAGAATAAAACCAATTTTAAATGACCGTTCTCGTCCCAAATTGTTATCTTGTTGTTTAGGGGTGGGGAAATATAATATCCAAATGAACCGTTGAATTTATTAATTTGGAAGTTCTGCATGAAGTCATCTGGTTCAGGTAGGCGAATCGTAAGCACTGCTACCAATGAAGCAGTTATGCAATTTAATGCGGGTGGAAAAGGGCGTTTGTTCACAATAGGAGCGTGTGGAATTAGTTAATCCTGATTTATATGCTGCACATGCCATGAAAATAATGAACGAAAAGCAAATATCATATTCTGTTCGCCGTACCAAAAGTGCTATAAAAACTTGTCGTCAGGTGAAAAGTCAACAAAAGTTACAGTAAAATAAGATTACAGCATCTAAAAGTGGTCCCACACACTCTGCTGGGGCATTCTAAATGTATTTATGAAGGTATGTTATTCCATATAGATAATAACTTTAAAGTTGGTGAAGAATTTTTCGTTAAACGTGTTTTACTCAAGACTGTATATTTCAGCCTTGCACACAAAATATTTACAAAATCATTTGTGCTATTGCGATGAAGTTTGACATGCTCCTGTAACGATACATGATCAAAAAAATATGAAAAATGTAAGGAATTAAACATTTTTATATATATTAAAAAAATAATGGACAAAAAACAAATATCGTATTTGGATCGCCGCTCCAAGACCGCTGCGAAAACTTATAATTAGGTGGAAAGCTAAGAGAAGTTGCAAAAAAATTAAAATTATAACATCCAAGGAAGGTTCCACATACTCTTCTGTTGTATTCTAAACAGATTTATGAAGGTAGGTTGATGCTAATAGAAAATAA
>QLNU02015360.1:56082025-56095849 GCA_006491805.2 Dysdera silvatica
TATTTAAAACGAAATGATTTTCTGTGTTCTCGGTCCCCTCAAATTTCGCAAGCTAAATGAAACAGTTTCCAAGAACAGAAGGGTAAAATCACCAGAGTTGTTTATTATTCACCCGTCCCAACTCCCCATTGTCCGAAGTTCCTAGTCTCTACTGAAAACGTCAAAGAGAGTCGTGATTCCTTTGTAGATTTCCAAGAAATTTGCGACTTGCACCTGTTATTTTTCTGTTCTACCACCTACGTGACGTCGTGAGCATCAAATTTATATTGAGTCCCTAATTTGAGATATACGGGTTTTGGGAGAAATTTATTCGAGGTAAACATGGAATTGCGCATTGAATTTAAACTGAAAATACAGGGAAGTATCGATGATTCGAGATATACAGGTTTCCGAGGTAAACAGGTTAAACTGTACTAAATATCTAAGTAGACTAATATTTTAATTTCATTCAGTTTGTGGATATCTTTTTTTTAATCGTTTTATTTAGGCAAGTGTTAATACATTATACAATAAACAGCAATTATCTTGACAAATAAGGGTTTTGACGCCCTGCCTGGGCAGCATTGAGAAAAGACTGAAAAGTCTGACAAGCTCATGCTGCCCAGATAGACGATTGGAGGGCATCACACGGGCAGCAAGCAGGGGCGGACTAGACCGCCGGTGCGCCCTCATGGGCTATAGGACTAGCGCCCTCCGATAATCCAAGGTATGTGCCCTTTGAGAGGACCCAGTCCACCCCTGACAGCAAGTGTCTGTCAAACACAACATAATTATATATCCATCAAAAATAATGCGAACTAATTCGTTAAAATGCATAAAAGTATTACATGATATAAGTTCAGACGACAAAAATATTCCAAAACCGTAGACCTAAAGTTCCAATGCGTGATAAACCAAAGTTTTTCCGCGCATGGCAAGGTTTCAATAAATCCACGGCTCGGACACCATAAGTGTGTCCAGGTTGAATAAGAGGAGGAAGATCAACAACAACATCTGCTCTCGTATATTGGAACATAAAGATAGCAATTCTATAATCAAGTAATTTATCCATAGTTATTATACCAAAACCCTTGGCGATAGCAGCAGGGAAAAGAGGGCCCACTTGGAACAATCGGCCACAAAAAATCGGTTCTGAAACGTCACGGTATATTTAATATTAGTCAAAAAACTTCTTAAGGTAAATTTTGATTTGAAAACTTTGAGGTATACTAAAATTTATAATTCCCCTTATCCTTATTATGGATTAGATGCAAACCCAAACCTTCGTAGAAAACGTAATGCACACCAAATCTATCGTTGAAATCTATTTTGATTATATTTTTAACGTCAAGGAACAATTTTCATTGTCGTGTACAATATTATGCAAAATAAAAAATTTAAAATAAAATTTTAAAATTTATTGTGAAAAAAATATTTTTCGGGGGTCTAACTACATTTCTAAGGATACTCAGACCCCCCAGCCTGTATACAGTTTTGTACGGAATCTGGGCACTGCTGAGGTGTATAATGGTAAAGCGTTCGCCTATCGTGCCATTATCTGTGGCCAACTGCTCCACAAAAGAACGAGTACCGACTAACTGCTCACCATGGTCCGGATTTGGTTCCCTAGGTTTTAAGAAGTTCGGATTCCGCTGAAAACTGTAGGTCTCGGCGCAGCACGACACTTGCTGTCCTTGCTCCGTAAAACACAAACTTGCGGAACCCCTAGAAGATCGTCGCGGAACCCACTTTGAGAAATACTGCTCTAATGACAAGTACATCACATTGCTGGCCGAACGCAAGCGCCTAGTGATGACTTAAAGTGTTAAAAAATAAACCTAAATATATTTTATAAGTGTATTATTGTAATCGTGAATAAATAACTCTATTTATTACCTCCTTGTGAAATTTGGCGTAAATCAAAGTGGAATATTTTGAGTTATGCAAGATTTAATATTGAGTCTTTAATTTTTGGTAGGCAGTGTACAACAGGTACTCTCTAGAAATGATAAATTTGTTCTAAATAACTTTTTTAAAAATAAACACAAAAGAAATGCCCTTTCTCCATTCAAACGTATTCTGTTATTAAATATATTAACAAAAAATACGTATCCTAATAATTTTAAATATTTTCAATGTATTTTTTGGGAATTTTATACAAGAAATATTTGTCTAGTCTAGTGTGGCTATATATTTCCTTCTTTTAACTACAAAATGCAACCTCTCTAAATGGTGTTTTCATGTAAACATTCAAACTCAATGCATCTATTTGGCTATTTTGATACTCTAGCTTCCTTTCCTTTTTGACTGGACTGATTTCTTGCAATGAATTCGAATTAATAACTCCCTTATATAATAACATTTTATTCAAACTGGAACATAAGTAATGGTAAAAAACTAATAAATTTCACACCAAACAAAAAAATCTGGATTAACATAGACATAAATGTTTATGTAGTTTCTATAATTTATCAGATGGGTGGGCAAGAAATGGGCGAGAGAAGGTCTTAACTCGCTACAAGGTTTAAGTACAGAGTAATGGAAATATAAAAATAAATTAACGGACAATATGACAAATGTGGAAAAATAAAAACTATTTCCTAACTCGAATATCGTATTTTTAAGCATAAAATCGACGTAGCTCTACGTGGAATACTTTAAATATCAGTAACGACTTTATAAAGCGTAGATTTTGATGTTAAGTAGAACGCGTCGCCAAGTTTCGATTTAACGTCGCTGCCATCGTCAGAAACTAATTGAAGCGATCCCTAATTGAACACAGTGTTGCCATTGCTTTCTACAGATTTTTTCTGGCGGTAGCGCCCCCTATTTTTGTAATATATTGGAAGCGGAGAATTGGAGAGAAAATAACAAAATAGGCCGGGAGTAATTAGTGTTTAGAGTTTATTAGGACCTTCTACGCACATACGAAATACTAAAAAAAGCCGTAGATCTATGGTCATTAACGAAGTTGTTTTTGGCTGTTCACAAATATGGAAGGCTTCCAGAAAAAGAGGATCCCAAGATTAAAAATATATATATATACATAATGTGCATTTGAAAATATAAGATAAAGTATGTAGAAATAAAATGATGGGAAATTGATAGAAATAAACATAGCATAAATAATAGTAGAAACAATAGAAAAACAATAAGAATAAATTAACATAAAATCCACATACCAATAAGCTTAATGACTTCACGGAACACACAAAATTACAGTAAGTAATTAATAAGTTGAGATCAGGAATATGGTGAATTGGAAAGAAAGTATGAAAGAAGATAGAATATGGAAGGATTAATAATTGTGAAAAAATAGGACAACACGTGTAGGAACTTTATAATGAGAGGCGCTCCTTCCACGTGAACTCTAAGCTCCGAAATGTTTCTGTATCAAAATTAGTCTAAACTAAATGAAATTCTTACCTCCCGACATTCCAAGCAAAAAAAAAGAGTAAAGATCAAACGACTAAAAATTAAGAGAATGAGAAAAAAAATTGAAAGAACTTACAGTGAGATGCGGACATTATTGTGATGCGGAAAACATAAATAAGAATAAATTTAGGCCTAAATAGAAGAGAGTGAAGGAGCAGGCAACAAGGAATCAACATTGCCAGATTATGGCTAAATGAGCTGAAAGCTTATGGAAGATGCTAGTATATAGCACGCGTATCCACGTAGGTAGGAGCCTCCCTTGATAAAGTTCCTACATGTGTTGTCCTGTTTTAAATTATTAATCTTTCCACATTTTATTTTCTTTCAAATTCACTATAGTCCTGATCTCAACATATTAATTGCCTACTGTAATTTTGTGTATCTCGTGAAGTCATTAAGTTTATTGGTATGTGGATTTTATGTTAGTTTACTCTTATTCTGTTGTTTTTATTGTTTCTATTCTTATTTCTTGTATGCTTATTTCTATCAACTTCCCATAATTTCATTTTTACATATTTTTTTCTATCATTTCCAAATGCACATATTTTCATCATAAAAAAATGCATTTGCATCTTTTGCGCAATCGCCTTTTATGAATTACTTACATTTCTTTCCATATACTTTGTTCTAATTTCGTTTAATATAAATTTACTATATATATATATATGGCCTGCAAAAGGGTTGCTGGTATCTAACTGGAAGGAGACCCACACGCTGAACGCATGTGACGATGTGTGGAACCGGTCAGGCCAGTAACCTAGTGTCCTACCCCGCCTTCAAGTGGTGCGGGCCGGGCTTTCAATTTATGAAGCAAATTAATATTTGCTGCACGGATAGAAAGGCGGAAGGGGAGGGCTAATTCACCAACCCGTCTAGCCAGCGTGGTGAAATGATGGCTAATTCCTCCACTATGCTTACACACCAAAAACCATGGCCCCTAGTCTCCAGGTGCTGGAGTGCTCCTGATCAAGGCAGCGGTCAGCGTGGCATGAAAGCAGGGGGTGCTAAGAATCACTGGAATGGCCCAGGCTGCCGTTTGTTATTCACTTTGGCAACGTATAAACTTGGCTAAAGTGCATTTGAAAGAAACAGTTTTATCCTGAAGGGAAATTTTCCTTTGTGTCTAAAAAGAAAGATCTTCAAACAGTGTGTATTTAAAGTCCTCTCTTATGGATCAGAGACATGGAGTCTAGCAATTGAAACAATACGAAAGTTACAGGCAATCTAAAGTAGTATGGAAAGGTACATGCTTGGAATAACTAAGAGAGATCGAAAAGAAACACTTGAGTGAGAGAGCAAACTAGAGTAGCGGACATCATTGTTAAAGTAAAAAGGCTGAAATGGCGATGGGCTGAGCATTTCGCAAAAAGAAATGATCAACGACGGACATCTGAAATTCTCAATTGGATTCCAAAAGATCACCAAAGACCTAGAAAATCTCCTAAAACTAGATAGGTAGATGATATAAGAAAACAGGTGGGGGTGACATGGAAGCGAATTGCTCAGGATAGACTTGTGCGTAAAGCATTTGGAGAGACCTTCATCCAGCAGTGGATAGATAATGGTTGAATATGTTGATGATGGTATATATATCATCGCAGTTACATGCTTATAGTAGTAAATACTTTCATTCTACCTAGTAAATACGTTCATTTTTATTTAGATTCAATCGTGATTTAAATTTTTTGATTTGTAATAAATTTTGCCATTTTTTATCGTTTCTGGTTAATGATCTGGTTTGACGATTAATTAAATCGCAGTATTCAGAACTAATTGAACAGAGATCAAAATTAATTGCGCAGTCATTCAGTTACATTTTTAAATCGTTTGCAGCTCATTGCCCCACTTTAGAAGGGGTTCAATTTATAATATTGATTAATTACTTTTCTTTCGAGAAAGAATTAATTTATTTCCCATTACTATTCCGATGCATAGCTATACTACATTAACCTTTGGGTAATTACAACAATTGATTTTATTGGATCTCTTTCATTAAACAGCGGTTAGTTTAGCTAAAGAAATTGCGTATTACGCTTAATCGGATCAAGAAGCCAATGCATTTTCGTCGAACAATAAATCTGTCTTACAGTTACCGTTTGTATCTAATCCAATAGTACTTCAGTAAAAGAAGACACTTTGTACTCACTCAATGTAAAATTAGGATTTTCGTTTTTCCAAGTTGAGGAGAGTTATGCCCTACAAAAATAAATATTTAAAGTTTATAGTTTTAATCAAAAAACAATTTGTGAGTGTAATTATAACATGCTAAAATATTGTATAGATCTCTTTTTGATACTAGAAATATGAATTCGGTGAAAAGTTAAATAACGAAGACTTAAGCTCAGGAGCTGATCACAGCAAAGGCGTCCAAAGCCCGTCCCCCCCCCCCAATTTTAGGGGCCTCACAAAAAGCCAAAGTGTTACTTCATTTTTAAATATAAATTTTTAATTTTTACCAAATCTTTCCCCAAAAAAATTGCAGCACAATATTTGCAAAAATTATGTTTTTCAACTTTTGAGCAGGCGAATACAATTTTCTTTCACCACTCACTGTCAGCCGTGGGAATACCGAGTATAAAATCCACGGCCAAAATTCCTAGTAGAATTTGCAGAAGCAAGTCAAGGCCAAATGCATAGATATGGATAAGAAGTATTACCGGCTTCGTTCAGCAATTCCTAACCGTGATTGTAGAAACGACTTTTCACAACACAATCGTAATATTTACATATTGCTATGTTGTAATCAGTGACTGTGGTCTTTATTTTCACCCATCCACGTTATTTTTCTTTCACACGTGCTAATTTAGATTAAGTCTTGTTTAAAATAATGAGGCGATTTCAATCTGGCCATATGAAGAGGAAAAAAAGAAAGAGAACTGCTTGAAACTAAAAAAAGCAAAAAACACCCTTCCAGCGTTTATATCCACGCAAGTTCTCACACCTGAGGCAACGTGTAGCGAGGTGCCAACAATTCCAACATCAACATGCAGCGAAATGCCAACGTGTTCCAAGGAAGAGAAAAATGAAGTGAGTGAAATTCCTAATTTCTCCAAAGAAAACGTAGAAAATCATCGGTATAGTGATGACCCTGGTTTATGGCCAAAGCATGCAACCGAGGAGTTGCGTGAATATTTCAGTCGCCATCAGCCTAGCCAACATATTGAATGCATTAGTAACTCAGCAAGAACTATGGGAGTGAGAGAAAGAACATTAAGAGAGACACATTTTTCCGCAGAAAGAAGAACTGCGAAACTGCTTGTAGGGATTGGTTGATTTATTCTCCAACCAAAAAAGTTTTATTTTGCTATGTGTGCAAATTATTTACGAAAAATGAGCAAGCTTTGTGTCATGAAGGCTTTAAGGATTGGAGAAATGTGGCTCAACGTTTAAGTGACATGAAAATTCAATTCTTCACAGAGAAGCCATATGCTCGTTATCAGTAAGATCAAAAATTGTTGAGTGTATTGATTGTGTAATGGTTGCAGAATTTGAAAAAGAAAGAAAACATTGGCAAAATGTTCTTCGGGGAGTTGTGAGCTGCGTCAAATTTTTAGCCCAACGTGGGCTCGTCTCATATGGAAAAAATGAAACTTTATATTCGCCTTACAATGGAAATTTCCTGGGCTTAATCGAGTTAATCAGCAGCTTTGATCCTTTTTCAGAAAGTTTCCTCAACAAAAATGCAAATATTGGTAGGGGACATGCTAACTATCTCTCTTCAACAATCGTGACAGAGCTGGTGGATATAATGTCCGAACGAGTGATGCAGGAAATTTTGAAAGAAGCGAGGGCCGCAAAATATTTTGGTCTGATAATTGATTCAACTCCCGACATATCACATATCGACCAACTATCCATTGTGTTGAGATACGTTTCTCCAAATGGTATTCCCATTGAACGATTTATCGAATTTGTACCTATTCATGGACGTGGTACTGGCAATTTGTGTGATGTTATTACATCTGAGTTTGAACGATTGAATATCGATTTGAAAAATTGCCGCGGGCAATGTTACAATAATGCCTGTAACATGTCTGGACAATATTCAGGACTGCAAGCTCGAATAAAACTCATGTGCCCATTGGCTTTATATGTTCCGTGTGCTGCATACACATTAAATCTGGTTGAAACGAACGCTGTTGAATGCTGTCACGAGGTGGTGTCACGTTTTGGTGTTATTCGAGGATTGTGTAACTTCTCTGCATCGACCCATAGGTGGAACATACTAGTGTTACATTTTTCAAATAAATGCCTATCAGTTAAAAATCGCTCCCAAACTAGATGGTCTGCAGATACCGATGCTGTGAAAGCTTTGTATCAGGGATATAATGAGATTCTAAGTACTCTTTCTGCAATTCGTGCAGATAATTCAGAAACGCGATCCACACAACATGAAGCACAGGTTTTACTTCACAAATTAGAAAAATTAGAAACTGCCATGTTTACAGTAGTATGGGATGACATTTTACAAGAAATGAATAAGGTAAGTAAAATTCTTCAAACCAGTGTTAATGATTTATCTTCTATTATTTCCCTGTATAACTCGATGCCGGAATTTATTCAGAATGTTAGAGAGAATTTTGATACATACGAAACTAAAGCACATGATCTTGTTGGTAATATTGTTTATACAAGTTCCCGTAAAAGGTGTAGTATGAAGTGTAGGATGCTAGATGAGTCAGCTGCCGATGAGGTATTTTTAACTGATAAAGAGAACTTTTTGTTTCTGTCGCACTATGTTATGTGTGATGCCCTTATACAACAGTTACATAGCAGAAAAGAAGCTTATGAGAATGTGAATAAAACATTTTTTTTTTTGTATAAGTCAAAAAACGACGAGAATATTCATGGTGAAGCTAAGGTATTTCAGAGTGCCTATCATGATGACATCGATGAAGAATTTCCGGATGAATTGGCAGTTCAAAGTTCCTTTATCAGATACCTCAGATCCCAGGCAACAACTTCAAACATTAAAGAAGATGAACATCTGCCACACGTTTCCAAATTTGGATACAGCTCTTAGAATTTTGCTAAAAGCATGCCGATATCAAACGCATCTAGTGAGCGTTCTTTTTCTGTTCTGAAAACGATCAAAAATCGATTAAGATCGGCATTATCTCAAGAAAAACTCGTTGGGTTGTCAATTTTGTCTATTGAAAAGAATATGACTTCAACACTTGATTTTGAAGATGTGATTGCAAATTTTGCTTTAACAAAATGCAGAAAGGAAGCTATATAATTTAACAGTAAGTAAACAATTTCTTGTAGTAATGTATGCTTTTATTTGCTGTTAGTAGCCTTTACTTTTATTTTTGTTTCATGTTTAAATTGTGAATCAAATTAAAACCTAATCTTTAATTCTTCAAAATTAAACTTTTATTATTTATATGCCTTCCCTTTTTGCATTTTTAAATTTAGCAGGATGTAATTTTCTGTTAATGAAAAAAGTTATCAGTAGGGATGGCGACAAAGCGACAATTGTCGCCAACTCCTAACCAATCGTCGCCAAAATCGTAAACATGGACGACAAATTTGTCTCCTGTTCTATGTAGAATCAAAAGGACACGAGTTTATTCAAAGACAAATTAAAATAAAATCGATGTAACTGAGGAAGATGTGTCTTGAATAATTTAACTAACAACCTTAAACTTTATGCAAAATCAGCACGCACAAAGCAATTTAATTTTGGTGGTTACTATAATTCCTTTTCTTATTAAAATTGAGTATATACTGTTTTTAACATCTGACAATGAAAAATGTAAGTAATTTAGTGTGTGTTGTGCTGTTTTTGCATAAAGGCACACATATATATGGGATATTAATCAGTAGTACATAATAGTATGAGTATAAATAAGGCAATTTTTAAACTTGTGTCTACTGGGTTTGTGGTTTCGACCACCAGTTACTAAGAGGACCACCAAATTTCCTTCGCTGGTGACGTCATTAGTTGTTAATGTATACCTTAGTCGTTAAATAAAAGTATGCTTACTTTTTTGGTTATACAATCATGATATCTGAAAATAGCTATAATGCTGATAATCAGACAACTTATGATATTATAAATTTGAATAAATTACTAATAGCACAACTTCATCTAAAGTTACTAGCAATACAGGCCAAATACCAGCCGAATATTCGTCCCATCCCTAGTTTCTATTAAAGACTGCTTATAATGTCACTATTATAAAAAATACAGAAAATTTTATTTTTGAAGTCTTTTCTCATCAGCGTATGTGTGATGGTTGAGCGTGGTTTTGCTTATTTTTGCTACCTTTGGAAAAAATATCAACAAAGTTTATTATCACAATATATCCCAGCATCAGAACCCTTTGAATAGGGAAAATTTTGTTTTAATATGGCTAGATTTAGCTATTTTGTAGCTTGTTCTGGCAACAGTATTGTATCAAAACAATACAAAGTTTCACCAGGAGATTGCTTAACAACAGTTATTTCAAAACTGGCATAAGGTTTAAAACATGACGTTTCAAGAGCCAACTGCGTTGTTGCATTATGTTTTCAAACAGGAATGCAGCTTCTACACAAATGGCATTGTACCTGAGATAGAGGAAATCTATAATACCAAGGTGCATGCCTTCCATCAGAGAGTGCTACGAAGTTTCTATAACCACAAACCAACTTTCTGTTTCTTGAAACTTCTACTGTTGCTTATAAACGGAAGTCAGTTTTATAGATAGATGATTAGCGAAGAAAATTCTGAGGAAATCTGCAAACCAAATGACTTTCCGATGACGTCCAAATGACTCAAGCGAATGATAACTACTACATTAGGAGTCAGCCAGAACAGTTCCAGGATAAAATGAAATTCGATGAGAGAGGGATAAAAATTACATTTATGGACATTCCGTGAAATCAAAATCTTAAAATTCTTGCTGAAAAATATGTGTCAGTTACCTGGCGATAATTTGTTATAAAAAGAAATTTAAGAATAAATTAAATTATTTGTGATCGATTTTTCCTTCCTGAAAACAATCAATTTCGGCAATACGAAAACAAGAGACCTTAAATTAATGCACAAGGTATCCATAATTAAACTTATAAACTACTCAAAAACTCTCAACAAAAACTTATTAGGCAAATCTGTGCCAAGCATTGTATACATAGAATAGATGGGACAGAGAGTCATTAAAAAGTTAGTTACAAAAACTACCTGCAGTCAAAAAACTGGAACTGTAATTACAATTATAAGTTTATTCAAAATGGTATTTGTTCAAAACATGCCTTCTTATTACTATGTAGAGCGATAAAATGCGAAGCAACAAGGAATTCACGATATCTTTGAGCTTGAAAGGTCGCGCTTTTTTAGTTAAATTGCTCCGTGTGACAGTAATGCATCAACCGCTTTGCTTCTTTTTCTTTTTACTTTCAACTTTACTTTTTTATTACTCAAGCTTTTCCCCCTTAATAAGTATATTTCCCTCGATCTGTTTCTGTGTATACTAAGTTTGAAAGAGATTTGCCCAATAGTATTTTTTTACAAGATCCTGAATAGGTGGCGTTTAATTATGGACACCTTATATATTTCAGTGACTGAAAACCGGTTGTACTTTATATGGAAAATCCTCTAGTTTTTTGGCCATCACAATATTTTAAGCATTCATTTTACGTCTTTAACATGTGTCTTTATCAAATTAGAGAAGTTCTAAGTATGTAATAAATAACAACAATTAAAAAATTTTCGAATATCCGTAAAAAGGATTTTCAGAACGTTATCAATGTTAAAAAATCACGTAAGTTAATAAAGACAATTAATCCCTTAAATTTGTACAGTAAGCGCGCATGGAGTTATCGGTTGAAAGCATTGCAGAAATTACTAATAAATTATCAGAGGTCATAACCTGTATTTTTTTATATAGTCTCTGGTATTATTATTAATTTTATTTGGAAAGTAAAGAAGAAGATAAACATCGTGGAAATAAATGACAGGAAACTAATTAAAAGATACATCAGAAGTTAAGTACAAATATGGAAAACTTAGTTTGCAGGCAAATTTCGTAAAACCATTTTCTTTGAACATTTTTATATCACCATGAATTCAGACTAATATCTTACATACGAAAAATGTCAAAAATGTTATTTCCTGATATGCGTAACTAACAGTACTGTGATGTGAAGATACCAAATAAGGTGAAATCATGAACTCTGCTGAGAATTATTCACGTAAAATTTAAATTGTGATTTATTATTTTACAGAAAATTATAGTATTTTAAGGGATAAAAATACTATTCCGTCTTTGTAGTTTACCTCGTAGTATATTCTTGGAATTTAATTAGTCATGCGTCGTACATTGTATAGTGGTTTGTTTTTTTTTATTATTGAAGCCTCTTGATACAGGAGTTTCGAAAAAATTTTAATATAACTTCTCTAACGTCCTTCACAATTAAAATGAATAGGCAGAAAGCAGAAGGTTCTACAAGGTTAAAAACGTGTTTAAGATCACTGTCTCTAAATTATTCTTCGCCACACGCATAGGTGAATGTCCATACATTACTTTATATAAGCTCAAATATGTGATCACTTCTTTAAAAGTTCTTTACGTCAAATTTAGAAGATACCTCATGCCAATTTTACATTCCTTATAAATTTAGTAATGTGTGTAATTATAAATCCATTGCAAGTATCTTTTCCAATTAGTACAACTGCTGTATTTCATTTAATAATCACCATGATTTTCCCCATCAAAACGTCTTTACAAAGGATGGAAGAGCCCTCGCAATAAGCCTATTCCAGTACGTTTAAAAGGAGCGGAGCCACTGGTGCCATAGCTTAAATTCCAGCCATAAAATGAATGCAGTGTATACCTACCATTCTTCCATAACTCGACAGCGCCTTCATCAAGCAGTGCCCTGCCCTCACCCGAACCATGCGTGGCACTCCACAGTAGTCTATGACAAACGACAAGGCATTCGGTTCCTTGAACATTCCTGTTCAAGCACGTTTTATGGAGTATATTTCCCTTGGGTCTGGAAAAATTTTTCACTTTAATGAGAGCTTGAAATGGAAGGAAGATAGCGTTGGAAATGAATCAACCTGTAATGAAAGGACGAATGAGCCAGAATTCATTTTGAGGGTGCGAAAAGGCGCTTTCCACTAATATCGTTATGCATTTGTATTTCGTTAATATGCAAAAGTAATATTTGTAGACAAAATGTCTTAGAGTGAAGCATAAGAACAATCAATATTTATCTTTTAGTCATTATTATAAGTGGTTGTATATTTCGTCCGAATAAAACGTAATACTGTGATTAAAAGTAGACCAGTGTTTCATGTTCTGTCTTCCACATATAAATTATTTTCATTTGGATAGTGCATTTTAAAACTGTATAACTTCAAATGATTCGCGAACAAATGATGGTATTTGAATAATAAAATAAATATCAAGATTGTGTGTGTGATAAGAAAGGGGGAGAGCTGCGTGTTATAACTCAAATGAGAGTCACAAATGCAACTAATTTTTAAAATAAATGTATTAACGAAGTATTTCAAACTATTTATCGCATTTGAGAGAGAATATCTAAATTTTTGATATACGCAAAAATAGTTAGGAGAGCAATAAAATACAGAAACTGTCATCGCTCGTAATCTAAAGTATCCAGAAACTTTTCAAATTTTCCACAAGCCGTAATTGCTTTTAAAATTTTGCCTCTCGAGCTGTTCATCTAATTCGCTTAAGAAGAAACTAAACCCTTAACCTGATCTCCAAATTAGGACATATGTTCAGTATATACAGAGTGTTCAAAATCATCTGTACAATGGACACACATCAATATTTTTGGAAAAATTTTAAGTTTACAAAGTGATAGTGAAAATGCTTGGAATCAGAACACTTTGTATTAATGGCAATTAAAGTATAGCCTTAAAAAAATAGCCTTTAGCATATATCCAGTCGTTTTTAATACATTAGAAGCTGACTACATGGTACGAAACTTTTTGCACACTGCAATACCTTCACATATAATTTTCCCTTTCTTTCACTTCACGCTACAAGAAGAAGCATTTCCACTGACTCATATACCTGCTAATTTATTCAAGTCAACGGATTTATGCGTTCTGTGCGTTCGGTTTGCGTTTTTACGTGTGTACTTCGTTCTGATGAAGGTAGCACTTGGTTACTGAAACAGCTGCTGATGACGTCAATAAATTTTAGATGCGATAATATTGTTTTTATTGTTTTAGTTTCCGCTCAATGCATAGCAAAATCATTTAACGTAATATTGATTTGGTGAAAAATGTTATTTTGTTAAATTATATTTCGATGTAATTAATTCTAAAGCTATATTCAAAAATTGTTGTTTTTTTGTGGGGTGGGGGTGGTATTTAACGTATTTCATGTTTAGATATATACATATTTCCGTAGAACTTTACGACTCCTCCCTCCCAGAGTGGTCATA
>QLNU02015360.1:56125167-56136145 GCA_006491805.2 Dysdera silvatica
ACGTAGGCTTCATGCTCTTTAAGACGAAATCGAAGGGCCCGACGTGTTGGACCAATATAAACACGATTACACTGGCATGGGATGGAGTAAATTCCAAAATAATTGCAATCAGGAATAATATCCTTGAGTTTGGAATAACCGAGTTTATTGATTGGAGTAAAAGTGACCTTGAAATTAAATTTACGGAGGATGGAAGCAATTTTTGAAGAAATTCGTGGAACGAAAGGAATGCTGATAAAATTACAAGGAGAGGAATCAATCAAGAGTGTACTGCACAGCTTAGGTCTAGTGAGTTTCTTCAAAGCGTCGTCAATAATGGTAGGATTGTAACCACGATCTCGAGCGATGTCACGAATATGGTTAAGTTCAATTTTAAGTAATTCTTCAGATGATGAAAACTTAAGAGCACGTGAAACCAACCAGTAGAAAGTGCTTATCTTCTGGCTTTGTGGATGGGCGGAAGAAGCAGGCGGCGGGAGGCTAACAGCAAAATGTTTCCGATATACGCTGGTTTGGAACCCGGACGGCGATCTATGTACCAAAACGTCCAGGAAAGGCAATGAACCGTTGTTTTCTTCTTCCAAAGTGAATTGTATGTGAGGGTTGACGGAATTTAAGGTGGTGAGAATTGTAGAGAGATCTGAACAATCGTTTGGAAGAATAGCGAATGTGTCATCCACATATCTAATCCACAGTTTAAATGGTATGAGCTTGAGAATATCCTCTTCGACATAATGCATGTAAATATCACATAAAACGGGTGAAAGAGGATTTCCCATGGCAAGACCATCAGTTTGCGAAAATAATTGATCCCGGAAAGTAAAGCAAGTCTGTGTGATACAAATCTCAGTAAACTTGACTAATTCCTGGATTTCAGCATCAGCAAAATGAAATTCTTTCATCTCACGAAGATAAGGAACTCTCAAGGTGGTATGGACCACTCTTGGAATATAAAGAGAAATACATTGAAGGAGTCGACAACCTCATCAGTGAAGGTCCTTATAAAGTGCTCAAGAAAAACCCATCTTCCGCTCAACTCTCTAATGTTAGTAAAATAGTCCGGTCATCAAACATCTTGGATCCCGAAACTAACAAATCCGTAGTTCCTTCTATTGCTAATGTCGCAAGACTGTATTGCCTCCCGAAGGTTCATAAACCCGGCATTCCATTGCGGCCCATAGTCTCCAACATCGGTACTGCAACCCATCCCCTAGCCAAATTTCTCGTCCGCAGATTTTCTCCTCTCCTGGCTAACAACCATGATACTGTAATTAATTCTTCAGAATTCATTTCCAAATTAAAGTCCTCTTCTTCTTTCGCTTCTTCAAAAATGGTCTCGTTCGATGTCAAAAGCCTTTTCACAAATGTTCCCGTTCAGGGAGCTCTTGAAGCTCTTATCTTTCGTATGAAAGAATTTCATTTTGCTGATGCTGAAATCCGTGAATTAGTCAAATTTACGGAGATCTGTATCACACAGACTTGCTTTTCTTTCCGTGATCAATTATTTTCGCAAACTGATGGCCTTGCCATGGGAAATCCTCTTTCACCCATTTTATGTGATATTTACATGCATTACATCGAAGAGGAGATTCTTAATCGCATACCCTTTAAACTTTGGATTAGATATGCGGACGACACATTCACTCTCCTTCCAAACGATTGTTCAGATCTTTCCATAATCCTTATCACCTTGAATTCTATCAACCCTCACATACAATTCACTTTGGAAGAAGAAAACAACGGTTCATTGCCTTTCCTGGACGTTTTGGTACATAGATCGCCGTCCGGGTTCCAAACCAGCGTATATCGGAAACATTTTGTTGTTAGCCAAACGCCGCATGCTGCTTCCGCCATCCACAAAATTAGACGATAAGCACGTTCTACAGGTTTGGTCTCATGTACTCTAAAATTGTCATCATCTGAAGAATTACTCAAGATTGAACTTAACCATATTCTTGACATCGCTCGAGATCGTGGTTACAATCCCACCATTATTGGCGACGCTTTGAAGAAACTCACTAGACCTAAGCTGTGCAGTACACTCTTGATAGATTCCTTTCGTTCCACGAATTTCTTCAAAAATTGCTTCCATTCTACTTAAATTTAATTTCAAGGTCACTTTTACTCCAATCAATAAACTCGGTTATTCCAAACTCAAGGATATTATTCCTGATTGCAATTATTTTGGAATTTACTCCATTCCATGCCAGTGTAATCGTGTTTATATTGGTCAAACACGTCGGGCCCTTCGATTTCGTCTTAAAGAGCATGAAGCCTACGTGCGTAAACAACAACTGGAAAAATCTGCTTTGGCCAAACACGCCTGGGAAGCTGGCCACAAATTTTCTTTCGACAAGGCCCATCTAATAGAGAAAGTTTCTTCACCAGCCGACCTCAATTTCTTTGAAGCCTTCCATATTCTTTCGCATTCCTCTTCTACTGTTAACGATCAGCTTCCGTTCAATTCCATGTCCTCTATTTGGAGAAACTTCATTCGTCCCATAGCAAAAGACGCGGCTACGGACCCACAACTGGTTTACCCGAACTAATTTTGGACTAGCAATTTGGCATCGATAGTTTTTCTAGCACGTGTGCCACATTAGTGTAACTAGGGTTCTGAAGAAGGAAGCCTAAACGCGCTTCCGAAATAGCTATAAACCATCGTATTTATTTTAACTGTGTTAATGTGTTTAATTTTATTTTATTTAATCATTTATAATATCAAATTGATGGGAATTTTGTAGCACAGTTTGCACAACCCATAGGAAGGGGCAACTTAAAGACCAGGTGACCCAGGTCCCCTTTTGGATGAGGGCACCAAACTAAAGTTCAATTTTTTTTTAATTTACCCAACAGTAGAAAATCTCTCTAAAAAGGAAAAGTTTAGAGACATTTTTATAGAAATTCTTTCAGAGACTTTTGGCCACTTTTATATGTTATATGGCTTTGCCCCTGCACATAGGATACAGACATAACCTAAATGGACACGAAGTGCCACTGCTGATTAAGCATGTCTGGTAATATAGAGATAGCCACCAAGTTCTACTTCTTCCTTTGCATGTATTCACTAAATTCGTTCTTCAATGAACAACATGTCTGATCCATAATCTCCAGATAACTGGAGCAACAAACGTTACTAGCTGCTACAACAGGTGTACTTTGATAATGTATAAAAACTACATAGACTGACATTCCCTAAATACTCATCCGGCCTCATCCCCTTAATGCCAAACTATGTAGCAGTGGTGATTACAGTCAATGGTGACTACACAAGATAAGGATTAATTTGTATTCTCCAAATATAACCAAGTTGTATTTTTATTTTCACCCTTATAACATAACCTATAATTTCATTACATGTTGATTTGATGTCTCATGTCTTTTTTAGCATTGCCCTTTTAATGGCCAGCAGTAAATAGACAATAAATCCCACGAATAAAGCATACCAAGCATATTTTCATTAACTTCTTTTTACCATAGTATAACTATTGTATTTTTTTTTTAATTTACACAATTTACATCTATTAGCACTGTACATAGATTTATTCATAACACTTTTTAAATATGAAAGTACTCACAGGAACCCAATGATTATCAAGATCTTTAGGTTCGGAAGCCTAAACGTTAAAAAAACAAAACAAACTGTTTCAAGATAGCATACACATTAACTAAACATGATGAAGCACTGTACTTACTTCACAGTGCAAGGATATCTAACGCCACATTATAAAACAGAATCACAACGAAAGTACAAAACAAAACAAAAAAATTAGTACAAAAACAAATATTAAATAAAAAAAAAGAAAAATGTATGCCACTCTAAAGCTACTAGTCTGCAACCTATGCTTGATATTGCAAATGCATAAAATCCTTAATTATGATTTAAAATATGCCTGAAAAGGCATAGATTATCCAGAAGCTGGAAACATTAGCACAACAATATAGTTGCGCAATATCTGCTTTAGAAAAATTAAGTGTATTTTTTAGTGTTGGTTGCAAAGTTTATCTTTAAGTCAGTAACAGCATGTTACTTGTGAACTGTGTTAATGTTTTTAATCCCAAAGCTATACAGTGAACCAATACAATAGGATCTGACTTCCTGCGACCTTCAAACCATGGTATCCATACACATGGCTGAACTTGCTGTGCACCTTGCCCAGTTATTCTAAAATATATTATTGTTTATTAAAAAAACTCACTGAGTTTTAGTTTTTTGAGAAAGTCTAGAATTGCAAATTAGTCACCATAAAAAACTTTGCTAAAAGCTTATTAAAATAGTGTAAGACTTATTTCTCATTACAGGATATGATATCGTAACAGAATTCGACTGCTATATATTAAAATTTGGCAATTTAAATGTACATATACACTATGTAAATAAATTATAAACTCACCCATAAAGCACAGATAACTTATGATTTCAATAAGCGTTTGATATAAATTTATGCAAATAATATACCAATGGTGATTACATACATATACCAATTACAACTTTTGAAAATGGTGAACAATTTTGTTCGTGAAAAAAATAATCATTTACAACCTGTAAAGAAACATAAATTCAATGTGGAAAATTTCAGGAAATCAGAAATTAATAGCAAGTCGGTTCTCCTTGCTTTTCAGTAATATGTATCATTCTGTCAGGCATTGTTTAAAGTAGTTTTTCTTAAAACGTCTAAATCTATGTTATCCCAGGCATTCGAAGTTGTTATTTGGAGATCATTCACACGATAATATTGCTTGTTGCGCCAATATGCAGCCTTTGCCATAAAACCCCACACATTTTCAACTGGATTCAGGTCTGGAGAACGCGAGGGCCATGGAATGACATCAACCTTTTCTCATTCAAACCACTCCTTGGTGGACATTGATGCATGTACACTGGCATTATCCTGTTGGTACTTCCAATTCGGACCACCTATAGGAGACCCAAATCTGATTAAGAGATCATACATTAATTCCTGATATATTTGGAGTTCATAGTGCCCCGAAGGAATACGATGTCTGCTTTTCCTCCTGCTTCGAATGATGCCCATACCATCACTTTGTGTCCTCCTTGCTGTCCACTCAGCCTTATCTTTGGCAGAATGTGTAAATCATGACAATATGATGAATATCCATCAGGGCCATCTAGACTGAAGCTTTTTCATCAAAAAACACTTTCATTCCACTCATGATGCCATTTCACAAGGTTTTTTTTCACCAATTTAGTCAATTTAACTTATGACTGGTAGTCAGTTTCGGTTCGATTTTCATTTTCCTGAATCTCACTTTCGAATTTACATTTAAACTTTTCCACACAGTTTGGTGGGATACAAGTGTTGATAGTACACATGCAATTTCACGAGTGGACACCTGCTCATGATTTTCAAGAGCTTGAACGTGCCTGTGGTTCCGGGGTAACAGTTTTGGTGGTCTACCTGATCTTTTTTGGGTTCCACAATTATCACCTTTTTCGATGACAGTTTGGACAGCAGTTTGTGAGCGTCCTATTTTACGGGCTAGTCCTCTTGTTGACTGTCCCTTGCAAGTTAGCAAATATATTTTTCTGGCGTAAGTTTCATTTAGTTCTTCTCCTCAAGGCCTAGTCACGAAACGCACTTTTAATCACAACATTGGATCAAATGTTCCAAATGATGTATATAAAACTACACAGTTTACAAACTCGTAGTCCTTGAATTTGCATGCTGAGTTCAAATTTTCTTTACAGGTTGTAAATGATTATTTTTTCTTACAAAAATTTTTTTCACCATTTTTAAAAGTTGTAAGTGGTATATGTATGTAATCGCCAAACGCTTATTGCAATCAGAAGTTAATTGTATTTTACAGGTGAGTTTATAATTTATTTCCATAGTGTATACATGTGTGTGTGTGTGCATAACGAAAACCTTTTTTAAGGTGGTTAATTGTAGTTGTTCAGGCTTACTTGCAAATCCACAAAAATTGAAGCATGGCCCAAGGATAAAGAATTACATGGAAGCATCATTACATTTTATGAAAATACATGCTGATAAGGAAATTACGACACCATGAAGGAAAGGTCAGATTGGTTGGTAATTTTCCAGATGAATATATCACCATGAAATGCAAATGGTTACAATCTCAACACAAATGCAAAAGTGATACATATAAAGTAGCAGTATAAACGTCACTCAATAGATATGAAAGACCAAAATATTATCTGTTTCAAAACATGCTGTTAGTGAATTAGACCAATAGTGTATTGACAATTGCAAAACACACCCATAGCGTAACAAGGCACCTTTATAAGCAGTTAGCAAAGTTTGGAAGAAGAAATATTGTGCACTGAGATAAAATGATTTCTTGAATCATGATGCTGTTTAATGTGTTGGGCAAAATGTTAGGACAGTTATGGGTACATGGCATCAGCAGATAGGAGATTCCACATGTCGTTGTGAGGGGTCTGGATGGCAAAATCTCATAAACCAAAAGGGGAAATAGGCACATGCGCTAAATAACCTTATCAAATCGCATGACATCCACAATAGTGATAAACAATGGAAGATGGTATGTTTGAAAATGTCCACAAGCACTGTTTGCCGCTAATTGATACGGAGGTCATCCTTGTAGCTTGTCTTTTATCTCTGCACCTTTCCTTGACTCCACACTAGAAGCCACAAAGCTGCCAAGAAATATGACACCGAAGTACTAAATGAGAATGAATCACATTTTCTGATGAGTCAAGATTCAATCTCATACACCATGATGACCATATCTTTCACGAATAGCATGGAGAACAGAAGCTGGATGCATGCACGTTGTGGTGTCATACTGGTATTACACTAAGCATGATGGTAAGGCGTGTTGTATTTTTTTCATGCTCCCAAGTCATATGCATTGTAGGTATGATAAACAGCCGATAATATATGACTTATGCCTTAGAAGCTGAAGTGCTACCCTTCAGCTTCCAAGGCAAAAAAATTTCCCCATTGTAATTTGAAATTTTCTCCCCTTGTGTTGTAGTTTTCATGAACAGCAATATTATTATTTGTTCATTTGAGTTTTCATTTATTTATGGTACAAAGACAACAAGGGTCATAGTGTACCAGAACCTACAGTTTTCCAAGGAATCTGAACCTCTTATGGCATAGGGAACCAACCCCAGACTACAGTGACAATTATAAAAGCAATATATTACTTTTAACTCACATTTTAAAATTGTGGTTCATTGTTTGGGGGAGGGGGGAGCTTAAGGTGAGTTAAGTGATAATGTAAGAAGTCATGTCAACTGTGTCTAAATGGCTCAGTAGGCGGTACATCAGAACGGAAACTTGAAGGTTGTCGTATAGAGAGCAGCCTGTAAGGCAGTGGTTTGTAACTTGGGGGTCATGACACTCAAGACGGTCGCGAACAGGTTTCTGTGGGTCGCCGCAACTATTTTTAGTTGCAATTATTTTTATAAGGAATTTTATACCAAATGTTTCCAACAGTTTTATATTTCAACGTGGCCACACATATTGCAGTATTCTACTAATGGTTGTTAACTTAATATATATCATTAATATAATATAATATATGCAGAATTAATGTAATACCTGTATATATAATTAATATAATTTTATATTTAATGTGTTTTCTTTACTTGTTAGAAAATGTTTTATTATGAAAATGTGGTGACAGCAGACGGAGGGGGAGTCGCAGATCTTTTGGTTACCATGAAAGGAGGTAGCAGATTACTTAGTTACTATAAAAGTTAGTTGCGGTTTGAAAAAAGTTGGAACCACTGCTGTAAGGTAACCACTTTTTCATCTCTTATGGGTTAAAGACACCTAGTCCGAGCCAAAAAATGGTAGGTATATGAGCTTATTTACAAGAAATATACACAATGCAGAGTGTAGATTTAAGAGAAAATATGTTAAGATGAAAAGTGTAATATGTATACAGATTTTCATATACAGTAAAACAGACTAATCTAATTGGGAACAATTTTAGTTAGTTTCAATAAAAGAAACATGTAGACAATCAAGGATTTTATATTTTCACGTTTTCGACTACCTGCATTATCAAGGAATATATGGTGGATTCTAACAACTGATTTTAAACGATTAGTCTATTAACAAAACCAGAGAAATTCTTTAAATGAAAAGAAGGAACTCAAGCAGATATTTCTGAATGGCAAACAACTGATGTTTGCTTATGATTTATGGTAAACAGACAGCCAAGATAATGCTGTGTGAAGATCTAGTTTTCCAATGGGGATCCAAACCTCTTTCACATATGGGAACCAAATCCAAGAATACCGATTAGCAGAAAAAATATTGCAAATACTTAATACAATTGAAATTCAAACCCCAATTTTCCATATAGCAGACACACTATCTCTATATGATCATATAGCATTTAACAGCTGGTGACATTAATTTCAAACATCAAAATTACACTAACAGTGAATCCTGTTGAAAATTCAGCAAACGGTGATGTCTGGAAGAACTGGAAACCAATACTATCTCATACTAGGAAACATTGGCAAGGGAACAGGGGTCATAACACTTACATTACGATACAATTTAGTATGTACATATATGTGAAAATATAGAATTACCGCCCTTATAACTATATAAACCCTCCTTATAAATTTTTTACATATGCCAATGTTGGGAAATCAATGGTTTTTGAAAAGGAACTTCTGTATGTTAAGCAAATGTACAGCAAACCATTAATAGATGTCATATTTATGAAATATTAGTGATGAGGCTGCAGTATGACATTCTGCCCTTCACCAAAAAACTTTTGATTGAAAAAAACGTAGGTTTAAAGGAAAAAGAAATAACTATGTACACGCAAAATATTTTTATATAGTTGTACTCCACAAAACCTAGCTTGAGAGTTTTACAGTGCAACGACAGCAAGGGTCACGTTGCACTGGGACAAAGGGTGGATTTGGAGGGGGATGATCGCTCCCTTGAATAAAAATTTAACATTGAAAAGGTACAAGGTAAAGGTCCAATGGGGTATTATTTCCAAAAATCAAGTCATTAATCGCCCCCCTTGAATGACCTCTAAATCTGCCCCCAACTGGGACCTATGATATTCCAAGATATCTGTACCTCTTTTGACTCAGGGAATCAACCCACGGATTACAGTGAGCAGCTAGTCAGCAAGCATTCTTTGTTTAGCACTGTTGCGAGTCGAACCCAAGATAATACTGAACTAGGAAAGTGCATTACCACTGCACCTCCGTAAGGTTACCCTAAGAAATTACTCTACATAAATTATTTAACCTAGTTTTTAAAAAAATAAAAACACTAGACTGGATTAACTAAGCTCTTTTGTACTCTTCTTTACTAACTTTAGCAGTATAAAGGGGAAGAAGACAAGAATAAGAGATATGAGATTAAATGGTTTTGTTTACTTGTGTTTTAGGACACAAGGACAGCCAAAGCCATGCTATGTAAGGATCTACTGTTTTTCAAGCAATCCAAACCTGCTGTCTAGAAAACTAAACCTTAAGTCTACAGCGGGCAGAAAAATAATACACATTCTATGGTACCATTACAATCAAACCAGAGTTAATGGCACAATAGATGAATGCATTACCTCTATCACCGCAAGACTATTCATTTTAACACATAGTTCCTTAAAAGTGAAGTCATTTTTCTTATTATGAATTCAAGTAATATGAAAGATTAAATGAATTAAAGTGTGTCATCAATTTATAATGCAATAAATAAAATCATATAAATGGTAAAGAAAAACATAAACAAGCACACTTACATCTCGTTTTCTCTTTGCAGGTGGACCTAGAATCAAAAGAAAACAATTCAATGATGGACATCTTTTATTTATATTAATTACTTACTCTAGACCTACAGTCAGATTATTAACACTGACGCATGCTCTAATAATAAAGATCACATTGCTAAAATTATGTATTTCTGTATTACAACTGTATAACTGCCAACTTTGAAATATGAAAATACAAGAGATTTAGAGTGGGAAAGCGATGCATATATGACATACGTTGCATCGTGTCAGATATTCTGACAGTTAATGTACAATCTAAGTGATCTCAATTTTTCAAAATGTAAAAACCGAAATGTGAATAAATTATCATATGGTTGCTTTTATGGATTTAAAAAAAAATTGAGTATAAATATTTACATATGAAATTTTATTTGTTAACATTAATTGAATCGAGAAATTATATCGAAAAGCAATAGAAAGGTACTTTCAAAGATAAAGATTTGTATATTTTCAGTTTCTTTGAGGTATGACATGGTTGTTGTTTAGGAACGTTAGGTTGCTTCTTGGGAATGTGTCATCAAAGTATGCTTCCTAACGTTTTTCCTTCCTTCAACACTTAATTAGCAATTTTTCAAGAGATACAATTGATAAAGACAATCTAAATTCGGTTTTAATTTTCCTCACTTGGCTAAACACTCGTTCACATTCAGCAATACTCAAAGGGTAGGCACGACCCTCTTTACAGTCAATCTTAATAGTAAAGTGACTTCACTTCTTAACCATCTCCATAGATTCATTAAGTCCATGTTAACACATTTTAATACCGATTAATAAATAAACTACAGCGTGGTCAGTAAAATTTCATTTTAAAATTTCCCTGACATTTCCCTGTTAAATCCCATAACTTTCCCTGATAATGGATTTCATTAGTAAGTACAAATTATGTGTCGCAACCTTTTTTTTATGTATTGGACATTTAATAAACTCAATTTAATATTAGAAGTCCTACCAGTAACCAATAATTTCAAAATGCAAAATCAAAACAAATCACACAAATACAGCTTTAGACTCCTACTTTGACAGAATTAAAAGAGAAATGAAGTTGAAACAGAAGGGGTTTTTTTTGTCCAGCCTTGTTGGTGCCATGAATGCATGAAAAATAGCTGCACTGGGCAAGACCGGCGGCAACACTGTTAAGTGCTAACATTGTTGAGCAGAGTTGCCAGGTGACAGAAAAACGATCCCACTTAAAATTTGCCAGAAAATTGTTATT
>QLNU02015360.1:56142787-56181535 GCA_006491805.2 Dysdera silvatica
CGAGAATTTTGTGAGTTTTCGTGGGGGAAATTTATTATACTATAATTTTTGCCACCCACGTTTTAATTACAGCTCAAACTAGAGCTTGTGTAATTTTGGAGAAAAAGAGACGCTTTCCCCATCCTGGATTCGAACCAGGGTCCCTCCGTTTAGCCCGGAGTGTCTTGGACCGCTAGACGAATGAGGACAGGAAACAACGCTCTCTTTCTCCGTATATAAAGGTGTTAAGGTATTATTACCCTCCGCAGGGATAACACAATTGCCAAATATGGTCAACACAGAAAAGCCTCCGGGGCGAGATTTTTGTGAGTTTTTCGTGGGGGAATTTATTATACAATAATTTTTGCCACCCACGTATATGTAGCTCAAACTAGAATTTTTTTGTTGTTTTTTTTATTTGGGAGAAAAAGAGGCGCCGTCCCCATCTTGGGTTCGAACCAGGGTCCTTCCATTTAGCCCGGAGTGTCTTAGACCGCTAGACGAATGAGGACGGGAAACAACACTCGGATTTTGAATTATACATATTGGCGCAATATGTCCTCCGCTGTCCTTGCGCCATTGAAATCCAGCCAACCAACGGATTATGCATATGGAGTTATAAAAACGGTCTGGTATTTCAGCTTATCCAATATTCTGTTTGGCATGGTTTCGATGTAATATGCCTAATATCGCGCTCATAAAAACATCTGTCATACGTGTCGACTGACTACTGATTATTTTATTGTTGCTCGGTTCTCCATTCCTCCAAATTGTCCGTATTTGTTTTAACAACCGGTTTTATATTGACATCTCTAATCGTGAGATTGGCTTCAGACCAGAGAGTATTGAACGTCACCCCTTACCCATTACTTCCCTGTCCTAATCCAGAGATCTAATAGTACGGTAATATCGTTAGTGATTCCCCGGAAACCCCATGTTGACGTTATCAGATTGAATTTAGGTGCCAGGGGACGAGTCCCTCTTGTGTTACTGTTTTTCCATTATCAGAAAGGGGGCGCGTTTGCGATCCTCACACCCAGTCGCCGCCTTCATTCCCAGTCGTTATTCTTATTCAGTGGATAAACTCGTGAGCAACTTTTTGAAGTAAAATGCTGAAGGGTAGTGCGCTTTTTTAAATTTAGAACTTAGACTATTTGAATACGTTCTCACACAGAATAAAGGGTGCGAATGAAGGCCTCGTATCTATCATCACTCGCGGAAAGTATTTTAATTGGTTTAAAAAAAAAAAAAATGTAACGTGTCACGTTAATGTTTTAATAATAAATCCTTTTAAGAAATTGATTATTGTTGTCAGTTGCATCCTCACTTAAGCCTCTTCCTCCTCGAAAATGGAGCTGTGGCCCGCGGCAGACTATCTTCACAACCCGGCCCCTAAGTCTTGTGAAGTTGTGCATACCTGCTTCACACATTTGATGGGGTTGTCCTCACAAAAGGCTTTGAAGTCAGTCGTATATTAAGATACAATTTGTGTGAAGAATAAAGAGTATGCATTGTTTCTGTCCAGTCGAAAATGTGGTTTTATGTAATTCATAGTGGTGTTTTCTTATGGAAGCATTCAATTTTGAAGGCACAGCCTATATTCGGGATCAGTCGGTGGCAGATTCAGGGAATTGTCGCCCCTTTCTCTTCTTTACAAAGAAAGAAATAACTTTAGCAGAAGACCTGCTCATATTTCACTCTTGGCTTTGTGTGTGTGTGTGAAGGTGATTTTTCACATTATTGAAACTTAAAATTTTATATGATAAGTAATTGTCTTGGCACTCTCAACTTCCACTTTTTAAGATTTGCAGACAGAATTAGTAGAGGTACGCTGCATAAAAACTATTCGAAAACGTATATCGTGCAAGCTTACGCTGTACTATTCAAGAACGATTTGTGTCAAGATAAATTTTTATACCTCCTGTATTATACATTTGTAGTATAGAATATCGTTGTTAATTTTTGAATTCTCTGCTGCCGCTCCTCGGCACGTGCTTTCTATACCTACTCGGAGATACGGCCCTCTGCCATTAGTTTTCATGTCCTGGACTTGGTTTTCGTTACTGTGCGAGTGTGCCTTTGATTGCTCAATTTTTTTTTTTTTTTATCAAAATCGCTTCAAAATTGCATATTTTTTTATTACATATTTCAAATCTACATGTAATTGAGAGTTAAAATATGTAGCACATTTTTGTAACCAAAGATGGTGTGAGATGAAACATGGAAAAATTTCATACCCAGGAAAATCGCTTGAAAAGAAAATCTTGTTACTTTCATGTTGCCCGTGGAAATCGCGGGATAAGCAATCACAGGGTTACAGGAAGGACGTTGCTGGAATGATGGAGAAATTTGCCCCAATATACGCCTCCAAATCACGAATAGTCCTTTGATAATGCTGCCTTCAATTGTTACAACATCCCCGATCTACCCTCTTTTGTGAGAAATGTTTCTTCATTGTCTGAGGAAGGCAGGTTTTATTTTACGGCGAACATATTATCGACATATTTTGTTGCTCGTATTGGCATTGAAGTCCTCTCATTCATTTATTGAAAACTTCAGTTCCGGTTCCTCCCTGCCCTTTAAACTAGTGTTTGTAGTTGTTTTTGTTTTGTTTTTTTAGTTTGCTTGTAGATTTGGCGAAATTGCGCAGTTTTGGCGTTTATTGTGCATTAGAAGATGGTATTGTCGAAAAAACTTTCTGCTTTATGTTTACGTACATGATTTAGCGTCCCCCACCCCCCCCAAATAAAATATTAATTTATTGCGAATATGTTTGAGTACGATATATGTATTCTCTGTTTAGAAAAGTTCGTCGGGTTTTTTATTTCGACGTAAGCGCAGCGTTTTAATTATGAAACTAGCAATGAGCTGGAGGATGGCATTATTTTTTGTAATTAAATAATAGAAACGTAAGAATAACAGACAAAAACTAGCAAGTGATTGCACATGGGTTAGCTCTTTGAGCTTAATGAATTATGTACGGTGTAGGGAACCGGTTTTCTTACGCTCTGGTTTAATATGCATTTATTTGTATTTTTATTCATTAAATTTTATAAATCGCGAATTGTGGAAACATTTCCCTTGTAAACCATCACCTCCATCCCCAGTGTCTTGGGGGACGTTCAAATGTTCCGTAAGCACATTTCTGGCCATTTTATATCCCCTCCCCCTTGTAAGAAAAAATAAGCAAATGCCTGACCAACCCCCTTCAGGCGTACGTAAGATTTTGATTATATTTATAAAAAAATATATATTGTACATATATTATTAAACTATATATATTATACATATTAAACTATAAAGGACAATATATTATTTTGTCACATTTTGATTACGTATTTATATTTCTTACGGCGTAAGCAAATAGTGGATAAATAAGAAGTTGATCTGATAAAATGCATTTATTAAAAATAATACGTTCGTTTTAATTTAAAAATATTAGAGGGGCCACGGGGAGTATAGAAGGTAGCCTCCTAGCGAATAAGGGTTGACAGCCAGCCACTGGTTTAAATAATTAAATATTTAATTGTGATTACGTGTATTTCATATCCTTCAGTCGTAGTTTGCTTGTCGTGCCTCCCAGTATTGTAGTTCTATCAGGGCGGCCATCACTTCCTGACTATGTGTTGCCTTTAATATTTTCTGTGTCTTACGTAAGCATGGTTCAGACTCCCACCCCCTCCCCGTTGTCAGCAAAAGTAAGCAAATCTTAAAACCCTTACCCCAAAGATGCTTACGTAATACTTGAACGGCCCCTTGTGAGAAAACTGATTGCGTCATGATTTGTGCGAACCTACATTTGGCACGTGTCTACCTGTGGCGTCGTCTTTGGCGAGAGTTTGGCCTCGTCGGAATCGAGTAACCCTAGTCGTGTCGTGATTTCCAGTCCAGCAGAGCATTGGATGCGAGTTGTGTAACCTTCTCGGTGGGGCAAACGGGATGGAAAATGCAGTGCTGAGTGTGCGGGTACCATACACCTGGTAGTACCGATGCGTACCTAGCAGGCTGTTGGATGGTGTCATTTCTTGTACTTCGCGCAGATCCGTGTGTGAAATGTTTACTTTCGAATCCGGTGCGCCGAACCTCATGGGTCAACTAAACTTTCCGGAACTTCGGGGTAATCCTGGAAATATAAGTTCGGGAATTGGCGACAACAATGGGCTACCTTATCCCCTCCATTACCAGGTGAGTGTATTGAATTTTCCTTCCCGGATGTCGATTCACCTAATTGTAAATACCTGAAGAAGAATTTGAAAATGACCGTGGAAGCGTTGGATTTTTCTTCGGGCTCTATCTAATTGTTTGTCAAATATATCTCTGGTATTATGTTAACGAAATAGTGGTAAAGCAATATTTATATCACGGGTACTTTAGGTGACATGTGTATAGAAAAGGTTAAACTGTCGTGTTTTTGTTTTGTTTTGTTTTTAGCCTGTTCCGAATAATACTTCATATTACAGGAGACGCCTAAAATGAATGAAATGGGTAACATTAGAAAGGATGAATAATATATTTATCGCGTAGTGTGTGTCGTGATAATAGCGCGAATATGTTTAAAGGGGAATGTCTTAATTTTATATTTGAAATTTATAAGAACGAGTCTTGGCTTTTTCTTTTTAATCCTGTTGAAAAATTTTAATTATCAATTGAAATTTCAAATTCCGTCTCTATTTGTTGAAGCAATGGAAAGTTCGCCAGTTTTAAATTTTTTTTTTTTGGACTGGAAAAGCTGCGGAAGCCGAGAGAGATCTGCCACTATTCACACACATTTCACAGTGAGTAATTGAGACAGGGGGAGAAAAAAAAACGAAAAAAAAACCCCCTTAAATATCAATTTCCTTTCAAGACAGAAGTTTTTGTTACTTTTTGGATGTCTGTCATTGCACTTAAATAATGGCTTCTCATGACTTGTTTTATGAGATTTGGTTACTAAAATAACTAAATTCATCCAGACCTTTCTCATCGGCTTTTTTCCTTCCCGTTTTTTATTTACGCAATCCTTTCCATTAAGAGTTTCTTTGCGTCTAATGTTTGACCAGTTACATCATTTGTCCTATATTTGTCTAATGCTGGCCTCAAGTATTTACAGTCAAATACATAATGACTATATGGTGGCGTCGATGGAGGCCCCCATAAACCTCGAACTGGGCCCCATAATTGCGTTAGGTGAAGACTCTTTGTTCTGGTCGTTTCCCCGTTTTACTGACAATAATCATTTTTTTTTTAATTCGAAATATTTTTATTTTGTGATATTGATTCACTTTTCAGTTAATGTTTGAAGCTTAGGTGACGCGATGTGTTGAGAAAGTGACAGTCGCGAAATGGTGCATCCGGTTTTGATCTGTCTCATGATTTTATACTGCTTTATACCGAAAGTGTTATTAGTAGCTGTATGAATTGGTATTAAACTAATATACAGGGGTTATTATGTTCCTCGATTTCCCTAAATTCCGGGAATTTCGACTTGCCTCTTCCGGAGTTTCTTCTTAAAAATTACAAAAATTTCGTTTCCTATAATTTTTTATATTCTTGTGGAAATCAGTGTCTTTACCAAAAATATTACATAACTTTTCATGGAATTTTCTGGTATGTTCAAGGAATCTTGTTTGGACTTAAAATCACCCGTGAATGTAACTACATAACGGGTATATTGGTGGCTGTGACCAAAATTACGTGAGCTACTCGTTACATGCTTTCCGAATTACTACCTAAATGGCGCGAGATTCCTTTATTTCAATTTTGGCATTTGGAAGATGGGTCATACAGCTAACTTCAGCGTAAACCTCACATTTTCTCGATCTTTTCCGTGACAATTAATATGATATTTATTAGAATTGTTCTTTTCACAGTACTTCCTTAATTTGAATCTTTTGGGAATTTTTTAATTGATAAACCAAGTCTACCTTGCATTCCATATAAGGATATTTATGAAGATATATTACACTGTTAAAACGCTCGTTATCAATATCTGTTGCCTTAATATGCAAGTATCATGAACAACGTTAAAACAGCCGTTTGGTTTTGCTTTCCACACTATTTATCCCTTCCCCACCCCATTTACATGTAAACTGTAGCGTTTTCTACTTAGAAATGAGATTGGGCATCTTTATGTAGTGTGTAAAGTATGTGAGAACATGGTGTTGGGGGGGAAAACAGTGAAAATTGTTCTATTGTGAGGCCTGTGTAACACTAATGTGAAGGCAGTATAGCCAAATAGTTTAAAGGATTTGATATTCTGGTTCGATTTCATTTCTTCCATTGTTTGCCTGCTTGGAATTGGATCATAAATATGTAACCCCAAGTCGCATTGCGAGTAAACTCGTCATCTTCAGTACCAATAGAAATTTGTACGAAAATTTTTTGGCAAATGTATTTAAAAAAAAAGTATTGTATAGAAAATTCGGCTACGGATTTTGAATTTTTCTCAATTTTAAAATTTTCGTATTTGACCTGTTTAAAATTATCTTTTAAGTCGCATCTGATACAGACGTAAAAAATAAATTTTTATCTTCTTCGTCCCATTATTTAGCAATGCCGAACTCCGCGAAGACGACAAATGTTGCCATTGACTACAATCTTGTTGTTAAAAATTAATTTCTGAAATTTTAAGTCTTCCGTCTTTAATTGGGGGAATCCCTCTTGACAAACGTATGCACGCTGTAAACAGTTTCACGCGTTACTGTACTGTACTCGTGAACCGAGTGAGGAGGAGGATGGAGCATCGATGGTGAATGACCGATGTTTCGAGACCATCGATGTTTTCACTGTAATATCGATTTCCCCTCCCCGACGCTGTGCCATGAAGTCTATCTAAGTCAGCTAATCTATAGACAACGTGGGTGGGATCTGCAAATGTGAGAAATAGGTATGTCCTCTCATATTTTTCATGTAGTTATAACAAACTTTATTCAATGATTGTTAAATCGTGAACGGTGTGTGGTTTATTGTATTACTTTTACTGTAATAAAAATCAGGTCACGAAGATTGCAATTTCAGTAGAACCTCTGAATGTCAATAGTTCCATAAAAAAAAAGTTCGATATATAGTATTTGCTTTTCTATATAAAAACCGGGGACTTCAAATCGCGGGGGTTCATCAGAACTTCGATACATGGAGAATTTCGTTATATGGAAACGTTCAAGTATTACATAAGCACCTTGGATGGGTGGGGTTGCCGTTGTGCTTATTTCCCTATGTTAGCCAGTGTTAATTTTTTCTTCACGGGGGGGGGTGCTGAAATGGCCAAAATATTGCTTACGTAATACTTGAACACTCCCTATATTATATACGAAGGCTTGGGGGAGGGAACGTAAAAATTCAATGTATCACTTTCTCGATGTGGACAAAGTATTTTAAGAAATCTACATTGGAGTGTAAAAATCCGATACTCCGAATCCTTCGTATGTTCCAATAACGATGCACAAAAAACAATTATTTAGCTTGCAACTTATAGTGGCAGTAGGGCCAAGTATTATTAACCAAAGTAGAATCTTAGTTTCAAGCAATATATTTAAAAAAAAAATCTCCCGAGATTTTTTTTGCAGACAACGTTCTTTTTAACTTTCAAGGTTCCCTCTCATCCTGTGGTCCTCGATAAATATGGCAATGTGTAAAGTAGCTGATAGGCTAGGTAATGAGAAACGTTGCTCTGATGGAGGAATCGCGAAATCGCTTGGAAGGGCATATGGCTTCCAAGCTAGTTGCCATACATTCTGTAAATGATTTTTTATGTGGTCAGTTTAAATTTTATACTTTATTGTGGGTGAAAAATAAGGACACAACTCTCATTTTGTCGGAAAGAAATGGATATTTTATTAATATTAGGTTTACCTTATTCTTACGTATCTCATTAATTTCATTAAAGACATTATTATTTGTTTTTAATTAGACATCGACGTTTAAAGACACGATGTTTTTCAAGCATAATTTTTTTTTATATGGAAAGGTAGTTAAACAGCTTTGGTGTTTTTTAAATTAGAACAATGATTTTACGTTATAAACTTATTTAAAAAAAAACACGACGACGACGATTGGAGACCGATGTTTTTCAAACATTCGATAGTACTTTGTCGATTTTTCTGCCATCTGTGCTTAATCCTAGATTTGAGCAATCGAGATGTTTGGGCTTAAATCCAACATTCGTTGCTTTTGGTCCAGCCTGAGTTAGTAAGGAGTACTTTTTTTTTAGACTTTCCCGTATGTCCCTGAAGTTTTTGATTTAAATTAATAAAAGAAATGGAGTGTCAAAAATTCTCGATTACATCCACTTCGAACCTACGATCCACCCCGTCTTTAATTGCCGTTAAGGCCTTTGAGCTTACTGAATAGTTTTTCTAAGTCGGCTTACAAAACAGGTTAAACTTCGTTAGAAACGGTGCCCCTTGTACCACCATGACAAAAATAAATCGAAGTAATAAGCATTAGAGCGTTCTCACGCTCCTTACAGTAGTTTTCGATGTACTATAAGATCGCTCTGACTATTAGTAACATGCTTTCAATTGGCGGAGAGAAATTCACTTTTACTTGCGAGACGCTATCGGTGGCCTACAGGGAAATATCGTTCGTAAAGGAATAAACTTATTGGGTAAAAAGCCATTGCCGTATCCAGGTTAGGTATTCGTTTATGAAAGCTCAAACTTATAGACGGTGATGGCGGTTTTTAGTTTAAACCAAACACCGTATCACTAAAATTTATATTGTTCGGGATAGCATGAGCAAAACGGTCCTTTCGCTCCGAAACGAACACATTCAAAGCAAGGTCTCCTTGCCCTTTAAATCAACCCCTCGTATGTTTACTATTGATAGCCGAATTCGGCTTCTTAATAAAGATAAGCACCCTGCGGTGGCGCATTGTGGCGATGCGTTCGCCTAGTGCGCTGTTAATCCGGGTTCGACTCCCAACCGTGCAAAGAATGCTTAGTGATATCATAAAGATCGCACTGCTCACTGTAGTCTGGGGTTTAGTTCAGTAGGTAAGAGGTTCGGATTCCTCGGAAAATAGTAGGTTCCGGTGCAGTATGATCATTGTAGTCCTTGAGCCGTAAAACCACAAACAAACGAAGATCAGCAGGAGGGGAGCATCTTTTTACGTGATGTATGTTTTGGTATTTACTTGAAGTGATTCGCGGACAGGCGTCCGGTTTTTTATCCACTTCTTCTTAATTGTAACATACCTTACGATAAAATTAGTATTAATATCATATGAATATGCAGGGCCTTATTCGTGACTTATATTGCCAGCGCGACTTTTCGTTTTTGTAAATCGGCCTCATGCGATAAACATTCGGAGTGAATGATTGTGAAGGAATTCTTCCCCTACAGATCTGATTTTATAGTTGGAAAATGGGTTCCAATTAAACGGTCCCAAATGGTGTATGGATTCCATGTGCTGTGTTTGCATTATTGATAAATACAAGGTTCTTTCTCAAATATGAAATCGGTTGATTAGGTTATGTCTTTTACCGACGAAAATGTAAGATAGTGCCTCCCCCCACCCCCACCCTTCTTGACAGGTGTGTGAACCTTCAGCGTCCCAATTTCGAAATATCCCCCTTGGCGTGGGTTTCATTCCATCTGCAGGAAATTGAATCAAAAGCATTCGTTACTTGCCCAGCGTAATTATTTGTCGATTCCGGGTAATAGAGTCTGTAAACAAACTTGATTCAATGAAAAGGGAGTTGTAAACAGTTGCGGTTGTTGGTCGAAGCGATTATGTACTTGTCAATATCTGGAAGAAACCGATCAGGATAATGCCGCGGTATTTGTGTCATCACTTAAAATTTCGTGAAGTCCAGAGTACTAGCCATCGGGAATGAAATTCTGTCCCAGTTTTACTAAAAATAATTAAAACACGTCTTTTCCCGTTCTTGGTATTCTTCGTTCTTTCCGTATAGGTTCCCAGTCTTATCAGGTAATGTCATTCTCCGCCGTTAGTAAAGGAGGAGAGTGAACGATGACGCGTGTCACATGCCTATGTTCCGTTTCTTCCGGCAACGTTATTTTTGGTACGTTATCTGTAGAACTGCATTTATTAACCTTTTTAAGCGAATTTTTGTGGTACGCAGGGCCTGCTAATGCACACAGAGGAAATGTCGTCTTCCAAGTTTTCCCCATTGAATTATGAACCTTAATAAAGTCGCCTAATCAGTACTTTGTATTGGGTTCGATTTCTGGATTGATGAATTTAGCGTGAAGTAATTTCTGTTACCTCTCGTTTCTTTGAAATGCTGACGCCGCCTCCCCACCAAAAGAAAAATACGTTAGCCCCTTGATCTCCGTGGGCGATTTTTTTAACATTTCTAATAGTTCAGAGGTGCGTTTCATTCCATTCATAACATTCTAACCTAAAAGATGAAACTGATACTGAAGGTGCCAAAAAGATTAAAAATTCATATTTTATTATACTTTCTGAGTTCCCACGCAACCTGGAATTTTCAGAGAATTTGAAAACGGCCCTAAAGGTCGGAGAAGAGTCAGGGAAAAACAACATTTTTTGTTCAAAATGTAGGAAAGTTAGGGTATCGCATGTAAAAGGCTAATGTGAAACTTCGTTGTTGGTTTTTGGAGTTTTGGCAATAGGAGAACGGCCATCCTCCCAAGTATATCGTAACCCATTCTATCATTGTTTACAAAATTTATATTCTTTTTTTTACATATTGCTTTAGATTTTTTCTACTTCAGTATCTTCGCAAAGACGATGGTCCCAGAATGACCATTGCTGTCCGTGCGCCATAAAAGTCCAACCAACCTGCCAGTGATGGTCACCAAGTTGGCGAACGAATTTGGCGTCGCAACGATCGGTTTTGATTTAAAATCCGTAATTTCCAGCTATCATTCCACCCAATTAAAAATTATTGTAGGATATATCGTTGTCGACTAGAGAAAAATCACGCGTCTTAAGAAATACCCCGGTTAATATATATCTACGTTTTTTTCTTCTTTCTTTCTCACTAATGCAGTGTTTTGTAATTGTAAATAATCGCATTTAATTTTTCATATTTACAGTTTGTATCTTCTGACGTAAGGACAACTTAGGCCATGTTGCGCCGGATCACTTTTCCAAGACCGCGACATTTCAAATTGCCTTGTTTGGCGCAGTGTGGTAACGCGTTCGCCTAGTGCGCCGTTAATCCGGGTTCGACTCCCAACAGTGCAAAGAACGCTTACTCAGAGATCTCATAAAGATCGCACTGCTCACTGTAGTCCGGGGTTTGGTTCCCTAGGCCTTAAGAGGTTCGGATTCCTCGGAAAACAGTAGGTCCCGGCGCAGCATGACCATTGTAGTCTTTGAGCCGTAAAACCACAAACAAATAATTGTTTGGCCAAGAACGACCCTTGCTGTCCTTGCATCATAAAAATACGAGCAAGCATTTTATTTCAAAATACTCTCGTCTTTACTACGGCTGCGTTACCTTCTTGATACCACTTGCTCTCGTTCACCACTATTACTGTTTTTAATTTTATATCACTGTTTCTGTAACATACCTTTGGACACTTGAATTCAACGCAATTCAAAGAATTGTGTCCCGGTGGTTGTAAACGCCGTCATCGGGCCAAGTCGGCCGTCTTCGACTTTCAAGTAAGCGTTGTTGTGTGTAAATATATCGTGATGTAGAGGTCACGTGCAGTCGTCGATCCAGTTTCAGATGACCTTATAGGGGCAGTCTTCGGACGCGAAATGCACCAAAAAACAAAAAAAATCGCTTGGTTTCCCCATATAAACTGTTTTTGACGTGGTCCTTGTTTGTTAAAGTTGCAACCTTCGACTCCCCTATATGGTCTATTTTGTTTCGAAATGGAGATTATTTTTGAGCCTTGAATTATACTATAGGTGTCGTCCCATTTGCGTACATCCCAGATGCGTACATGTCAAAATTTGTCCCAGATGCGTACAAGATGAGAAAATGAGCTCATAGTTATAGTTTCTACCATTTAGCTACTAATTTGGCCACCATTTGGTGACACACAGATTAATCTCTTATTTCTATACTGTATTTTTGTATAAATGAAAATTACACGCTTAAGACGAATTACTTTTAATACGAACCGTTTTCTGAAGTCCCGTCAGATTGTATAACATATTATCCTTTCCGGACGAAACGAATTACTGTTAATACGAACTGATTTTCTGTTCCCCTTGGTGTTCATCTTAACGAGGTTCGACTGTATATAGCAGGGGTGGGCAAATGCGGCTCTTCGTTAAGTTAAGTGAGGCTCTCGTCGAAAATTTAAATCCTTTTTTTTTCCAGAAGTTTTTTTATGAATCTTGTTAAATTGACTAAGAAAGTGAATCGGTTAATGAAGAGTAAAAGCCATACGTAATCGCTTCAAAAGTACATCTTCGGTTGTGTCGATAGGTCCATCTAGGAGTTATTATAAAAATTTTAAATAATTATTTTGTATTTTCTTTCTCTTAATTATATTTTCTCATATGTATAATTTACATAGCACTTAAGACTTTGGTACAATATGTAACCATATTAATTAAATTTGTATATTTAATACTATGTAATCATGGTGTGGTTTTTTATAACATATGATAAATTGGAATGCAGCTCCCACTGACCTCATGCGTGCACACCCCTGGTATATAGTAGCATATACGTTTGTAAGGAAAAATTGCAAAGTAAAGAATCAATTTTGTTAAAAATTAACAAAAGGAACATCGAAGAAACTGCACATTAAACTAAAGGTTAGGGAACATTTTCCGTATTTTTTAAATTTTAAGATTTAAAAAAAAAAATACCAAACTATTCTAAACCATAATTATGTAGCAGATGCTTTGCTTGGTTTTTTGAACTGGTATTCAAATATACACTTGAAATAGAGATACATTTCTATAAGTAAAACAGGCGCTAAATCGCCAAACTCTGATTCTCTTGAAACAGATTTACTTCATCCCCTTTGCGTACGTAAGTGGGACAGTTTGACTTGTACGCAAATGGGCCATAACCATACGCTAAAGAGAGTGAGTACTGAGAAAGGAAAGACATATAATCACCGTCATGTCGATAAACTCTCGTTTTCCCCCAACCGAAATAGTGTTTCTGATTATTTAGGTGTGTTGGGAACCTACATATTTAGTATTCTGTACAATTTTATCTAAGGAAGCAGCCCCTCTGCGGGTACTTAAATTTGTAACGTCTCTTGTATCTGTACATCTTGGAAAAAACGAACTTACATATCCGTCACATGTTCTTTCTCCCTCCCAGTGAATTGGACTTACGCGTAATTAAAAATCGCATTTTCGTAAATCCTTTTGCAGTATATATTATTAGTTGATAACCCCACAATATGTACAGGTTGAAAAAAATTAACTTGTCAGTTTCGTGAAATTCGGTGGGTTTTTTTTCTTCGAAGGTTTACTAGTTTTAGGAAAAGACATCCACGCTGCTTTTTAGCACCCATCTTTTTTTCCCCCTTTTAAATACAAGGAACGTGATGCCCTCGTCGTCACTGCATTAGAATATGTGATTTGAATGCTCTATCATTCAAGAACGTTCAGGGAGGAAAAAATAATTTTTTACCCGAAGTAGACTGGGAGGGGTCGTTTATTTGTTGCACATCGGCGGCCATATTCCAAAGGGCTAAATAAGGTGATTTTCGCTATAGAATCCGGGATGAAACCTTAGAATTAAAAAATGTTCCCCAAAACATTACTTTTAAGTATAAACGCACTCAAAAACTATATTATAAAATATTATGCAAACTGCATTATAAAATATTACATGAAAATTATATTAGGATTTATATATATATATCGGTACATCTCTTGTTGGTAGAATTTCGTGGGGAGGCATAGCTACCCCTTTTCACCTCCTCCACTGACGTTCATGTACAGACTGGGATTATTCGACGCTTCTTTTACCATTCTCTGCAATCAGTGTACTTTTTTCCCCCTTCCAAATTGCTATTCCTATTTCCTAAGTATGTACAAACATTTGTTTCTTTAGTATAGCCTTGTTTGCCACTGATGGTTATAACGCGTTTTTATTTTCTTTTTAATTTTAAAAGCTAAAAAATATACTCTTCTAAATAATGCTTAACCCGCGAGCATTATAGGAACGCGCGCGGGGTGATTTGCACCCCATCTGATTATATAGCATTATTTCATTAAAAACGTCCAATTTTACAGGGAACAATAAGTGGAATTTTCTCTTTGTCACCCTACCCCAAAGATTGTGACTTTGAAGGCAACAGGAAAGAGTTTGGCCAGTTTCAGAAGCAAGGGTGGACTGTTCTTTTAACATATTGTAAGTTGTGGGGTGTGAAACACACCCCACGCCTGCTCGCGGGTTAAAAAGGGCTGTTATTGAATTGAGAACTAAGGTAACACCGGTGCGGGAGATGCAGCTATTAATTGAGAACCACTGGCACACCCTAATGGGAAAGAAGAAAAGAAACAATAAGATGAACGAACAAAAATTTCGGTTACATCTGATTCTACTCGCGTCTTTTTGAGCTAAGGAAAGGCGTCGGGGTTACTGGCAAATTGGTGAAATATTGGCGGGCAGAAAGAACGAACGAATGGATTAATGAATGAGGGTAACCTCATTTGAACGCAGTTTTACTAGTATACAACCCCCAGAAAACTGCAAACCCCGCCTGTAAATTCCAGAGCAATGTGTGGTTTTCAATTCAAATGTGAACTTTGAAGTCGCACCCTTTTGGTTCTCAATTCAAAAACTCCCGTTAAAAGCATTCAACAGCCCGCTGTAAACAATCAGTTAAGAACTACATTAATCTCTGGCTATGTAATAATAATGATTGTGCATAGAGTTCTTAATCCGAGGAGTGTGACCATAGCGTTAGGCGGGAACTGGGAGTAATTCAGTCGTGTATAAGGTTCAAAATTCCCGAATAGTTGTCCTTGAGGTAGCGTGTTCTTCTAGCGTGCCGTCGTAAGAAGAGCATAAACTAATCTAGGATGATGCTTAGGAAACCTTAAATTTCTAGAAAATTCCTAAAAAATCGTGTAGATTTGAAAGTTTCTAGTTAAAATGTTTTCACCAATCTTTTTTTTTTCTCCTGTACTTCTTCCGTTGCGTATGTAGAGTTTTACCCGTAATTTAACAGAAGTAAAAATAAATCCAAGAAAAACGAAGCCTTTTTCTTTCATATGTGCATTGCACTCATGTGTCAACGATCTGTTACAAAATGTGATTTCGTGCAGACAAGGCGAATGTTCGAATCGATCTGGGTGAGATTAGGCACCGATTTTGTTAATTACGTTTAGTTATCCGTCCCGTCTTGCACAACCGAATGAATAGCCATATACCGCCGCGTGTCTCGGAAGCAGCCAACTCTCCTTACTATTCTACAATACATGATTTATTTCTGATTTACTCGGATCTTTTGAAATGACGCTTTAAATGTACAAGGCCGCCATGGAGCACAATAACAATGTGCTGAAAGTAACTGCAAATCGTTTCGAATGAATGTATTACGCCGGTCAGGCCTGAATTGTGACCGTGCTGTTTATGCCCCTTCTCCTCTCTCTCTCTCCGTTCGCGTATTTTATTTTTCAAAAAACCGGAAATTATTTTTGGTCATTACATTTTAGTCGCCCGTGTTATGGAGATTGTCGGCGGAACAGCATCTGGCGTATACAGGCCGACAGGTTTCTGTAGGTTTTTTTTTGTTTTTTTTTTAAACACCGCATGCGTACGTGCAACCGTTGTCTTTAATGTAATGTCCTTGACATTAGAATGCGAGTGTCATCCAGCTTGGGATAGAGCAGAAAGGGAGATAGGAGCAGTCAATGTTGTGGTTTGCTCCCTTCCATTGGTTATTCGTCATTATGTATGCGGCCCATGACGCTATCAAAGCCTGCCGCTACTTTTTTTTTTTAATTGCCGTGGACGTTTTAACTAAATCCGGTTCCGCTATGTTATTAAACGTATTGTTGTATACACTAAATTAAAAAAAATCTATGCTGAAACGATGTTTGTGTAAAAATGCGTTTAATCACCAGATATGTTTTCGACGACATGTGGTGTTTTATTGGCGAACGGTTATTGATGATGCAATTTTTTGTCTATTTAAAACTTTTGCTGTACATGTGTGTGTTCCACAACAGTTGAGTCTTGTGATTGTACAGGCCGCTTTTTGCGAACGTTCGGACCCGAGGGCGAAATAACCTGTTTTGCGGTCGATTTACGATGCTGGACAGGCAAAATTGCGATATTCCAATTTCAAATTCCAAGATGCAAAGCAGAAATCCCTTAGAAAGAACGTGAAAATGACACTTTCTTAAAATCTGAATTTCGCCGTTAAAGGTTTCATTCTGAAATGTTGAAGTGGGGGAGGGGCTGTAAGGAAGGGTGATAAGAACTTTTTCGGTATTTCAATTTATTATGGATATTTACGACGGGGATAATTGAGGATTGTATGTGTGGAAAAAAAAAAACCAATCACACAGGGTTCCCACGGGTTCTTGAGAGTATTTAAGAACTCCCTATTTTTGGTTTTCATTTTTTAGGGTCCTTAAAAGTTTTCATCACCAGTCCTTAAAACTCCTTATTTTTCGCAAATTCGGAACGTACTTTACAGGACGATTCGATCATGACCCGCTGATGGCTGTGATATATATACAGTGGCGGAAAAAAGTTTTTGAACAATGCTTTATTTCACAATAACTTTATTGTGAGTAAATGACATTTTGACAAAACACCTATTTCATATTAGCTAATACAACAAATAAAAAATAGTGGCCACACATTTGATGGCTACATAGAAATACCAAAATACACAATTTTTTAAGGGGAAAAAAGTATTTGAACATAATTTTATAACTCAAAATTATACCAAAAATTATCATAACACAATTTAATACTTTGTAAAAATATCATTATTATTATTTGTAACAGCTTATAGCCTTCTTGGCATTGATTCTATTAACTTTTTTGTTAGATCTGATGAGAGATTTTCCCATGTTTCCAAAAGAATGTTTTTGGATTCATTTTTATTTGAAAACTTACGTTTTGGATCAAGAAGTAAGAAACCACAACACAAGTTTTCAATTGGATTAAAGTCCGGAGATTGAGGAGGTGTATTTAGTCTACGGGGAACTTTATATAACAAATATTCTTTTGTAACTCTGGTCGTGTGTTTCGGGTCGTTGTCTTGTTGGAACAAGAAGTTATCCTTAATGATGCACTTGGAGATAACTTATGTCGCAATATGTCCACATAGTTTTGGGCATTCAAAGTTCCATCAATTACAATTAAATTGCCAGTTCCACTCCAGGACACACAACTCCAAACCATAATGCTACCGCCGCCGTGTTTCACAGTTGGGACAACAACATTTTGAGGATATAAGGCCTTCTTGTTTTTCCTCCAAACAGTCTTGGTGCCATCAGATCCAAGTAAACAGAATTTACTTTCATCACTGAATAATAAAGTTTTCCAAAAGTCTAAAGGTTTATCTACAAGTTCTTTTGCAAATTGAAGCCTTTTCTTTCTATTGTTTTCACTAACATAAGCCCTTTTCCTTGCGCTTCTGCCTTTATAACCTAATCTGTGTAAGTCATTTCGTACAGTTTGAGGTATAACACGAGTATCTGAACATAACGCAGTATCATCTGATATTTTTACACTACTTATAAAAGGATTTTTTAAACTAACCTTCCAATTTTCCTGCAAACTCTTGGTTCAATAGCTTTGAGTCGACCCATTCTCTTCTGATTTTCGATTTCACCAGTTGATGTGAATTTTTGCATGACATAATAAACAGTTGATATATATATTTAATTTTAAAGTACTCGCTATTTTACGGAAAGTGCAACCATTTTTCCTTAAATTAATAATTTTATCACGCGTGACTAGAGATAACTCGCTTTTCTTTCCAGACATTTTTTAAACGTCCAGTTTGCGAATGAAAGTGAAGTACTCACTGTAAATGAATAATTAAACTAAACGCAAATTCCATTTTTTCTTCTTCTCCTCTGTCAGAATTCCTCGTAACAGCGTTTGTCATTTGTTGTTCAAATACATTTTTCCCATTGAAAATTTGCATATTTTGAATTTAACACGTTGCTAAGTACATGACCACATTGTATTAGCAAATGTAAAATATGTGTTTTGTTAAAATTTCGTTAAATTTCAGTCACTAACAATAAAATTATTGTGAAATAAAGCATTGTTCAAATACTTTTTTTCCGCCACTGTGTGTGATTGCATTTCACACAAACAAGTTAACATGAACTGACAAGTTAAAATAAACTATAAGGTGTAAAGGCCATGGTGTTAGTCTGTGAGTACTTCCGGTGAAACAGTGGGAAGTGTCTTGTGTATTGACGCTGTTTACCATTGGTTGTTGGTTTTCAGAAAGACTGCATTCCAAGCCTGTGTCTCTCCTGTCTGGGATTACAGCGCCGCCTCCGGCGGCCACCCTTCCCAATGAAACCCTTGCACAATTCCTCCTCCTCCAAGCCTGTCCCATGGCGCGATCGAAACTAAACAACGGTGTATCTTCACTTATTGCTAAAGCCGTCACCAAACCTTTAGAATGTTACTGTGTATTTTTCTTGCTTGTATTTGGAATGTGCATACACGCCACTTAGCATGCCTGCATGGGCGCCCATATGGAGGGCATGGGGGCGACCCCACCCCCCGGCCATTGTTCAAAAATGTGATTTTTCTAATTCTGCTATGCATTTACTTTCAAAAGTTTTACAGTCACATTTTAAAATAAGGTACTTTTTAGCTCATTACTAATTGTCAAGCAGTATCAATTATTTTTGTAGTCATTTAATATCTTATGTATTTACTAAAATATTTGACAGCGTCGAAGGAGGTAATGATTTTTCTCAGCCTCCCGCTAGAACTACTGATATGGACGCCAATGCATGCCTGTATTTGGAATGCACATGCACACAGTGAACCGAGTGCAAATATATATAGAGTCGTGGTAATCCGAACTTTTTTTCAGTCGGTTGGATGTTTTTTCAATGGCAGCCAACTGACAAGACGTAAACAAGCTGCGTAATGTGTGTTGCCAACGAATTGCAGTTTCCCATTAAATGAAGGGGGAGATTTTCCGTCGTCTGTTATGTGCGCGCACCAAAACACACAACTATCAAACGATTTTAGCTTATAGTAAATTCTATAGTAAAGATTTCGGTTAATGCGAACAAGTCTCAGGACCAATTCGTTCGGATTAACGGGACTCTATACACAATGAACTGTGTGTGTATATGGGACTAGGATTTCCGTTTTCTAAAGCTTACCGCACACTGGAAGCTTTTTGCCCGTAGACAGTTTGGTCTTCAGGGTAAGAGCTATTGCACCGTCTACGGGAGTGTGCCGAAAGATTTACATAAGCGTGGGCGCGTTGAGGAAAAAACCGCTTACTACTAACGAACATCACTAGGCGTATTTTTATTAATTTCTTGATTTATATGTTTCATTATTTTTATTATATTAATAATTAATTTGAATATTAAAATGATTTAACAGGGTTCCCACGCAACATGGAATTGTCGGGGAATTTGAAATCGTCCCTAAAGGTTAGGGAAAAGCAAGATTTTTTTTGTCAAAACCTAGAAAAGTCAGGGAAAACTTCCTTAACTTCTGTTTTGAATAGCTAAATCTCCCACGAACATGAAGCCATTTCCCCCCCCCGCAACCAAAATGTAGTTGGAAATTTTTTGATTGGTCAGGGAATTTTGCTGAAAAGGTCAGGGAAAAGTAAGGGAATTTCTTTCTCCAGTGTGAGTGGGAACCTTGTTTGATTGATAAAATAAATAATTTGATTATTAAAATAAATGATTATTAAATAAACTACAACACATAAAGGCAAGAGACTCTTGTAGCATATAAATGCTAATGCTTTTTTTTTTAACGCCACCACAAGGAGATCAGGTGGTGCCTTTTTAATAAAAAGAAAATACTGATGGGTTTAAAAGCTAAAATATTTTGCGTTGAATTAGATATTGAATTTATTTAAATAAAACTGTTCTAAGCTTTGAACGAGATATTCACTTTTTTATGATTAAAATATGCATATACATATGTGTAAAAATACATGCACCAAGCGAACAAAGCAGTTTTATTCATATACTAGGGTGAATAGGAAGGAAGAGGGGTTATGACATCTAATATATATGTATATGTATGGTTAGGGGCTGTGTTCGTGTTGGGTGTAAGGTTCACAAGTCAAAAGTTTGGAAACTCCTGACTTAGTTAATAGTGATGGAGTAAAGGTGCAATGTGGTTTGTCCTTAAAAACTCCTTATGTTTCATTTTGGAAAAAGAGTGGGGAACTCTGAACAAATAAATAATTCGATTATTGAAGCAAATCATTTGATTATAAAAGATAATTTTATTGTTGAATTAAATAATTAAGAATCTTTACTTTTATAACTTAATTATTACTTAATTTATAATTTTTTAATTTTTGTATGATTCACTCTTCTTAATTTTTAAATCACAGTAGAACCTATATATAACGAGGAGCTTGGGACCAATGCAAATGTTCATTATATCCAGTCTCTCCTGAAATCCGTTTTGGAATTTAAAATTTTGAAAATAACGTCTGTATATGTAACATATAACATCCGTACACAGTGATATTTAGCTTTAAATTTGCTTAAGATCTAATAAGCAGTGTATCATATTATCATTTAAATTTCAGTAAAATAAGCTAAAATATATATAATATACACATAAAAGGTATAAAGTGACTATTGATATATACCAAAACAGGCTTTATTTGGAAATGTTCAAAATATAATCTATAGTTTGCTTTGTTTTGCAGTATTTACGTTCATGAAGTTTTCGTCGTTTTTATCACAGTACTCTCAAATTTTTTACTCTGTACCTTAAACATGCATGTGGACGTCACATATACCTTTACATCTACATGCTCGTTGCTCCGCCCCCCCCTTTCTGCTTGTATATGAATATAAAAAGTACCATGTTTTGTCTAATATGCGTATTTTTGCACGCTTTATGTCTGTGGCATATAGTAGATTTCAAAGTGACATCTACCTTGTCCATCGCCCCGTCTCTTCGGATAAAAAAGTCAAATTCTTACATATATCATTTATCATGTAATGAGATATATATATATATAAAATAGAACCTGGTAAAGTGATCACCTTTATAAATTGACCACCTGCATAAAGTGACCAGTTTTTTATAAGAGAGAACTGGTTGGGACTTAGTCATCTCTATATCAAAGTCTGTCGTGTATGGTGATCATTGCAGTTCAATCCCAAAGGTGGTCACTTCAGGCAGGTTCTACTGTATATGTGTGAATTGTGACTTTCTTATTCGAGGAGAGATAATGCACACATTTGGAGACACGTACTTTGGACATCAACTTCTCGCGAATGGACAATAGGTGTAAAGGGGACGCAAAAGTAAAAAGTTTGAGAACCACTGACTTAGTCGATAATGATGCGATGAAGGTGCAGTATGGTTTTTGGCATATCAATTGGTCCCTAGAAAAGGTCATTTAGGTCCTCAGAAATCTCTTAGAAACTCCATATTTTGTACTTTAGAAAAAGAGTGGGAACCGTAAAACAAAACTGAGTCTGAAATATATTTAAAACCTTCTATAATTGAATAATTTTCCACACCTGAACTCCAACTCTTTTAATGGGTTGGAATACATTGGTACTCGAAATCAAAGTAACACACACATACATTAATAAGTTCATTACATGGAGTGGCCGTAATTTTGAGCGCTGGTTTGGTTGCCTTTTCTGGATTTTTGCGGCTTCTTGAAATGTTTGCCCCCCCTTTTTTAACATTCGTCAATACATCCATTTTCGTTTAATTTTTAATTTTCGTTGTACACACTTATGTATATCCCACAGCCGTGCTGTGATCTGATAACATCGGTTCTCATCAGATCTCCGAACGCAATCGGGAGGCAGCCGATCCGTTTTCCAGAAAGTGACGCTCCTCGTGCTGTGGAATCGGAAGTGCGAATTCCCAGTTAATCTTTTAAGTCTAGCTTTTCAAACCCTCTGGTCAGTGTGGTGTACGTAAGGTCACTTCCTTTTAGAATACTTTCATCATACTACCTGTATATGGTGGCTTTAAAACACCCATTCTGCAGTGGCTAGATAGTAGTTGCTGATTACGCGTGTGTGAATGAGAATTTTCATTCTTACAAAAGTCTCATTGCTCCACGTACTGTTTAACGTGACAGCTCTAATATGTTGGCAATTCTTTTATTTATTATTATTTGAATGTTTTCTGAAAACTACATCCCATGATGATGTTTTCATTGTTATTTTATCTTATTTAATGGATACCGCTTTTTACTATTTCCATTATTTGTTATTTTTTTTTTTACCCCGCTACCTATATCGCTATTCTTCCTAATTTATTTTTTATTCTTCCCTAAATATTTATGTATATTTTATTTTCCAATATATTGATATTTCAGTATATATACATGTATTATAAAAAATGCAATTTTCGTTAAAGAAAAACGTGCCATGGTATGCAATGGCAGGGCCTTGAGCCCCTCCCCCTTTTCCTTACGCTACCGTTTCCAGGGTTGCGTTCAGGTTCACTCCCATGTAAGGTTGGAGGTAAGAATTTTCGTACATGTTTAAGATGACTAGCAAACTCGAGGATTCAGGTATTAAAATTTGTGTGTTTGCACTTTTTCGAATTACTTAGTTTGTAATGCAATATTCGGAGTTTGGGCTGATTGAGTTTTTTCGATGTGGGTTCCATTTTGAGACCAGTAACAGAGGTTCGGTAAAACAGTTACCTGTATTTAAAAAGTGGTGCTAATCATAGAGAACGGATGGCGTTTTATTGCTGTCTAGCCAACAATTGAAATTCAGGAGGTGTTAGTTTTATTAGGTTTTAAGTATAACGCTACTTTTTTATAAAGTAGGACGAGTTTTTCATTATAATTTTAGAATAACAGATTCTTTAGAAAGTTTGAATCCCCACCGCCTCCCTATGTTATGAACTTTTATTTCAATTTCCATATGTAGTTGTTATTTCGTTTGTGTGTAGTCGATAGAGTATCAACAGACGTCCATGGTTTTCCTCTGACAAATCAGAGTTCCGCTGCAGCTTGGAAATCATGAACTCAAAAGTTGAAAGAGAATTGGTTAACTTTGAAGATTCCCGCTAACAACTCAGTCAGCGTGTTTATTTTTCACCGCTGCAATGTGAGCCCCCGCGAATCGATTTCGCATTAGACAGTGTGTGTGTTTGCCCCTTTTCCGTTGGCTGCGTTTATGTATTAATTTCTGTAAACGCCTTCTCCCTCATTTCCCTCCTTGTTGGAAGAGTTGTTTGTCCTCCTGATGTAAAATCAATTTCTCGTCATAAAGCGAGTCGAGTAATTGTCGGTTGCGAAATGAGGGCTTTTAATGTCAGATAAACGTGGAACCCTCCATTTGATTTTTGCGAATGTTTCTATCGTCTCCATGTTGCCGAATACTACGAAATGGTTTCGATCGGGAGACGTTGGCTCTCAAAGTTGCTACTGCAATAAATTCTTGCAGTTGTGAAACGTGTAGGGCAACTGAATCGTTGAAAGTTTTTCCTGGCTTTTCGTAACTCTGTAAACCAGGGGTGGGGAACCTTTTCATGTTGGAAGGCCGTATTAACTTAGCTGTTAATGTTAAAAGACCGCATGCGTTTTGATTGCGTCAGTCAATCAAGGAAGATTATTTCGTTAAATCTTCTACTCTTTTTTTCAGGTTCATTTTACGTATTTTAAAATTATAATGCAAATAAAAAGGACGAACACAATCATATTAATAAGAGGAATTTTCTGCAAAATTTTAATTCGGTCAAAAGGCCGCACCTATGGACCTCGAAGACCGCATGTGGTCATAAGGCCGCGAGTTCCCCCAACCCAGCTCTAAACCAAACGGTGCCTAGTGCTTCTAGGACTTTTATTTGCATTGGTGTGTCCTCAGAAACTTTTAAATTTATGCAGACTACACATTTTACATTTCCGTCTGTTCCTTTTTATATACATGTATTTAATGAAAATTTATTTTATAAAAATATTTTGTACTACAGGTCTAATAACACATGATGTTTAAAGGCAAAGAAGAGAAAATTTTGGGGGATTTTTTAGTTTACATCCCGAAAGACATTTTGTTCAAATGCTAAGCTCGTGAACTATTTCTTACAGTGGAGTGGTAGGAGGCACAGACGACATTCGCGCGGTTTTAAACATTGGTTAATGTAAGATATTATTACCCTTCATACACACACACACACACACACACAGGGATAACACAATTGCCAAATAATGATCAACACACAAAGTCACTGGGGCAAGTTTTTGTGAGTTTTCATGGAGGAATTTATTTTTACTTAATAATTTTCAATACCCATGCAGAAAGAAGCTCAAACTAGAGCTTTTTTGTTTAGAAGAAAAAGAGACGCCGTCCTCATCTCGGATTCGAACCAGGATCCCTCCGAGTGAGTGACCCTGGTTCGAATCCAGGATGAGGACGGCGTCTCTTTTTCTCCTAAACAAAAACAGCTCTAGTTTGAGCTTATTTCTAAGTGGGTGTCGAAAATTATTAAGTAAAAACCTTGGTTAATTCTAGACGATTTATTAATGCTGCTACACTAACTTTAATACATTTAATGAAAATGGTGAATAATTTGTATGCGTCAACGCTTGTGTTATTCGTAACCAATAACGAGGATTCCCAGGTCAGGTAATTTATTCAAACCGCAATGTTTTTTTAAAAATTTTATTCTTCATTCATATTACCCACTCCAATGCTAGGCACCTGATATGCATTTGTAATTTTTGTTTCTCTAGGGCTGGGTAAGCCACCTCTACCCCCTCTGGTTACATATATAATGCTCAGTGGCGCACCTACGTAGGGCGCCGAGGCCCCACCCCTTGGACTAACAAAGCGAAAAATAATTACTCAAATAGACACTGGTCATTTCTTCTTAAGATTGTGAATATAAAATCACAAAATCGAAATCGAAAATAGTGACGACCCCAACGACATTTCCCTAAACTCTGGTAACATCGACGAAACTGCTCTTGAGAAAGGCAACAACAATGGCCCGCGGCTATCAAACACAGTTGAAGTGAAAATTCTGACTGCAGATATTTTTACTTATGTGAAGAAATCTAACCTCACTGAAGAAGGTAGGATAACAGTGCTGAAAATCTTTGGGAACCATATGCAAATTGAAATTTTCCCACGACTATCATTGGTGCTGTATTAAGTCAAGGAAAACCTCACCACAGACGAAATTTCTGCTTACCTTGGATGAGTAAGCATAAGTATATAGCTTACTCAAAGAAAGAAGACAGTGCTTATTGAAAATTTTGTGTTTTCTTTTCACTCCATGAAGTAGATTTAAGATCGACACAAGCCAAGGATCAATTTGTTTCAAAGGGATTTAATAATTGAAAGACTTAGAAGAAGTTCAAACAACATGAAATTTTTATTTATCACACGGATTCGGTTTTCAAAGCCGATGATTTTTTAAGGGTCATGGAAGAGAAAAAGGCTTCTGTGGATGAAGTAATGGACAGAGGGCAAGCAAAAGCAAGTTTTGCAGAATAGGGTTATTCTTAAACCTATTATCAAAACGGTAATTTTTTATGGAGGACAAGGGCTGGCCATTGTAAAATTTTACGAACATAATCTAGTACTACTTCTAATGATTTAAGTATCTTGCACTGTAGAATTATTAGTAATTTAATAATGATAAATGCACACAAAAGGACAAGGGCGGATCCCGAAATTTTTCAGCGGGGGAGGGGGGCTGTGGTTTGTTCCCTATTCCCACTTTTAGCCAAGTGTCCCGTACTTTTCATATTATTTTCCATGATATGATCCCAGTTCGAGGGGGTGGGGGGGATTGCCCCATACCTCATGCCCCCCTCCTTGAATCGGCGCTTAAAAGACAATCGTAATTGATATGGCCTCTGACCATTTTTTCCATTTGGCCCCCTTGGGATATATTCTGGGTGCGCTACTGATGTTATGTTTACTTCCCGTATGACCCCGCACTCAAAATGTCATTGCAGTAATAGGGCTGACTGGAAAGACGACTTCGCCCCGGGTGCTGATTTTATCTGGTAGGGGCACTCTCCAGATATGAGTACAACTTTGGGTTCAGTGTATCTATCACCTGCATGGATTGCACGATTGCGTAATTTCAGTAGCGTGTTACTGCATCTGTGGTTCCTTCCGATGCTGGAGTAGTGCGTGATTGTTGAATGTGGTAATTGACTCTCCTTACAACGGGAAGAAAATAAACGTCTCCTCTGTCCGTCATGGACTGACCTCAGGAAAAGAATTGTTTAAAAATAGTGGTGTAGATGTTTCTTTAGCGAAAATTGGTACTCGAGTCTTTACTCTTACGAAGTGTCTTCCTGTTTTTAAAATTTACTCCTTGACAGTAACCATACTGTACTATCGCTACTATGACCTGTGCGTTACATTTTTGCTTTGTCTCCACCCCCCCACCCCACCAACGCCACCTGGATTCTAGGCCGTACCGAGCCCCCCAATAATCTGAAATAAATTGCGATTTTACATATACTGTAATGTATAAACGTACATAAAATGTGCTTGGGCCCTCCTAATAATTTTGAGAACTCTACGTTGATGCCTTCTGCTCTACATCATTAAACGAGATTTTGAAATCCCATTTCATCATTTATCATTCTGGTATCATACTGTATACCAAACTAAACAGATCAATCATTACAATGCATGTGTTGTGTATAAAAATGAAACTCACACTCATCAAATACTTATATACTATACTATTATACTATAATTAAAAATATATGTATTAAAATTATAATTAATTATCAATATAAATCAAGAGTAACAAACACAGTTTGAAAAGAAAAGATAGGTTGAAAATTCTTCAAGAATTTCATGAGACTGATATAAAAAAGGTACTAAAACACGTTAGCACTCGTTCGTTGTCTGTTGGAAAGTGCTTAGAGCGTATAATCCAGCAGTGGCAACCTTTGATCAGTTTTTTTAAGGAAGAGGCCATGAAAAGGAATCAAATCACCCCACTTTCTTTCTTTACTATTCCCTCTATCAAAGTTTCGGTTGAAAATGCAGATAAAGTGAAAGAACGTAACAGCAAAAAAGCATCGCAGAAATTAAAAAGGAAAGCTCAAAATTATGTGGATATTTCTAAGAAACAAAAAACTGAAAACTCCATGTCTCGTGAAGAAAGGTTGTTTTATTTTCTGTCGGAAGATATCAATAAGGCTTTCTGTTTATTTTTATCTTATACTGTGCCTGTATTTAAAAAAGCAAATGCTCAACTTCAGTCTGCGGAACCACATATTCATATGCTAAAATCTCTTCTCTTAAAATTGTACAGAGAAATGCTAGTGAAATTTGTAAAACCAAGCATAAAATTATGTAGTGATATTTTGAAAGTCCACTATCATGAGAGGAGTAATCAAAAAGATGATGTTGATATCTTAATTGGAAATGGAACACTGAAAGTAATCCAAGATTTTAACATCCATGATAAAAATGAATTTTATGAAAACGTCAGAAGCTATTTCATAGCAGCATGTGACTACATGCACAATAAATTTCCTTTTGAGTTAGAAGTGTTACATCATGCAGAGGTTACACAAATATCGAATTTTGAAAATGCATCATTTTCCAGCTTAAAATATTTTACAGAAAAATTTCCTGTTCTTTTGTTCAATAATACAGAAGATGAAGCTGTTGATGCTTTACAAACAGAATTCGGCCCTGCGGTGGCGCAGTGTGGTAACGCGTTCTCCTATTGCGCGGCTAATCCGGGTTCGACTCCCAGCAGTGCAAAAAGAACGCTTACTCAGAGATCTCATAAAAGATCGCACTGCTCACTGTAGTCCGGGGTTTGGTTCCCCAGGCCTTAAGAGGTTCGGATTCCTCGGAAAACAGTAGGTCCCGGCGCAGCATGACCACTGTAGTCTTTGAGCCGTAAAACCAAAAAACAGAATTCAGTGAGTTCCAGGCTTTCGAAGTTCCACAAACTGTGAGTAATGAAGGTAGCATTTATGCACAATGGGCAGCCATAGGTAAAATAAAAAATGATACTTGTGAATTAAAATTTAAACGACTTTCTCAGGTTATGCTGTCAATACTTACGATCCCTCACAGTAATGCAGCATGCGAGAGAGTCTTCAGTCAAGTGAAGAAAATTAGAACTGACTTCAGGTCAACCATGTCTGATGACACATTAGAAAATTTACTAATAGTTAAATGCAGACAACATGTGAAATGTTACGAGAATGTATTTGACAAAAAATTTCTCAAATGCAAAATCTTGCACTACAGCATTTGTAAATTCTAAGAATTAATATTGCGTTTAATACAGTTTAATCCTCTATTAATTTAATAAATACTCGCTCTTTTTTCATAAATTATGTATGATTTTGTTTAAATGGTGGCCTGCCCGCGCGCGCACGATTGACTACAGATTTTTCACTTCTAGAAGTTGGCACCTATAAACATGGTAAACACAAGATACTACTCGAGCCTATAAACCTACTTATGTCAGGTGCAGGCTAATACATATTTCTCAGTGACAAAATTAGCAACAGTGCAGTAAATCACCAACCATGCTAAGGGACAGAAAAGACAAAATTATAGCAGGGTTGCCCTCAAAAGCTTACATTACATAGTTTTATTTGTCCTATGAAAGTTTGTGTGGGGGGAGGGGGTGCCTCCCAAAAGCTGTGTGAATCTCTCCCCACTCCCAGAGATCGGTCCTGGATTACATGCTTGTGGTGTTAATCATATGAATATTAATCTAATAAATATACAATATAAACATTTAATTTTTAAAAAATCACTTACTCGAGATGCTTTCGTTGGATTAAAATTCTTCCTAGGAATTGAATGAACCCATCGTCAACGAGGCTCTTTGTTTGCAGGAAATACGAAAATGGAAGTTTATGCTTCGCCGTCGTAATTACTGCGGCAATTTGTCAAGCAGCAGAGAGAGAGAGAGAGAGAGAGAGCATAATAAATTACAAAATCGACGATTAAACAACTTTAACTATAACTAGAAGAGAACAGAGAGCACGTCTACGAAAAACGGCTTGAATAATCAGAATATCAACTAAACGAACCCACGTGCGCGTGATTCTGTTTTCAAAGCGTGGTCTCCACACCATAGTCTTCCTTAGGATACGTCATCAAACAAACATGGAGGAGCGAATCGGCCTTGAATCCATTTGGCCAAAATGACCATTGCCGAAAAATAAACTATATTCGCCATAAAAATTGACCCCCTCCCCCATCGGCATATATGCGAAAATGCTATGTTTGGTGCATAATAACCTCTGCGGTCCTTACGCCCATACAAATTCGACCAAACAACCATATGGGGAAATACTTAACAGCTATGTCTTGAAATGAAAATGGGGATTGAATTCTTTCGAGATTAAAAGAAATAATAATAATAGCAGTGGCATATTGTAGCAACGCATTTATCTACCATATGAGAAATCCTGGTTTGGCTGGCGATGGTACACTCGGCTTTTTTTTTTTTTTAACATGGCCATGGCTGTCCTGGCGCCATAAAAATATTACTCTTTTGATTGAGTAACTTTTACATAACCGTTGTCCATCGTGAAAGAGGATTCGCTATCTTTTATGTGACATTTCCATCTAACTCATTTTATGTGAATTCATTCAACCGCCACTACTTAATGAAAAGGTACTACCTGTTCACGAAAAGAAGTCCGATGGTACAGTTAGAAATAACGGGAGGTGACGTCACAAACCGGCTTTCCGCTTTTCAGCAGAGTAGGACTCCAATCTCAGAACTCGTTTCTGGCGGTCGGGAAAAACGAGTGTAGGAGTCCTACATTGTCGTAAGCGTTTAGCCGGTTTGTGACGTCACCTCCCGTTATTTCTAACGGTACCATTGGCCTTCTTTTCGTGAATGGACAGTACGTGTGGGGTGAATTAACACGGACTTTTGTATTTAGTTTTTAACTCGGTACCATGATTCATTCTGGGCGATGCCACTATTTTATTTAAAACTGTGGCTTATGTGGTCTTTGAACGTACTAAAAATTCCCTTTGTACGTATACACATCTCGCGTGGTATTTTTAAGAAAGAGGGAGAAAGGGAAACCGTGTAGAAAGTGGCCGCGAGCTTCTCGACTGCGGGCGTTCACTTTTCTCGTGTTGACGCCTACGTTTTAACCGATGCCCCACTTTTCAGTTCTCCCCATCCCTACCCATGCCAACTTTCTAGTCAAGGCTTGCTCGTTGTTGTCCGGAAACCTGGTTTATGATCCAACCTGGCCACCGAAACGAGGGTAAACAAATTAAAACACTGCGCTTCCGGTTCGGGAGAAGAAAGCGAGGTCAACCCTGTGTAATCACAACTACTTAACAAGACGATCGTCGTTGAAAAATTTGTATTCTGTAATAGATGGGGGGTCATCGAAAAGGTCCCGTTGCTTCTATCTGCTGTTTTGTGTTGAATGGTTCCGAAAAATTACGGAGTCATTATTTTGGCTGGGTGGCGTCTCTCATTGCCGGAATATTAGCTTAAAGGCAGAGTAAATAGAAGTTAGTGGTCCTGATTCACGACCGTGTTACATCCGCTTCCGACCATGCTTCCCCCAGGCCATGTGTTAAATGTCCTTCCCTCTTCCCAAATATTCAAGAAAGTGATTCTAAAGCTTCCCAGTTTTAAATTTGTAATCCCGCATAATTACAGTTTCAATTTCTAAGGCGTCCAAGGTAGTATTTGGATTTCTTATTATACTGCGGTTGAGAGAGAAAGTAATGGAGACATTATAACTGTTATTTCGGCATTGGTGAAATATATAAAAACTTTTTTTTCTGGGAGTGGGGGGCAACTCTAATACTCCTTCATCAGGTGAAAGGAGCAGTTACGTATGTGGCTTCTGAAACGTGATGTCTCAAAACCCGAACACCAGTGTGGAAATAACTGTTACGGTGTAACTTTTTATTGTCTTGTTGGAACTGGTGACATTCTTACTTCCCGGTTTTGATTTCTCTAAAAAACCACATTTCGCCCCCACAAAGACCCATGGCCTCGCAATGACCGATTAAATCATGGCGATACTACATACGTAGAATTTGATCTTGGGAGTGTGAGAGTTAGTTGCACTTGTTACGTTTGCGGTCGGGGCCGTAGCTTGCGTGATTTTGATTGCTGCAAGTGGAATACCTCAGTCAAGAATGGCCAGGTGCTTCCAAGTTGCCAGTTGTTTGCACCTGGTTTGTTGAGGAATCTGGCTTGCAGCATTCATTGCCATGCTTTGCACAGATTTTAGAACCTGTCTCTCTTGTCAGGTCCAATAACAAACCTATCGAGCATCCTACTACCAAATCCGAAGATCCGCTTTTACGTTTCTTGTAGAACTTCGCCTGAAACAAGTTTATAATTAACACGTCAACACCAACGTTTATTGGCGTAGTGATACCAACGCCGATGGTATGGCGTGATTAGATGGTGAAACGTTCGAAAGAAAATAAATATTTCTGCCTTCGGTGGGACCTGAACCCACGACCTTCCACTGTCGGTATCACTACGCCAATAAACGTTGATTGTTTGACATTGTTTAATTTAATCAGCGTAGTGTTCGATTTATATAAAAAAGTTTATAATTCATAAAAATTATATGAAATCAGTTGAGGCTATCATTGCAACCTTTGCTTTTTACTGAATTAGTGGGAGAGCCGTTACTTCAAAGGAAGGGGGACCCTGGTTTCCTTATATGCCATCCCTTGAGCAAATTTTGATCTCGAAGCGACTTGTCTTCTGAAAATAAGAACGTTACGTTAAATATATTTTTCGCATTAGTGTCCGCTATGGATCCTCCAAATCAAAAAACACGAACAAACCGAGCGAGTTTTCCTGTGAAGTAAATGAAAATTCTGTACCCAGTTGTAACTATTCAATGTGCTGAACTTATTATGTATCAAATGGTTGGAACTTTCCCCGTTTGCTGACAAGATTGCCGCAATGAATCTATGACAAACATGAGAGGATGACTATGATAAACGAGGAGAAGGTAAAAATACCTTCTGGAGAAATTGATGAACGGGCAAGTATCCGAAGAACTCTATTCCACCCACACTAAGGCTGCTTCATGGAAACATACAGCGAAAGCATATATTATTAATAATAATGTAGCGTTATATCCTGCATGAGTTCACAATCTCCTGGCATTAGTGATGTAAATGTTTTTTCCTTGGCGGGGGTGGGGTGCTGCTGCTGCCGTATTTATAAACTTTGTAAATTTATATACACTACTAAATTCATAGTATATCGATTGATCTACAGACTGCCGTGAATCGCGTTAGGCTTTTACAGAAAGACCAACTATGAATGTATTGGTTTTAACGCCCCCCCCCCAAAAAAAAAGAAATCTGACCATACCATAACGATATTCTAAGGGACCAGGAAGAGAGAGAGAGACAAGGTTAAACCTGATAACACTATGATTAATTAGACTAATTCTCTCATCATAGCTGATGATGTGGTTGTATTAGATGATTAGATACTCGCTAAGAAAAGAAACATTTTTCTGCGCTTGGCGAGAGCTCGCTCAGGCACAGAACTCAGGCTCCCACCAGGCACAGAAAAACCATTCTTTTCTTTGCGGGTCTTTCTTTAACCGTCTAACACTGTCTATCAAGTCTGGGGCAAAATACATCTTTATAGACAGATTTCACTGTATAGTGAATGTACACTGTATCAAATGCGCTTTTTCTAACACGATTTACTTCGAACGTAAGAAATATTTTTATTAAAAATATCGAAACAATAAAATACTACATTAATGTTTTCACTTTGTTGCCACTGTGGGTGTAAAATAACAGGAAATCGAAAGGCGTCGTTTTAGGGCAAGGTCGTTGTAAAAATAATTTTTTATTTTTATTTTTTTAGTATTGGACTTTTAGTCACCTTACCAAGTTCACGATTTTTTGCCAGTGCCCATGCCCACTCCCTCCCTGAAATATGGCATGGCTCTCATTGAAAAAGAACCAGTGATCGATAATTTAAAAAACTGACATTCCATAATAGGATTATAAAAAAAAATGTTGGAATAAAACACGCGCGCGGGTACAGTGAAAAACTATTCTTTAACCACCACTTTTTATCAAAACGGATCCACGCCCCCTAATCTCAGTGTTGAATTTGGCGCCAATCATCGACTGTCAGCAACCATTTCCTTTCACACATTTTGGATATTAAGAAGTGGCGAATTTCACTTCGTATTTACCTTCTGACTTCGAACGGTCTAAATAATTTATGAAACTGCATTTTCGATCTCTCCCTGTCTAGCGCAGAATGGCCCTTGCGCCATAAAAATACAACCAACCTTGAATAATTTAGCGATGGCCTTCCCGTTCGAGATTTTATCAATTAAAAAAAAAAATTAAACCTAAAATCGAATTTAAGTTTCAGATTTTTTTTTATTTTTTTATTTTTTAAGGCTCTCAATCGGATTCTGATGAAGAACAGTCATCGGAACTCCCAGAAAAAAAAAATAATAATAATAAAAAAATAAATCTCTACCTTCTTGTCCCAGGAAATTCAAGAAAGTGAATAGATTAATAGAAACTTTTTTTTTTCCCTCTCCCAGTATCTGTTAAAGACGATAAAATACATTTATTTCCACAATTTCCAAAGTTATTTAGGAAGAAAAAAAATCAATATCAAAACAAACCACTACGCATTCTTTCTTTTAAATGGTGCAAATGTCATAGCTGCAATTAGAATTTGAAATTATTAAATCATATTTTGCATGCTAATTCGATACAAAATTTTCCATTTATGTACTCGATTTCAATTGTTTTCTGATTAATTTCATGTTCCTTTTTTTCACGTTCCCATTCTGTAGTATTATTTAATAATTCGTTTAACATGAAATTATTAAAAAAATAATGCTACATCTGAATTAACTTCCGCTATTATATATATACGTATTTGGTTACGCTTTGTCCATAACGATGTATTTACCCGGTCTGTCCACTCGTTATGGATTTGTATTTTAAGGCAAAAGTTCTGTACGTAATCGAAGTCCATCGTAAAAATGTTACTATTGACATCTTGCCTATGCAGTGGTGGGGAAAGACTAGGTAGGTAAAAATGAAATCTCTTACCAAAGGAGGCAAGAAAAACGGTGACCAGTAGCGTCGATAAAGCGATCGCAAACTCGAGGACCACTAAGAGCCCGAGGCTTGTATACACATGACGTTAATGATGGTAATGTGAAATGATGAGAGAATAAGGTGGTAGGTTCCATTTACTGCGGACTCGTGGAGAGCTATCAACAGGTCATCTTGGATATTGTCAGTAACTTCTATTTCTTGTTTTATCTGTTCTGTATTTGTGCAAGTTTCGGAAGTCGGGTCCGACGTATTAGACATATAAAGCTTTGAATTTTAACTTCCTACATAGCGACTGTATGTGTGAAAACAGTTCTGCCCTTATGTGTGTGTGTCCCATTGACTAATCACGGTTTCTCGGCTCGCTCGGTTGAATTCGAATCCAGAGAAGCCTGATCACGTGTAAAGGTATCAGAGGTTACGTTATCTGTGGCCGCCTTGGTGATCCATCGTGTCACGTTGGGTCGTAGAACTTTAAAAAGTGTGAGCCTTTTTTGTATGTATTTATAAACTATGTCTTTATAAATTTTTGTTTCCTTATTTTGTGGTTTCTTAAAAGGATTTTCTTGTTTTATTTGACGCTCACCACTTTTAAGACTTACTTTGGAGCATCAGGCTAGTTAGATCAAGTTTGGTCTTTTACTGATGCTTCCGTCAACAGCCAAGTTAATTAGGTTTACGTAGAGGCATAAATTTGAAATTGTCTTATTGCTAAATGACATGTTTTATCGTGTTTCGATACTGTTTATAATATGTATATTGTAGCAAATTATGTACTTCCTGACTAGTTGTTTCCTGTGTCTTGGTAAATAAATAAAAAAAGTATTATTATGTAAAGCAGGGTAGTGAAGCACACGACATGGGCAAAGAGTTTCTCAGCAATAAAATAACGTTATGTATACAAAATAATTTAAAAAATCTTTCTAAGCAGATAACACATTAGCAAGCCATGACCTTTTCATAGCTTTAATTATTTCTAATAGTGCAATTTTGGGACATAGACAAGTAATTCTTTTTAATGCTGCTATTGAGCATCTGCTAAAAATATGTTTCCAAGAAGATGCATCTCAATCTCATTTCTAAGACCTGGGTACCTTCTTATTAATGAGAAATTAGAATAATAATGTATACATAGATGCATCTGTTACTGTGTGCTAACGCGCCCGTTGTGTGAGGAGCTATATAAGAATGAGGACAGAATGCAGCTTACTAATGTCAAAAGGTTGCTGACCTCTGTTCTATATAAAGGCTCCATCTGTAAGTTTTTTGCCCATAGGACTGGTCAGTACCTAGTTTAAGTCCTGTAAACACCATGTGCAAGTTTTCCCGAAATAGAGATTTTATAAATCACAGCTGGTTGAAATTTTGATGTCTATAATAATCAGTTGCCGTTTTAATACAGGAAAAAGCCCACGATTTGTAGGAAAATGTATGGAAATACCCTGTAACAGACAGAGAAAATATAATAAACTAGGGTTTAGCTGCTAAATATGTTGGGTGTTAATTTCTATGGTATGCACCTACCATCTTTTTGGCGCAGTATAGCCCAGATGCTCTTGCGCCATAAAAAAGCCAAACAAACTTGCCTACTTACCAACCATCTTTCTTTCTGATTGGCATCGGAAGTTCTTGTTCATGAACCATATAAAACGTGTAAATGTATGGTCCAGCAATCTGATTTTTCTAAATATATGTCAATTTATTAACTATCGCGAACTAAAGCCCCCCCCCTACCCGCGCGCGGACTAATATATTCCTCGTTTGAAATGAATACGCCAAATGAGGAATATTTTTGCGCTTAAAAATGAGGTTATCTGACCGATGAAGTGTGGACTCGATGGTATAGATGCATAATCACTAAGATGTGCAGTGATACGTGATACTTACTGCCTATTACACTGATTTACATCTTGGCTTTTGATACATGACCCACCTGCTTCGTTGTAATCTGTGCATAGCATTTAATTTTGTTAGTTTACTTATATGCCAATACAGTAGGGGCTCTTTAATCCGACACGTTCGGGACAACGACCGTTCCAGATTAGCGATTTTGCCGGATTATCGAACGTTAATATAATTTTAACGGGAATACCAAAGAAAAATTAATACACTGCAATGATATTTAAAATAAATTGTAATAAGCTGCTCTATGGCAAGAAAAAATACATATAAGCGTTACTGTTTAAAAAAGTCTGTGATATCACGTTGTCTCCGTAATTCGGATCTTTCTTCCAAAAAAAAAAGTTACAGTTTATACACAACTTTATGAGTTCTGAAGAGTTATAGCTTTTATTGGATTCGGCGAATTTTATAAATGTATTTAATGATTCAGAAGCCTGTTTCCACGAGACTTTAGCTTCATCTTCCACGTCTCCTCCTTCATCCGACTTGGCGGACAAGGTCAACGAACGCCTGAATCCACCCGAAAAAACCGAACGCGAGCAGCTCGATCGATGCCGGATTATAGAATGTGCCGAACCAAAGAGCGCCGGATTAAAGAGCTTCTACTGTATATCAGTTCCATCGGGCAGATCGTCATTCGGAAGGACATCATCTAAAATTATCTTGACTTGCTTGCTCCAAAAATCTGATTTAAAATCTTCATTAGTGGGTAGAGTTGGTCAATGTACGACGTGGGGAATGTAGGAATGGTTACATTTATAAGTATAGTCTGAAATACCTTTGATTTGACTGACTTAACACCACTTGCATTTCCATACCCTCATACGTAAAGCCGTCGCATTAATCCAATGTTGGTAGAAGGGTACCGGTTTTTTTTTTTGTCTCTTTAGGACATAGCACAATGTTGATGGCATTTGTGAAAGGAAGAGGGCCTGTAAAGCAGAATTTAAATGCCCCTAAAGTTATCTCCGTTACGGAACTTGCAAAATGGCGTTTTCACGATGCGGAACCGCTAACAAGACCTGACTTGGTGGTGTATCACTAAGATGGAGCTGGCGCCTATATATATATATATTGATATAAAGTTTCCAAAAACACATCCTGTCCGAAAAGAAAGACCCGGCGAAAGGTGGGGAGGCGCTGCAGTTACAGAAAAAGATACAGAAAAATGAACACAAAACAAACCTCGACTAGAGGTCGAAAAGGAAAGAATGAACTGAAAATCCTCACCAATCCGGAAATAAAAAATTTTTTCTTAAGAAAATCTTCTGTGCTCTCCCCTCTCCTTCTTGCGGTTGTTTTGTTGCATAATATACGGGGGGAGGAGGCTGAGGTAAATAAAAAGATACATGTATGTCGGGACCAAGTATCTACCTCGAAGTTCGTCGCCTATCTTAGCAGGTAGGCTCGTTTATGTATCCAGGCCCTTTTCGAAGCAACACCTGGCCACCGTAAGGGGGAAGGACCGCAGCAAGAGGACAGATGGTGCTGTGCCTAGCCAACCCGAAAGGAGCCCATACAGGTGGTTCGATCCTGCGTTCCCCCGCGAGGCCCCTTTAGGGCAAAAAGGGGCGCGTGCCCCCAAAAACCAGTTTGGCATCGTCCCAGAACCTCATTCTGTTTGATAATCAACGTTTTTTTAGGCGCGTCAATGTCATCGCGAGGTCCGCGGAAATCAAGTGGCAATGGCGAGGAAAGGGTTTATCGAAGGCGGTGCCACGGTTTTAACGGTTTTCGCCCTTTATACGGTGAAGCGACCCCTGGTGGCTAACAAAGGAACAAGTCGTTTTAACCGTGTGCCTGCCTGCACAATACAAATGTGTGTGTCAGTGCTATTAAAAATCAGTTCACCATGCGGTATATGGCCATGTCAAGTGGACGAGTTAGAATATTTTACTTGAACAGACTTTTCTAACCACTCCCTCCCTACCTACCTCTGATATTTGGGATTTAGCTTGTCTACTGGGTGTGAATTTCTCAAGATAATGTCAGTTTTAGATCGTCTATTAAATGCAATAGTATGACGATGTCCACATAATTTTCGTAAATTTGACATTTCCGCTTATTGCATTTTGTGTGGGTCTTACTTTACAATGAAGTTGTTTATGAGGTAAATTAAAAAAACTTGTCTTGTTTTTTGCTTTCGTGTTGAGAGGGTGAGGGATATATGCATGTAATAAAAAGGAAAGAATTTTTAAAAGCGATTTGAATACATTCATTTATGTGGGTGGGTGTTCGTTTAAAGTACATTTCTAAAATTTACTAATGCCCATATTGGAAACTTCATTTCAAAATATTGTCCCTGCTTTTTATCATTCAGGCATTCTGGCTTCTATGTCAAAATCGTCCATAACAGATCCTGTAATCTTGAGCCCATGCGTTGTTTTAGAAAACGCGTGCGTTAAATTTTTTAACAAGTACAGTGAAAATCGGTTATAACGACCTCCAAGGGACTTTTTTACGCGCGAAAAACCAGTTATGAAAGACACTCTTCCCTCTACTGCAATGAAACAACCCGTCCGTTACTTCAGCTTCCTTGAATTCTAACGGGACTGGTGGACACATTTCCGTAAACGGACTATAGTTATTCCCTTACGATCTGATACGGCTCTTCTCCCAACGTCACCAGTTTCACGGTTCAATTTAATCATCCGGCAAACTGTCGACATTCTATATTTTGGGCGATAACACGCGTCGAAAGCCTTTCCTTGACTATAGCAACTTACATACAAAAGGTTAAACACTGG
>QLNU02015360.1:56181635-56197175 GCA_006491805.2 Dysdera silvatica
TTTTGTCCATTTTTCCCGACTTGGAGCATGTAATATATAAGTTTGGAGGTTGAAATAAATTCTTTTTGACGGGCCAAATTTTCTCTCAGCTTCTCTTAAACGAAGTAACATTTTCCGTGTCAGTTCCCCATTCATTGATATTATTGTCATTATTGTATATGAATGTGTTCTGCCAAAATCAGACCCTATTAAAGAAAATGTCTGTTTTTCACCTTTATGCGATAGCTGCCTTTAATTTGGAAGAAAATAATTAAAACCACTTTGATCAGAGTTAAAAATTTGTTGGGGGATAATATTAGCAGTAACATTTCTCGTATGCAAAATAAATTCTATGGCACTATCTTCTATGTTGCCCATATTCTGGGTGTATATTTGAGTGATATATTTTGTTACTTTCCACTGAACTGTTTTGTTTTGGCTCTTAAAATTATCGGAACATTTAAAATCCTCAAATCCTAACTCTTGGGATTTCAGGATCGCCCATCTTTTCAAATCTATATCATGAACAGGTAAATAATTTTCCCTAGCTTTTGTAAATCTGGCTAACATTTCATTTTTTATTATTTTATACTTTTCTATATTTGTGCCCATATTTGATATATATTTTCTAAACCTCGAAATATAAGTAGGGTATTTTACTGTTGGATATCTCCTGTTTGTTTTCTGGAATTTATTTTTTTTACAACTGTCAAAATACTGAACAATTGTTTGCATATTTTCTAAACTGAATTCATTTGCCAATTGATCGCCCTTTACAGTACAGTTATAATATTCGTCACCGACTATACTAATATCACTTTCTTCGTCGATACGGAAATCACAATTGTCTTCAAAATCTAAACTGATACTTTCACTGACATTGTTATTAAAAATTATGTTTTCGATTTTCGACAATACTTCCCGACTTTCCTTAAGTTCTTGGTCAGTTATTAACGACGGAAGCGTGTCGTATTTATTAACGACCAAATTCAAAACGGATTGAATTATGTTCACTATATTTTTCATTTTCTCACAATCGGAAACTCGTACAACTATATTGACGTTACACTTGCGGACGAGTTTATATAGCTAGTGGAATGCGAAACTTAAATGTCCCGCCAACTCTTCAAAATTGTCGCCAAATATCTATGCTAAAAGTTCATTTTTCATATTAATTTTTTTTATACTGTTTAAATTAGCTGAGACATAATTTTTTATTTTTATCCGTTAAATACGATGATCCTTCATAATCTTACAGACTTCAAACCTGTTTTTGCTCACATACAGTGCGATTAAAAAATATCAAACCTGGCGAAAAAAGTGTCATTTTTGGACTTCAAATATTCATAAAAAATTGTCATATTATTTTAGAAGACAGATAATTCACATTCGTGATCAGGAAGTCAAGCACTATCATCTTCCATAGGTCTGATATCAAAGTGCAGTGAACAGCGAAAGGGGTTCCTTGTTAGTTCAGCGGCTTTTATATATTGTGCGTTCGCGCTCAGTTGGCGTCAATGACCACCGTTGTCAAAACGGTTTAGTCCATTGCGGTTGCAGGGAAAGGCTTCTGGTGAAACTGTTTTCTGAAAAATCAGTTCCGGGCAAGACGCCCTTCCCCAAACTACAAAGGAACAACCCGCTTGGTAACGGTATCGGGCGACAACTGAGCGCGAACGCACTATAGATGGAATCTCCTAGTGAAATTTCACATTGTCTCGATAAAGCACCACTGCCCGAAAACTCGCGCCTTCATTTTATGCCTTACCTTCAAAATTTACTGACTAAAAGAATCTCCCCATTTCTTACGAGTCATCTAATTTATGTCATCAAATTGCTGTCATAGCCTTTCTTCTGCAGAGCATCTCAATCCGCTGAGTGAAAAATGACGGTCACTGGAAACTGGAGATGAAAAAAAGGGAATCGCACTTTCTCCCTCTGCGCTCGTTAAGGTTCTTACCTTTTCAGATTTATCATTTCTGAGAGAGATTTAATAGCCGTGAACACATTCGGTTCATTGGACTACGATTTACGGGTCTGTAATACATACATCTAAGTCGAGTTAATGAGGTCTGTTGTGTGATAGGAAAAAGATCTTTCGCATTTCTCTAGTTCGTCCAAGCGTAATTGGTACGTTTTGTAATGATGATTCGGTGTTTGGAATCAGATGGCTGTGTTTAGCGGGTTTAAGAACTGCATTCCTGATTGGATGCTTCATCCGCGGTTTTGAATCGGGAGTGCGTATTGCTTATGCATGGCTATCGAAATGGGAAAGATGAGCGATTACCTTTTATTTCGCATAGGGATAAATAAATCTCTTCCCGTGTGATGAGAATTTGTTTTCGAAGTTTCTGCTGTGTTGTGGGCAAGGATTGAAACTTTTGAATTTTTGTGGTTGCTCATGGGGCAACCACTGGAAATATTTTGGTTGCCCCCAATTTAAGTTTGTTGCCCTAAATTATTTATTGTACGAAATGTGAAATTTCGGTGACGATCATTACTATGATATAATAAATATTTATTCGTAAAATTGCCATATTCGCTTACATATTAAGGAGTGAAAATAGGAATAGAGGATTTACCCATGATGCAATTCTTTTAATCATCATCTGTTGTACAGCTATGGTCTGTACAATTATCACTCTATGAGACAAGCGAATCTTCTGGCAAAAGAAGTGACTGTTTTCGACTTTTATATAGTTTCTGGTATGGTTTTCTCTGTTTTGCACTTAACCACACGTTAATGACTTCATTTGATTCAAAATCTTCGCTACGTGCAGATGATAGCAGAGGCAAGGTAGTTGTGTATTGTGGCTTAGTTTCGGGACCTAATAATTTCTATAGACCCTGAATAAGATCGCCGATTTTCCGTAGTTTACCCGGTATTGGATTTTATTCTCACTGATTTAAAAACAAGATTTATAGCAGCAGATACTACATGCGAATTATTTTAACCCAGGAGTGGGGAACCTGCGGCCTTTTGGATGAATTCGAATTTTGCAAACCAAATCCTTTTATTTTTATTAATGTTATTTTGTTCATCTTATTTTTTATTCATTTACTTTATTTTAATTATTATCTTAAATGAACGTACAGTGGAACCTGATAAAGTGACCATTTTTTATAAAAGAGAACTGGTAGGGAATTAGTCATACCTATAGTAAAGTCTGTCGTATATGGTGACCATTGCAGTGCAGTCCCAGACAACGTGCTACTGTATTTAAAATAAAAAAGGTAAAAGAAGTATCAACGAAATAATCCTCCCAAACTGTTTTTTGGGTTCCGATAATCGGAGTTCCCCTATATATCTAATCAGTGGCGTAAGAAAGGGGGCTCAAGCCCCCCATTGGGTAGCAAAATGCATTGTCCCATTTAACGTCAAATCACATGATCTGTTAAAAAAGCTAATTGGGCCCACCCTCCCCTAATTTTATTTTAAAAAATTATATAAAAACTAAGTTTTTTCATTCAGATATTTGGTGCATTTGGCTGTGATTTAGAAGATTGGCGATGTCGGCATGAAGTTTCGTCGAAAAACTATACAAGCAAAATTGTTCTGTAGAAAATCAAAACTGATGTAACACATCAAAATGAAATTATAAACTTCCATTCCTTGGTATATAACCAATTAAGTGCAGAATAATATCGCCCTATGTTGCAATATTCTTGGTGTAACTGTAATCACACCCCTAGTGAAACCATTTAATTCAAAAATATTGACGAAATATCTTTTCGCTTAATTGACACGATTTTCAGTGATAATGAATGTAATTTACATCCTTTTTAAAGTGCAGCCATTGTGAAGAACAATTACGTTTTGAACGTTTTTATGAAAAGTATCATCATCACAATTTATAAAAATAGTTCCGGAATCCGATATTTTGAGACATTTTTATAATTTTCTCATATCGAAAATCTTTGATTTACAACACTCAAACTTTCCGCGTTACAAATATTTACGACATCTAGGTCGACTCCGAAAAAAATAGTAGATGTTCAGTATGATGCAATGTTTGTTTACTTTTTAAAACAAATTATTTACGTGAAAAAAATTTTTGAAATGCCGGTTCCGTTAAAACATTTTTCTTTATTAAAAAATTACGTAAAATATTTTGATGTTACGGCCATAAAATTTAGAAGATTTTTTCCTTTTTATTATGCCATTATATTTCCTAAAAATATTGTGGGTGAAGGTTGCAATATGAGCGTAATTGAATAATAAATGCTTCATGCCGATATCGCCAATTCTTCTAAAGCATAGCCAAACGCGCCAAATATTGGTATTAAAAAGCTTAGTTTTTGTATAATTTTTTAAAATACTCTGAATGACCTTTCGTGTAATTTTATAATTTTATCCGTTAAATACAATTACCCTCTTTATTCGAATTGAATTAAAAAGTTCTTATCTTCATATACAGTGCGAATAAAAAAATATCAAACTTCATCTAAAAAGTGCGATTTTTGGACTTTGAATATTAATAAAAAAATTATATGCTATTCACAAAAAACTGATTTCATATTCTTAATAAGGTACTTATGGACTATCATTTGTGATATGTCTTGTCTCAAAGTGCGAGCTTCCACAAAAGTGGTTCCCTTGTTAGAATAATATCGAATAAATTATATGTTGTGTCATTTGTGTGATATTTGTGTCACCGTGTACACACTGACTTTATCTTTATCCTAAATCCTGTGGAACATCACGCTGTCCTAAATCTTAGCGGTAAGCGGTGGGTCCCCCCTAAGAATCTAACCTAGAGAGGGCCCTGAAACCACCTCAGCTTGTATTTTTAAAATACGTTTTATAGGAGAATGAAAGTTGATTATTATTCTAAAGGCTTCCGAAACGCTCTTACTTTAGTTATACCGACTGAAACTTTTCTGTTTTATAATGAGAGGAGGATTTGTGATAAAGAGAAATCAGATCGTGTATGTGTAAAAGGAGGGGGGTAGAGATTTAGAGGAGCTAAAGACTACTCTGAACTTTGGAGTGCTCTCTTTATCATGTCGTTTTCTCGTTATTGGTTCATATAACCAATGCTATCTATGTACGATTTTCAACGGCGGCAAGATAACTAAATTGGACGCAAGGACTAATCGCATTTAATTCCACGTGCAGCTAGGGTAGTGTCCTGGTTGTGGTGAAATCTTAACGTACTTTTCGGTTTTCTATGTTGAAGACAAATTTGATAAGCATCAAAACGTTTCGTTGATGCAAAAAAAAAAAATCCTAGCTTTGTTAGAGATTATATGGAAAGGTAAAGATTTTCTTACTACCACCGTTTAATAAACGCACAGTTGTCGCTGCCGCGCTTGGGTATCATGTCTGCGTTCGCTTTTGCACATTATCCTTTAATTTTCAGTGGCAATGGATATAGTTTCGCAGCGTTGGTCCCCGTGTTGAACGCGGAGTTCGAGGGCAATTGACGTAGTTGGAAGGAAATCCCATAGCGTGTCAGATTAGTCTGTTCGCGACGTTTGGGCTGAGTCCGGGTGTTACTACGGTATATTATATACTACCTTATCATTAACGGGCGCCATGCTGGAAAATCAGTGATAGCTTCGGCGCTCGCTACTCTTTGCTTATCGTCATCGCATATATTCCGTTCCCTGTCCTGTGCATCACGCGGTGATAAGCTAGCTCCTCTGAATGCTGATTGAACTCTATCTGATAGAGCTTCTGTCAGCTTTTCACAAGCATATGTACATAACACTAATAAGGGGAACTTTGTGACGCTGGGTGGTTGTGCATTTTTTCCGCTATTGAATACACAAATGTTCAGGTTTGTGAAGATGTTAACTCAGCCCTTGTGAAATGCGAATATCATTTTAGCGTTATTGTAATGGCGTTAATTCTTGGCCTGTGGGGAAAACCTGTATCGCAAGACTTGAGGTGTTGATACATGTTAGGGCGTTTCTTCGGTGGTATATGTAGAGCTTCGTTACCCTTTTCAATCTGAAGACACTTCCGGATTTCATTAAGGGAAGGACGGACATTTGTAGTACATATGTCCCCGGGTACTCACTTGTTAGGAGCACTGCTAAACATAGGCATCCCCCAGAATTATATGGGGGGGTGCAGAATTATATCCATAAAAAATGCCTGTTAAATAATGTTGTTGGACTATAGTTTCTTATGGATTCAGTCTTTTTCCCCCTTTTTTCATAAGCCAAGGGGGTGCACTCCCTTGCACCCCTTTCGGGGCGCCCATGCTGCAAAACCTAACGTCGAACGCGCGATGCAACACCTTCCGCAGGACGGAAAAGTGAGGGCAAATAGGGTAGTATATTTTTCGCTCCAAGGCTTCTTGCTCAGTACTGTCCATTCGCGAGAAGTTGACGTCCAGGTTCCGTTAGCTGAAGAAGCAGACGGGTTGTTCCATTGCAGTAGAGGGAAGGCCGTCTTTCCGAAACACTTTTTTTCGCGTGCTAAGAACTAGTTACGGCAAAACGCCCTTCCCTCTACTGCAATGGAACAACCCGTCTGCTTCTTCAGCTAACGGAGTCTGGACGCCAACTTCTCGCGAATGGACGATGGGACTGAAGGCTTCATTCACGTAGCGTTCGAACCTGGGATTACAGCGCCGCCACCGGTGGCCATCTTTCCCAATGATAACCCTTGCACAACCCCCTCCCCCCCCACCGTGGCGTTCGAACTGGACATTTGCACACAACCACGCGTACTGGGGGAGTCGAACCCAGCCCCTTGTCCCGACGGCGGTATTTATGACCGCAGAGGACACGAAGCATGGCAATTTAATAGTAACGAATTCGCAATTTTATTAAGTCGCCTTAGCGAACCATTTTTAGTTTTGTTTCATATATGTTAAAATAAATAACGGTGTTTGTTTGACACCCTGCATACTACCCAACGTTTATCGTATTTTTCTGCTGATCCATAGTCTAGGGTTTGGTTTTTTAGGCGACAAATTGAATTCCTCGGAAAGTTGTAAGTTCTGACGCAGCGTATTCTCTCATCCGTTCTTCTGCCATAAAAAAATGCAAACATTAAAAGCATGGAAAGAAACCCCCTTCAATTTTTGTAAGTCGTTAGGTTATCGCCTAGAATATGTTCAGTGGAACTTAAGTAAGTCAAACTTTAGTGTGTCGAAATTTTCTGTTGTCTCGATGACACGACTTTTTTTTTCTTTTTTACTACAGTGAAACTTCGGCAAGTCAAAACCTAAGGGAGAAAAGGTGTGTGTGGAGGGGGGGGGAGACATAACAATAAATTGGTTCATCTCTCAAAATCAATAAATTGACATGGTATTGCCCCCTTTGTTTTTTTTAATAGCTAGCTTTCGTGTTATTTTCTTTGCCATTCATTAGTGTCATGTTTATGAATTAATAGCAGTTGAAATTAATGTGCATGTAGTAAAAAAGAGGAACATGCTAAATCTTTTACCTCAGACAATGAATATTAAAATTTATATTAATATAATTATATTACTATTAAATATTTAATTATATTATTAAGCAATTTAATTAAAATATTAGTAAATAATTATGATTTACATAATGACATTTGCCAAGCCTAAAGCGCATATACTTATTCTTTGTTTTTGAGTGCCCTTAAATATAAGTACAGTGCCTTTTTTTGTATTCTGATGTACCCTTGAAAATTCAAAATGCCTCTTTCTTTTCTTTTTTTTTTTTTTTTTTACGAGCACCCTGCCCCCTTTTAATCCTAGGATGATCTCGTCTAATAGTGCGGAGAGAATATCTTGCCTTAATAAAGGGAAATTACATTCATGTTTTGAATCTGTAGTTCTCGTAATAACTTGCCCGACCTTGATGGGCCATTTACGGTTTGCTTCGGACTACCACAACCGAAAGATGAAATGTAATCGTTTCTTGTGAGTGCCTTTTTTTAAGGCAAGATTCGCATTATTTAGGAATGACTGTATATGTGCTTGTATTTGGATATCTAAGAATCTACGCACATTGTATTTTTAATTCTTTCTCATTTGTACTGTTAAATATCGCAACCGTTCCTGTAAACTTTCTTAAACTCAGACATTCAATTTTTACAATGACTGGAGAATTCTGTTTTTAATGTACAGGGTAGTGATCATTGAAGTTTCCCTATTCTAATCACTCTGTGGCTCTAACTAATGAACGGAGTGGTGCCAAAATTTGTACACGTACTATTCAAGGGATGGGGAAGAAGAATTCCGCGAGAAAGAAAATGATACTCGTAATGATTTTGAACTCTGTATGGGGGGGGGTCGTTTTGTACAACAGGAAATACGGAGAAATAGTGCAAAAGGTTTAATAAAACAAATTTAAAATGAACTTTTGATTTATTTATTTTTTACCGTTACAAAACCAGAGCTAAATTGAATTACACTAAAGAAATAACTTCAGTCGTGTCGAAGGTGAACTCCAACTTTAGCGATGTCTCCGGACAGAGTGAGTAAACGATGAATGAGTTTAAAGTTGAGAAATCATTTCCTGTGGTAATCCTTTTTTTTTTTTCGCAACGAACAAGAATAAAAGTTGAAAATTCGTTTCGGGTATTTCCTTTAGCTATGTGTTTCGTGTTGTGCAGTAACGTGCTTCCTGTATCGGCAGATTCTGGAACTAATTTTCTCTCCGGAATTCGCTTGAGTAGTATATACATATGTACAAATTTGGGTGCGGCTCCGCTTATTAGAGCTACAGAGAGAACTGGGAAAACTTTATTGTTTTTTCTTTTGCGTTATTTCTTTTCTGTGGGGGGGGACCCTCGAATATAGTCTCTATCCAGACTTGTTCACGGAATTTCAAAATTTGGGAAGGGGATGATAGAAAATTCCTTTTCTCTCATTAGAGGAATTTACAGCCAATGACTTTTTTTTTTTTAAACAGGGGAGTCGGGATCCTCAAAACCAACTCCTTTGTTGCACGGCATTGTCTGTATTTCTATTGTGTACTAAAATGTGCTTCAAAGGGAAAGCCTCTCGATGCATCAATCACGGGATGGTAAACCATAAAGAAAAAGCCACGATTTTTGAGGGCGTCAATATTTATGGAATTATATATTATTATATAATATAATTATATGTATAATATTATATAATATAAGTATATATATTATTATAATATTTATGGAATTATATATTAACCCTTTATTTACTTACGGGACTTTGTGGTTACAGCAGATTTATTGTTATATTTAGTGATAATTACTTACCCTTTATTTACTGATGACATGATCAATACAATGTCACTGAGGTAATATAATCGTTACCCAATTATGTAATTCCAAAATTCAACAAAATATTTAAAACCTTTCTAAAAATTCAGTAGATGTATGTGAGGAGTTAACTCTCCTCGTGATTCTTCGATTTTCGAAAAAAATGAAGAATCCAATGTCCAATTTTTTCAAATCACCCTTTATTTTTTGAGTTAAAAAATCAAATCGCACTCTTTCCCTTGTTTTATACCAATTCTAAATAACTGAATAATGTAGATATACAGTGAAAATCGTTTATAACGACCAATCGCATATAACGACGGAATTTTTACAAGTAGTTTGGTTTGTTATTCTACTCTATATTAAATGTATCGGTTATAACGACATCGTATATAACGACGGCGATTTTGTAGTCTACGTAGATTCTAAGTAGGGAAATTCGTATCGGATATAACGACGTGACTTGACAGTCATAAAGCAGAACCATGTGGGTTAGTTATTAAAATTTAAAATTAGTTATCAAAATTTAAGCGTTATTTTAATCTTGTTTATTTACAAATGTCTGAGAAATTTTTATTACTGCTAAACCTGAATATTAAAGATAATAAACTTAAAAAGTGATTTATTAATTAAATATCACGAGGGTCATATTCTTTAGGAGTCCATTCTATTTTTTCAGTGTAGAGCCCACAAAACTCTTAAACCGGCACTGTTCGGAAGTCATTAGTATAATATAATAAATATTATTCATTACACTTGTTTTCTACATCATGAACTTCAGTAGTATTTTCAATTTAAAAAACTAAGGAAGTACTATGTTTTTAGTGTGGTTATAACATAATATAAACGGAAATTAAATTCATTATAATTATATTTTTATTCAATTTTGAAACCAAAAAGTTTAATACTTTTTACTGTCAAAATAATTTATAAAACTATAAAGTGCATTACTATATATATATATAGGCTTGTACTATGATTTTAAAAAGATATCGTTTATAACGACCGAATTTGCACGGTCCCTTGGAGGTCGTTATAACCGATTTTCACTGTATGAAATGAAGGCCGCAAAGGTTAAGGAAATAGATCAATGAATCATCTTGATTCTTCGTGAACTCTGTAAGCTATTGGTCTTAGGTCAAGAGCCACTTTAGCGAGGCATATACAATAATGAAATGATACATAGATATCCAATGAGGTGGTGACACTTGCCTGTCAGTTGGCCGTATTTTGAGAAAGATAACGTTATTTCTGCAAACATTATCGCATCAATCGAACACTCACTCCTGCTCTCATGCATGCGATATTCTGTGGGAATAACGATAGTGGGAATGTTTCTTTTCTTTTCCATAGAGTATATTTAGCGTATGTGGACTTCGTGTGTGTAAGTGTTAAAATGAATAATAGAACATCCGCACAGTGACGATTGATTATTCTAGGAAATGACTCTTTGAACTACGTTCAATAAATGGCTCTGTACTTTGCAAAATAAATAAAAAAAATATTTACTAGTATATAGCAGCTTCTTCACCCTTAAATACAAAATAATTAGTGTTTAATCTTCAAACTGTAAATGAACTTAAAGTAAGTGAAGTATTGGACAGAACAAGTTTCTCCCTGGCTGTTTAAAATCTGTCTCAGAATGGTATCCTGGAGCTAAAATTTTCTGTCTAATGATAAAACTAACGTCCTTTTTCTCTAATGATCTTTCTCTTGTGTTTTAATGTAATTCCAACGAGTTAACCTTAGATGATGAAGTACCCGCAAAGAGAAAAAAATAAATTATAATAAATTTATCGATCCCTGGTGGCACACGAATCCACAATCTCTTGGTTTCCGATCAAGTGCTCACATCATCGGCTAAGATGAGATCACGACGTCGCATGACCTTGTGTCGGATTTTAATAATCACGTGCCGTGTTTTGAACTATCGGTCAAACAAGACTGAAGTTTGCTAACCCGCAAGCGAGTTCCTTTCGTGTCTACCATGATGCCAAAATGACACGCCAAAAACCCTTGAATAGGTCGGAATATGGGAGCGAGAGAGATGGGGATATCGTGGATTTTATTACGATTACTCTAACTGCAGTTGGTAGCTTGGCCTTAAATTTCTCGGTGGACTATTAAATGCTTACTTATTCCAGTGGGCAATGAATTCCTGATTCACGTGAAGATCTAAATTCCTCCCCCGGACTGTGAGGACGGAACTGCCATATCGCCAAGTTCTCCCCCCATATCAAGATAAAAGAACTTTGCAACTTGTTAAACAAAAGTTTAAGCAGGTACAACGGGAAAGTGTGGTATAAGAGGTATGGCTAAAGCCTTCTCTTGGTTTTGCACCCACAACTGTGAGTGACCCTCGTAATCACGCATTTATGAAGGTTGTGCCACGACTGCGCTACCCATTATCTCAAGCGGAATCTTCGGCTTAACGTGTGTCTTCTGAACCAGTTGGGATTTTTGTGTGGCACAAGGGTAACTGAAGCCATGTTGTACCAAGGCTTCCAGTTTTTCAACGAATCATCTACATCAGAGGTTCTTCAATTGTGGTCCGCGAACCCCTGGGGGTCCGCGTGACTGTATCGGGGGTCCGCGAGATTTTCCCAGTGTTCCACAAAGGTTCAGAAAAATACTAAGAAAAGAGCATTTGCTCTTTAATGCTAAGAATAAATTATGAGGGGACGAAAAATTCCTTCCTTAAATAGTGAAAATTAGTGATGAAACACTAGAAATAAATATGTGTGATGCAAATTCCGGGCTTTAAACTTTGAGTTAATTCTTGGGGGTCCGCGAGGGCGAGTGATCTCTGAAGGGGGTCCGCGGTCTAGGGAAGTTAAAGAACCACTGATCTACATTATACATTAGATCAAACAAAATCTCAAGAAATGTCGAGTTATCTGGAATGTCGAGTTAGCGGGACTCGCTTCACTGCACGGATTTGAAAACTGTTTCCAGAATGTTTTACCAAAAGTTGACCAGTAGCGGATTTCCCAGTGGCTTAAGTAGGCTGAAGCCCGCGGCGGCGAATTTTCGACGAGAAGTTTACAAAGGTGGGGATAAATTTTTTGATTGCCAGTTGTTATGTTCAGAGGCGTAACTAGGCATTGGCAAAGGGTGAGCTGCGATGATGTGCCGCCTTGGAAGAGGCTCAAAAGGCGCTAACTTCGCGAATACTTGCGAAAACGTGGATTTTAAATAATCGCCAGGGGCGTCAAATTAAGAATTTGGCAAAAGCGCCAAAATTTCTGTTATGCCTTTAGTTATGTTTGGAAAGATTAAGCGACGCAATATGTTAGTCTGCAGGCTGCAAAATTGTAAATCCGCCTTTGATTGCGATAGCTCTTAGAATTTTTCTAACGATCCGTATTATCATAGCTTCAGCACAACGTTCATTCTCTAAATTGAAGCTTATCAAAACATACTTACGGTCTACTATGACTGACTCCCATCTCAACGCTTTTGCTCTTATTTCAGGTAGAAATGACTTGTCGACTTCTTTAGACTTTTCACATTTGATGCATATTTTCGCTGAACAAAAAAGCTAGAAAAATTACTTTGTAAGTTGTAGTATAATAAAAATGGCTATTTCACGTTGAGTTCGCTTTTCATTAATTCGTATTTTGTCATCTTCTATTTTTAATTTAACTTCATTATATTCTCTTTATCTGTACCTGTCGCCCTCATACGAGTGAAGAACTTTATTTTGTAATGCTAAACCCTGGCCATTTGTTTTATCTATCGCTGTGTTAGGTTCAATTTTTTTTAAGGGCCGCTAACACCGTAAGCTCAGCCCTTGTTGAGTGCTAAGTGAAGCTCACCATTTTTATGTACGGTAAATTCCCTGTAGAACGTCGTTTTAATTAACAAAAATTTCTGTTTAACGACGATATTTTGCGGCCTCGTCAAATGCTTTAGTGTACACACATTTCGATGACCTTCTTTTTCTATTTTTAACGTCGTTTCTTCCCCCCGTCCCTCCGAAGTCGTAAATCGGAGAATTTGCCGTATGTTATTTTTTTTTTAACTTACCAACTAAATACTTAGCTGCAAATTGGATTTGCTAATTCGCGTTTATGTAATGGCTAACCCATGCAACAACTTTTAAGTATTATTTTCATGTACATGTGTAATTGACATGTTGTGTTTGACGTTTTTTCATTTTGTTTCGCATCTGTTTGAGAATATCAGACGCTCAAAACTACTGGCATTGATTCTTCATTGTGTTTCCCCATCCTGTAGGAATTTTTATTTTTCGTATTTGCCGTAACTATTGTCTGCCGAAGACTAAGATTAATTGCTTACGAGGAAACTTTTTTTTTTTTTTTTGTAAATCTTTCGAAATTGTCTGCTAACAGGAATCTCACACCGTGAAATTCTCTATAAAATCTCGCGGTAAAACCACGCCAAAGTATTTGTTGACGTTATGGATAACGGCACTGGCTCTTATGGGGAGTATGATACTGAATGGAGCCTATACGACGATACTGAATTGAATCTGGAGAGCGATACTTATATGGATGTAATTGACGAGGACAGTGATACTTACATCGATGTAGTAGGCAGTGACGGGAACAACAATGCCGATAGTGATGTAGTAGATATTGACGGGGACGACATCGTTAATACCGATGTCGTAGGCCTTGACGGCGGAGAAAACAAGTCACGAAGTATATCGAGTTGGTGCGAAGACGTAAGTGTGCTGCATATCGGTTTCTTAATCTTTATAAATACTTCGTGATTTAAAGATGTAATTATAATACATTGCGTTCTTAATGAGTGTAGCAATTGCCACATACGTTTGCATTTTAATAGCGGCTACTCGTCAATCATACCAAATGTTGTAATAAGGTAGTGGATACACACAGGTAGTTCTTGCCTTTACGAATTAATTCGTTTAGAGTCCTCGTTCGTAAAGGGGGAATACGTAAAGCGAGGACTTCCTTCTCATAAACGTAACGTTTCCTGTTCGTCCTCTCTCCTGAACCAGTTTTCCTCCTTTGGAAACGTTACTAATGTAAAATAAAATCTAACAGAGAACATCTAGTATGAGAGCAATAATTTATGTTTGGTACAAAATTAGAGCATCGCAAAGAAATGTATGTTACAAAAATAACTATTTAAAATTCGTTTAATCAATACCCTCCTTAGTGTCGAAGTATGATGCATCCGTTACATATTTTACCCTCCAGTAGACTAGCACTTGAAGATTGCGTCGTTTTTCGTTCGTGCAGTAGTAGCGTACTACTTACGTAGAGTAGTACTTCGTACGTGTAATAGCGATATACTCGAGTCTTCTTTATAAATTCACCGATAACAAGCGTAAGCATTTTTTTTTTTATATTCTTGGCAACTTCATTGTTGTCTGCAAATTGGAATTTTAGTACTCGAAAATTTCAATTGCCTTTGTTTTTGATGAGCTGGAATGTTTCGTCAAGGCTCTAAAGTGCGAAAGAACGAATAGAAATTGCAATATTTTCGTTTGAAATAATTGTGACAGTCCGGATAGATTTTTTGATGTGTCACTTTAAAAAAAAAATCGTAGAGCAAGACCTACCTGTATTCAGTAATATTCAGTTGTATCCAGAACTGGTCTGATTAAATGGGGTATTTTTTATAAGAAAAGTGTATATTATATTGAGAGAGAGAAAACTGAACATCGTCGTAAATACGTGACATGTAATCTTGTTCCACAAACTTCGCTAAATACCAAATGGTATAGATTAGTATACTATTGCTAAAGGGTTTGGGATGCTTGAAACATCGTTTAAAAGTCTAAAAACCATTTTGTGTCAAGTGTTGCGTACTTAAAATATAAAATTTGAGGGTTCACTGCAAGTTGTCCCTATTTAAACAGAAGTACCTGGTTCAAAAGTTTAGTATCCCTGTATTCTCTGTTTTATTAGAATAGCAAAGGTCTTTTAAGTGAACGGTTAGTAGTGGGTCTTCGACCACATTTTTACGTTCTCTAACAAAACTAATAGTACAATGAATAAATCTATAAGGAGAACAAAGTAATGTTGTTCTACACCCAAAATCTCTATTTTTAGAGAATTTTCAAAGGCACATAATACGGGTTAGTCCCCCCCCCCCAAAAAAAATGTAAGGATATGTTTGAAATATTTGGATTTAATCCGTTTTGTGTGTTAAAATGGGCGTTTCTCCGATGACATTGTAGTTATACAAATCGTACCGTTTTCTATATAATTGAAGAACACCGCGTGAACATTCCGATAGCGTAATGTTTTTAGCTCGTATGCGTGTCTGACGTTCTTACCACGATCAGCCACAGCTGAATCAACAATCCAAATCGCTATGTGCAAGTGCGATTCTAGATTGATATGTAAGAAAAATTTTGCGTCTCTTTCGATCTTTTCAACGAACTT
>QLNU02015360.1:56197275-56232851 GCA_006491805.2 Dysdera silvatica
AACTGTAGGTCCCGGCTCAGCATAACCCTTGTTTTACCCTTACTTGCTGTCTTTGTACCGTAAAACTCGCAATTATTTCTATCCGTAGAGTTCGTTTTCTTTTAACGTGTGATTACAATGTGTGTGTATATATACAGGGTGTCTCAGCACTTAGATTACAAACTTCTAGGAGGGGTAGGGTACACCTATCCCTCCTAAAAACGAACAATATTTGCCATAGAATCTAGGGTCGCAAACCACTCACAGCGCCAGTTCTAAAACCGTCCAGCATGCACAAATAGTGACAACCAGTGCATGAGAAGCGCAAAATGCGATGTCCTAATCATCTATGCACTTGAGCAGCTGACCTGAGTTTTATCTGGCGCTTTTCACGCACTGGTTGTAAATATTTGTGCATGCTGGACGGTTTTAGAACTAGCGCTGTGAGTGGTTTGCGACCCTAGGTTCTATGACAAATATTGTTCGTCTAGGTGTACCCTACCCCTCCTAGATGTTTGCAACCCTGGTGCTCAGATACCTGTATATAATATAACGAATGATTGAATGGATTTATGTGTAATTTACAATTGATGGAAATCTAAATTGGTTTTATAAGATTTGTTTGGTTTTTTTTTACGATTTTCGGTATTTAAGGAGGAATTGCAGTTACATTTTTTTTTTTTTTTTTTAAGAGCTGGCGTCACATGGCTGTACTCTGCCGGCAATTTAATGCAAAAGACCAACTTCAGCTACGTTCCTAAACTTTAAGTTTGAACCGTTTTAAAAATTGACCCAAAAAAAGAAGAGGGGGGGGAAAAACTGGAAAAAGTAAAAGCAAGAAAACGTTTACAGGAAGGGCAGGGGGACGGGGTGGGACTGACGCGCGATTCTTTTTCCTTCATTCTTTTTTTTTTTCCTTTCTGTTTTAACAAGAAAATGACGTTAAACTTTTAGCGCTTCCGAAATAAAAATAATAAAAATCTGAAGGAGGAGAAGGGGAAAAAACGCGTTGTTCCTGGGAGGCCCTATTTTTTTTCTATAAAAGAAGACCTTTTTTTAAACCCTCCTTTCCGTGGAGAAACGGAGGTGGGGATCCCCTTCCCCTTTTCCGTTATCTTTTCGTTTTTGCACATTACCGCTTTAGCTGGGCGGAATGGGTGCGCCGAGTAATCTGCAGCGAAGAAAGCGGCTCATTCCCCCTCCCCGACTAGTCAGGGAAGTAGCAGGAGAACTGTGGAGGTATGGTGGTGGTGTAGAAAAATATATTGATAAAGCCATAGTGAAAACGGGCTCAGACGGAGACAGCGAGTTCGGTTGGCGTTTGTGTATGTTATCATCTTTCCAGTGTGACTTTATTGATAGCTGCTCGCTCGCGGAAGAAGAGAAGGTTAGGGTGGCGATGCTACGTTTTAGGACGCTTCTTCCCTACGTCAACGATTTCTCCACTTGCCGATCTCTTCTTACTAGCTTGTTTCCTCTGTGCTTTTGGGACCAAATGGGGGGGCATAACGGGCAACATCTTATTGATTTCGCTTGCGCCGAATGTGCGGGACCCATCTCTCTCTTTTCTGCTTTTTCTTCTCTTTACTCGAGTACCACCTCGTTTCTATATCAGTGCCGTCTTTCGCGGGGCCCTCCTCACATTGCTAATGTTTGTGTGTTACAGGTTGTTTTGTGGCTCTGCTTGTTTTTCAAAGACACGTTTATTAGTCTGCCTTTGAGATTGTGTGGGAATACTTTGGGGGGAAGGGAATAATGCGTTGTAACTAATGAAAGCGGCACATTAACGAATCGGTATGCCGTCTTTTACTTGAGAAAATATCATTAAACAGCCGCGAAGGATTTTGATCTGATATCATTTCCTGTTTCTTTGACATTGAACCAGACTTAATTTTATAACGCGGTGTTACGATGTGATTGCCTTTCTTTTTAAACTTCTTGAGTTTATAAATACAGCTTAAATAATTATAATAATAATAAAGGTGAAACGTGATCCATATGCTAATATTATTGTCTCACAATCTAGCCGACGTATCCAATGACCCATAGAACATCTGGCTCCTGGGACAAAAACTCAAAAGCAAGATGCAATAAAACATCAGTGTATTTTGTCCAATTAGTTATTTAATAAACCTTCCATTTTTCTAAATAAAGTGCATTCATAATTTGTGATGACCTTTGATATATTAAATCTAATGGTAATTAGTTGTACATAAAATACTTTGAGATCAATGGTTTGTGAATTTAGTTTGGATTCAGTGGAAGAAAACACAATATTTGTAACATTAATGTTTATATGGGAGCTAGCTTTTTCCTGTTCATTTGAAGTTTAATTGTTCACATAAAAGTACCATACTAATGAGGTATCTTTTTACGATTACAATATTTGATGTATATTTCTATAATTTATGTACTTCTATTTTTGTTATTAATAGAGGTTCAAAATATTGTGAAATGTTTTTGTTATGGCAGAACAGTTCCTTATACTATAAAGAGCAATTATTAAACTTCTGTCAATTGAAAAACACCTTTTAAATTAAATATTTATAAGTATAAATATGGTAGACATACGTTTGAAAAATGAAATGTTGAATGCCGGAACGTACATGCAGATAAACTATATATAGCATCTTTAAACTCAACATTTGCTTTTGAGATATTTTTGCACTCCTTTGCTTCACGTACCACTTCGTTGATTTTTTGTACATCTGTATTTTACTGACCTTTGTACAAATTTTGAATAATTAAAATGGTGGGATTTTTAATCTTAAGAAAGATGGAACTAAAAATGAATTTTTCAAATTATGCATACCATTTTCTTGCTATATATAGTTGATGTTACTTGTGGGTGGTCCCTAGTTCATCGTAAGAAATTTGTCCTTATAGCTTTATGTCTTCACCTTTTCTATACCTAACCTATTATTAGGAAACTTTTTCCTCTTTCCTGTTCAAGTTAAGGTTTTGATCTCTACTCCTATGCTTTGGATGACCAAATCTTTCCTTGATGTCTTATGCTCAGTTTTTCTAGTTTTTGGATATAACCCTTTGTCTTTTATGGGCTGTATGGTGGGCTTCTAGGGTACTTTAGTGAGAAGTTAACAATGGTTGCCAGGGAAACAACCTTTTATTGCTACTATACCCGTTAGTTAATATAATCAAATTTCCTGCAATGGTTTCAAATCAATGCACTATCATTGTAAAATTGCTGGCTAAAATCAACACTGCTGCTTATGTACTCATGTTTGTAAAAATTGCAACACCATGAAGGACTCGTCCGAATTGAATGAAATTTAATGTACAAACGACCTGTGTTGATACAAATAAACGATTAAAATTACAAAAAAATGGTTCGAATCCAAGGTGAGGACGGCGTCTCTTTTTCTCTAAAAACAAAAAAGCTCTATCTTGAGCTATTTATCCATAGGTGGTGAAAATTATTATATAAAGCCATTATGCTGGGTAAATTTCGAACACCGATTTTGGCAACACATGTTAAATTAAACATCTTGAACTTTTTTAGTGTAAATTAAACATCCGAAACACTAAAATGTAAAAAATTTTAATCTTTACTTTTAGTTTTACTAATAAATATCTTGAGCAGTATATGTACATTTATTTTAACCCTTTATATGGATTTTGATACCCCATCATCAACTAACCTAAGTCAAACATTGAATTCTTCTGCTGGCTTTAGTTACCCCATATTGAGAGGTAACTTAAGCCACCATGTTTTGTTTGTTCTTCAACATACATGTTGTAGAAGACTTTCATACATGTAAATATAGAGCGTAACTGTAGACCCAAGTTTTATAATAACTAGTTAATCTCTAAAGTAAATGATGTTGAATTCGCAGATGTTTTAAATTGAAAAGCGGTTTAAGTAACCCCGAGATACTGTACCCTAATTTGAATTTCCTGAAAGTTTCAACTCAATCACGCGATTCCTTCATGGTGGCAATTTTTACAAACATAAGTTTAAAAATGAAAAAAATTTCATTCAGGATGTCCAGTAACATAGAAACTGAGCAAAGAATACAGTCAAAAGTAAATTATTTATTTTTTGGAATTCCTTTGTGACTATTCAGCTGAGTTTTCTATTGTAAACAAGACTAAACTTGGGTGAGAATTAGGGGAGCCGAAACTGAAATGAGGTTTTGTTTTTTGTGTACCTATTTAGTAAAAGGTGGGTTGTGTGATGATGAATATGTAGGAGACTAAGAAAATGACAATCATGTTTTCTTTTTTGCAAACACCATTCAAAGATCATAGACTCTGAATTACGGACTTTGCCAAACAAAGCGTAATAGGACAATTTTTAAAAATTTGATTCTGGTATGAAACGTTTATTGTTGTAATTAATAAAACATATCTTATCGATCAATCTCTAATGAATTTCATAATTAGCTAAGAATGGTTATATAGCACATTTGAAAATTGAACACTTTAATTACATTTTGATTTTATTTATGGTGTGTTAAATTTATTTATATTAAATTGATAATTGTTAATTTATTACTCATTATTGGATTTGGTTATTAATTAGTTGATAGATAAGTTATTTCTTGTGATTGTTACGTTTGCCTTCATAAAAAATCTAAATTTTGAATGTCCAGTTCTTAAAGTTAGTGGATTAATAAAATAAAAATTGTTGTCTAATAAGTGACTTTATTAATCACAGTGGGCACTGTGCTTTAAATTCCTCCTAAAAATATGTTAGTATGTCAAACACATTTCCTGAAAATGTGAAGTATGTTTATGGTTTGTCATTGAGCATGCAGTCCTTAAGCTTTAGTAATCAGTACTTACAAAAATAGCTTTATTTAGGCGTGTTTATATGAAGCATCTTTAAAAGTTAATAAAATTCAGGGTTGCCACAGGCGACTAAAATGCGACTATTTACTATTTTTAACCTTACCTTATGGCAACTTTTTTCATTGAAAACAACCCAAAAGCTACTATTTTCGTCAGTGGCAACTTTTTTCACTTGCTGCCGACTATTTCTTCCTTTTTCGTTTATTTTCATTTATTTATTTATTTTCACTAAGATTTGCGAACGGTTAATGGTTTTGACGAAATTTAATTATTTGACAAAAAAAAAAATTATCATCAAATATTCTGTTTGACTATCTGCATGTTTAGACAATGGAAAGGGAAAGAAAATGCCGAGAATCCGCGCTAGTGACATCTCTGGAGATCTTTTTCTCTATCTGGCGTATGTGCAGTACGAACTAAATAAAATATGCACAGTACAGATAAAAAAAAGTTTGGCTTCTGAATTTTGGATATGTCTCTCGCTCTATGATAATTTTTGTTTTCTAGGACTAATTAAACCGGGGCATATTGCTAGCGTAAAACCCGTAGTCACGGTCCCTTCGTTATTATTCACCCACAAAGATTGTAGAACTTCATCACTAACTTTACCTATTTCATACCTGCTAACTTGTAAAGTTTTTAAGTTAATTGATCGCCAACTATGGTTCATTTATATTTTCAGACTTAAAAAGAAAGCTTAAGAACGATCTAATGGAATCCATTTTTCCTTGATATTTATAGCATGTTTTTGTTTCATTTTTTTATTACTACCATTCTTCTTACAACACAAGCATAGTGAGCAAAATTTGGATTCAAACCATGCGGCTCGTAATGTGACTTTCGCGAACAAGGAGAACTTCGTAAGAGCATTGATCAGGGGGACCTCTTTAAGAAATAATTGCTGGAGTATTCTTTTGAAGCAGGAATGATCAGTACAACACTTCACTCTCAAACCCAGATTTGGGGTACAAAATACCTTGAATACAGCAGTGTTTGCCCTTTCATCATAGTATATGCAGTGAAACTCCTCTCAGGCGGCCACCATCTGCTCTTCTAGAAAACTGGCCGTTCCGAGGAGTATCGGTGGGACAGGGGTACTGACAAAACTTCTTTCAAAACCGTTAAATTTAAAATTTCGCAATAATCCTAATGCATTAAAAACGAATGAACATCCGTTTTGTTATTGTGTTACTAGATTACAGACATAATATAGAGCGATACGGGGGAGCATTTTTTTTTTTATGAGGATCAGAAACAAGTCTATTAAAAAAAAACGCACCCCTCTCGTCATTGTTAATTGAACGGGAAATTTTGCATGGTATAACAAAGCTTACTTCATTGATAAGTACAATTATGTTTCTAATAATAAGTCAATTCCCTCACCTGTCTAGTTACTACGTGCGAGAAATTGGCCGTTTTGAGAGGTGGCCATCTAGAGAAGTTCCACTATATATATTTTTCATAATTATATATTTGTTAAAAGATATTTTCTCTGTGTGCGTATGTGTGTACGTGCACACTGGAAAATCATTTGAAAGGGCAAGGCATCCTATCAGGATTTCTGAGTTAAGCTAGAGCCACTCCTCCAAAAAAAGTCTTACGGCAGAAAATCGCGTAATATGGGGGCAGTGCTGTAGTGTGGAGGGGAGGGGTACCACCGGGGAAAAAGTTCCGGGCGCAAAATTTAGACATTAGACTAGTGGAAAGGATTGTGAACGAGTTTTAGCGAGCGAAATACTTAACTTGACCTGTGCGATGGCAACTCACGCTATGCCGCTGTCGGCGGAGGGGGCTTTTATGATTACCTTCTGTGCATTATACGGTGAAGTAACGACATTATAAATCAGTTTCATTTAATGACGAAATTGCTTGCTTTGATGTTAGGAGTGGGGTGCGTTTTTCCCAAGGAGGACTGATCGACGGAATTATACAGTAAAAAAAAATTGTAATGGAAATAAGGTTTTTCCTGGAGGCATTTTATCGCTTTCTGTTTAAAAAACTGCTCTATTACCCAAAATTTTCGAACTGAGAGCGCGCAGTCTGCAAGATTCAAATCCGCGGATGGAGGGAGATCTAATTTGGTGGAGGTGTGCCCCTGGTGGCATTTTTTAGGAATTTCGTGATAAAGGTGCGAGATTTGCGGCTGACCTTCGTGTCTCTAATAAAAGGAACAAAACAGCTACCGCAGCGCCCTCTGGCGATCTTTTGTTGAACTTTTTTTTTAATTAAAAAAACAGCCATCTCAAATTCTGGAGTTGGATCGTATCGCCAAAAAGTTCGATCTCATCACACGAGGAAGATTCGAATTTTAAATAGTTTTTATATATTGAATTAAAATTATATTTTATTAATTTAAAACCTGCTAATTTTAATTATGTCTATAGTCTGTTTGTAGATCTAGAAACCTGAAAACTGAAACTTGAAATCTCAAAAAAAGAGAAATTGAAGGCATTTTATAATAATTGCTTAATAAAATAATTTTCTGAACGCATACCATATTCCTTTTCATACCACATTGCATACTGAAAATTTTGAAAAACTTGTACTTTTGACTAAACTTCTTCCAAAAATGTACTTTGACTAAACTTCTTCCAAAAATTATCCTTTTCCACCAAAACTAATATCATTTACATAGAATTATTAAGACCATGTATTTCAGGAGAAAACGTTTGCCAAATGTATAATTAAACTTTAAAAAAAAAAGTGTTTTTAGCTAAATTATGTAATCTGTAATGAATTTTGACCATACTAGTCTCCTTTTCCTTATATATAGCCATACACACTTTAAATGGAATAGAAAATAAAGCATCAACTTTGCGATTATATAGTTAAATTCTTTTATAATGAAATCAAAAAAGGCTGACTGAAAAATTTTAATTCATGCAAGTTTTTAGTATAAAGAAATGCATTTGTTTTATATAGTTTTTATATTTGTAAATTCACTATAATTGAGTTATAAATGGCTTTGAGGTATGTGTTAATGAATTTTATGGTTTCTCAACTTTTTATTATGCAACTTTTAATGCATTGTGTTTAGTTTGCTTTAATTAGCGACTAGAAATCAGTTAAGATTTGGTCTGGAAAATCTGGAAACATCAAGCAAATTTATAACAGAATTGTATTAATTACTCAATCACTTTTAAAGAATTGCTTTTCATTTTCAAACTTGTTTCATGATTATGTTACTTCTTAGATTGTGTTTAATTATAATGCATCCTAACTTTTATTTATTCCTTAAAATGGTATTATAAGAGTGAAGTCGCTTGCATAGATTATCTCTTTAATTCATTTGCTGTACGTGTATGAGGGTCCTTAAAATTTATGTAAAGAAATGTATATAAATCTTGATTTATATAGTGTATTTAAAACATAAAATAAGAAGTGTGTTTTAATTTTGGGATATTATTTTGATTTTATTTTCTATTTAATGTTCAGCATTATTAGCGGGTTTCAATAGATATTTAACATGTTATTGTTTTTGGGTTTTCTGTCTGTATGCAATAAAGAGGGTAAGGTAATGGTCTTCCATAAATGCAATAATGATGGCTGTTGTTAACGTTGAAAACCTACCGAGTTACTTGAGAATTAGAGAGTTGTGAATTGAATGTTTTAAAATCGAAACCAGCTAAATTTGAATATTGACTTTAGGCGATTTTCTTTCACTTGCTTGTTTATTGATATAGGTTATAAGGAAAAAAATATAGTACCCATTCAATTATGGACAGGGTTAACTGCATGTTTACAATTTATACATCAATGCATTAATCCTCAAAAATTGTAATGTTGACAAGTATGCTATTGATGGATTAATGATATTTAATAACAACTCTGAAAGTCAGGTATCGCCAAGTCCTATAATAAAGACTGTAGCTTTGAAATTTGTGACTATAAAAATTGTTCTGTTGTACAGGTTTTTAAAGCATTGTATATTTCTTTCTTTGGAGGAGAATGGACTAAGCCTGCAGACCAGGCGAGTGCTTTTGTGTCAACAGGAGCAACAACTGAATAAAATTTGGTCACCTTATTTGATATTTTTGATTTTATGAACTGTGGCTCAACTTGACCAAATCACAATTTGAGTTCCAAAATGAAAAGGTCTTAAATGGTACTATTACCAATTTCATAGACTGGGTGCAAGTTTCTCAATCATTTTTCATAAATCTAAGGTAAAGTCAAAAGCGTTATGACTGGATAATAAAAAATAATCTTGCCAAAAATCTTGACAGCAGCTTGACTTGACTGCAGGTTGTTATCATTATGGCAAATGGACTTGCCATAATTATTAAGAAGTGGGAATATATACATGGGACATAATAATAAAAAATTTAGTTTTTTCTATTCTTATATCTTGTGCCTAAGCTGTATAGTATTCTAATTGAATTGTGAAAATGAAACAGTACAATATATTGAATTAGGTAAGGTCGTCGTCTTCTTCCTCTTTTTTTTTTTTTTTTTAAGCACATAATTTCAATATTTTGTTACATTTTTGCATAAAGCAACTTCTTTTACGACTAAGTTTTTGTTGGAGGGGTCATTCCATGTCAAGTGATCCAATGGAAAAACTTTACCCCTTGGATTTTTTTTCAAACTTGGCTCATTAGATGTACACCCAGAGATAGTGAAAAATCTAAATTTTCAGATTTTGAACTGCAGTATTTTTTAAGTTATAGGCCTCTGAAATCCGGAAAAAAGCACGATTTTCTGTTTACGTGCAGTTACAAAAACTATTACTAATCAAGCTAGAAATGAGATAGATGAAATAAAAATAATGTTGTAGATTATAAGCTTTCATATGATATCCAACATGACTAGTTTTGGGCAGTTTGGGATTTCAAGGTAATGCCATGAACTCTTTGACCTTGAATTTCTCAAAAAGGGGTACTCTGAAAATTTCGAAAAAAATCACACATAAATTTGCACATATTAGCATCATTTATTGAAAGTTTCATTTTGGGACAGGAATGGGATCATATTTTGGTCATTTTTTTTTCTTTTTAAATTATGCCAAGGAAAGACCATCTGCATAAATGGAAATTTTTAATTTTAATCCACACTTATTAATTACTTTGGCAAGAACAACTGTTTTTAAAAGAAACAGCACTATCATATTATCATGCCAAAATAGTTGATAAAAATTAACTCAGTTGGGAAGGGGGAAAGGGGGGTGATTGAGGTCAAGGTGGGTGTGTCTTAAGAAAATTACATCCTCAAACATTAACATGAGAATTTATGGAAAACTGTACCTTTTTACAAGTTTATGCTGCCTCATTCCCCTTTTTTCTGTGTTATTAACTTCAACAATCCCCTGCAAGGTAATTTTTAAGAGCTGTGGTTGCCAAGTTCGTTTCTTCTTTACAAATGTAATAAGTGCGGCCAGTGGGATATCTGGGTTCCGCCAGAGTCAGAATTTTGGAAACATGCACTGTTATTGCACATGTTTATCTTTGAAGCCAAATGGGTATGTAAAGGATGGAGTAGGACCTTTACGATACAGAAACTTCCCATTCACCATCTCGGTCGTTCCATTCTTTTCCAAAATTATACAAAGCCACCATTGATTGTCATACTTACATGTTACATATCCTTTCACATCTGCTATTGTAAGAGACTTCTTTAAAATTTCTCCTATCAAAGAGAGCTTGTAGGACTGCTTACCTTTTGAGTATACTTTTGTCAGTGTCTCTTTAGATGACACATTGTGGAAATTGTGGAATTTCCGGGTGCTAAGTATTGGCTTTGCAACCAGAAATCGTTTTTCTAGAACTTCCTGTCATCATGTTTTATTAAAAAAAAAAATTTAGAGTCAATTTTAGCTTAACACCATTTAATAAATAACTGCAATGGTGTCATAATTCACTCATCATAAGGTCGTTCTAGACTTGCCCTTACTGCAAGTCTTTTCACAGTCCCTCTGAGACTTATCACATACAACTTTATCATGCAACGTTGCATAAAAATGTCACTCAGCCTCGATGCCGAACTCACTCTCATGGTGACATAAGTTTAAAAAGTTTTTTCAATTTTTGAATTGAGCAGCGGAACCATTTGAGAAGTGGAATATTTTTTTCAAGTCTGGTATTAATTCTGATTTTAGATATGAGCCAAATTTTATTTGAAATAAATTTATGGCCATCGTGTTATGCTTAATATGTTCAAAGATACGCAAACAATGCTTTTAATTTTTAAAACATGAGAATCTTTGTAGTGGACAGCTATTGGGAAAATTGTAGCCTGGTCATTGTTCCAACAAAAAAACTGGACCTCATCTTGCAAAACGAAGGCATAATTTTCAAAAAAGTCAAAGGGTATCACAGCCTCATTTTCTCTAACGTTCTCCTTGAAATAATTGTAGTACTCGAATCTTTGAGAAAATTCGAGTCTTTGTGCTAAAAAAGAATGTCTCTTCAGAAGCAGCAGCTGTTCACACAATGACTCCAAAAAACTCATTGGTGGTTTTTGGCAAAAGTTTCAAAATTATATCTCTCAACGGATACCCATTGCTTGTATGTTACACAATCTGTCATCTCTTCTTCCAACTTTACACCTAATTCTTGTTTCAGATGTTCAACACCACGACCTGAAGGACATTCATTAAGGGGGCAAGCTGTACTTAGATTATTACACATTATCTTCATTAAACAGGACTTATAGTCACTGCTGTACCATCACTAAGTGTTATATTTTTCAGTTTAGCCCCTTGTGCCTACATAAGTTTCACATTTTGATGTGTTGCACAAACACACACAGTGAGCACCACTTCCTCCAGCTAACACATAGTGCTTGGGTTGCAGTTCAGCAAATTTAGAATATCCCATCTTTTCAGTATGGTTTCTTGTGTTTCCTGAAACAACTTAGACAATTCCTTTAAATTTCCTAAAACTAGCCTTTTTTTTTAAACTCCAACTTTTTTTTAAAAAACGACCAAAATATGTTCCCATTCCTGTCCCAAGATAAAACTTTCCAGGAATGATGCTAAGGTATGCAAGTTTATGTGTGACTTTTTCCAAAATGTTAAAAGTTCTACTTTTTGAAAAATTCAAAGTCAAAGAGTTCATCCCATGACCTTGAGATTCCAAACTGCCCAAAACTTGTTACGTTGGATATCATGTGAAAGCTTGTAAGTTACGTTGGATATCATGTGAAAGCTTGTAAAATAATCTATAACATGCAATGAAATTCAATAATGTTGGTAATACCCGCAATTTATGATGAATATTATTTGAATAAATACAACGTTGAAATAATTAACATCAGAAAAGACAGGAATCCAATAACAATATAAGAAAAATCAGGCGTTTGCTCCATCCCATTGGTCAACAAACCAAACGAATTCCAATCATCTCACATAAGCAGCACAAAAAGACCACTTAAAATCCGCTTAAAAGAACATCAAGTAAACCTAAGGCTCGGACAAAACGAAACAGGACTTACACACTATGTATTCAACAACGAAGCCGAACTAAATTTTGAAGAAACAGAAATTTTGGCAACAAACTCTAAGAATGAACACTCCCTAAGACTAATGGAAACAATAGAAATCTACCAAAGAACATGCACAATATGCAACCTCGAAATACCAGTACAGCTAAGCGGAACGTGGAAATACATTCTATCAATGAGCAAATAATAACTTTAGCACATTTAATTTCACCATTATTTTCATTTTACAAATTGGCAACACAAGTTTTTATTTACATTTGATATCATTTAATAATTTTTTCATTTCTAAAATTGTTTTCCATTTTATAACTTCACAAAGTCTTGTTACATTCTTATGATGACCCTCCAGTGAAGAGTGGAAAGGGTTTAATGATGTATTAAGACTTAACGCAAATTCAACGTTGCATTTATTCAAGTAATATTCATCTATAACATGGTTTTTATTTCATTCATGTATCACAGTTCTAGCTTGAGGAATAATAGTTTTTGTAATTTCACGTTAGCCAGAAATCATGCTTTTTCTGAATTTCAGAGGCCTTTAATTTAAAAAATACTGCAGTTAAAAATCTAAAAATTTGCATTTTTCACTACCTCTTGTAGTACATCAAATGAGCCAAAGGAAAAAATCCAGGAGGGTGAGGTTCAAAAGTGCTAAAATTTTGGTTCACTTGACATGAAATGACCTGTAGGCAACTATTTTTGCTACTAAAGCAACTATTTTCAACATAAATTTGAGTGGCAGCCCTGAAAATTGGATTATGTTCGTTTGTGTGCTTTGTTTTTTGAAGTGTTTCTTAATCTGGGATCTAAGATTAAATTTTCGACGCCCACATTCTTGGCAGTTTTTAGTAACAGATTTTGCTACTTTTTGGGGAGTAGGCCATTTTTGTGTTCATCTTTATCTCTTTGTTTTGCCTAAATCTTTAATACTGGAAATTTTTGCTTTAATCATGCTCATTTACGATGATTTTGGCATATTGTTTTTGTCATAAACTTTTCTTTTTTCACCTGATTCTTCTACTTAATCATAATGACTTGAATAAAATCATGCACTGAAATATTATATATTCTTTCAATCTCCAAATCTTGAATCTTCCGTTAGTCTACTGATTGAGAATAATTTTAATTACATTTTTTTTAAATTTATTTATTTGCACATGCTACACAAATCACTATAACAACCACATACATGTTAATATTTGTGCATGTGTGGGTACTGAGAAACTGCAAAACACAAACAGCACAGGACCCGAGCAAAGAAAAAGAAAAATATCCACTAAATTAAAACGCCCGACCAGTGTCCATACCCCCCCCCCATTCACTCCTCCAGTTCAATTTTCTTTTTAAAACCCTCTTAAATTCCCCCCAAAAAAATTATTTGATCTGTTCATTCAGACCATTCCAGAGTTTCAGGTCCCTATATTCAGTGCTATTTTTTGTTTTTCTGTTCTAATTTTCCGCACACAGAGATATCTCCTTTCCCTTAATCAACATACCACATTTGTCTCGTATCTCATTTCTGTGTTCATTGTATCACTATATTTAGCACTGTTTATTCTTTCATACATTTTAAGCAATACACAATAACCATTTAATTTGTTTATTGATATGATACCCATTTCCCAAAATTGCCCCATCCATCCATCTCTTATAATTTCTGTGTAAAATTCTTAATTTTTCTTGCAGCCTTTTAACATACATTTAAGTATTTCTTGTTTTTTTAACATACTTGTTTCATTTGTTACTACTGTAGTATGAGATATTTTATGGTTTTCTAATAATATACACCCCCTTTTTTTTCCTTATTTCACTAAATTTCATAAGGCCCCGTAGTGGGAATGCATTCACCCGCTATGCTGTCACTTTGGGTTCGGCACCCTTCCCGCCAACTAATGCAAAAAATAAATATGAAAACTTATTAGCTAACTACCCACTGTAGTTTGGGGGGTTGGTTCCATATGCCATAAGAGGTTTGAATTCCTTGGGGGGGGGGACTGCAGGTCCCAGCACACCATGTTGCTGCTATCTTTGTTCGGTAAACAGGGTGTCTAGGGGTCTGGAAAAGTCAGGGAAGTTCTTTCTGACTGGATAAATCAGTGACATTTGAATTACTGAATGCCTTGCTTTTAAACAAAGACCTGAATTTGTTGTTGACTTTCGATCAGAAGATTAGCTCCCTAGGAGTGGACCATCAGTTTATGTATGCAAATGGTTTGGAGGTGTGTTTGTCTTCCACTCCTCTCTTTGATTGTACTACCTCCCAGTTACTAACTTATTTCTGTGGTTCAAATAATATAATTTTATTTTACTGCTGAAAAGAAATTAAACTTTATCATTACTAACTGCTTACTGTTGTTCAAGAGTTTATTTCTTAAACATTAAGCGGTTAACATTTCTCAGAAAACTGTTGGTACTGGTGTGACATAAACTTTGTGTTTTTTTACCGTAAAAATGTGAAGAAGACAAAAGAAAAAAACAACTTTATCACTCGTCGTTGAATGCTGCGTAGTTGGCATGTTTTCTTTATTATTAAATGGTGATAAGCCTTTATGCATATATGTATATGCAGTAGCACCTGTATATCGAAATTTATGTATTTCCATTTATAATGTATATATTATACATAGAAACTTCTATCTTTCATTAAACCGTGCATACGGTCTCACCTTATTTGGTGCAGAACAACCCTTGATGCCCTTGCACCATCAAAATAGAAGCAACCAATCTATTTTTGAGAAATTTTTTCTCATTTCCGTGAGGTGCAAGATAAACATGTTCTAGTGTATGTATAAACTACTTTAGATTGTATTAAATTCTTCTCTTACCCTTTTTTTTTTTCAGCCATTTGTTGCTGAGGGTTTTGAGCAAGACCCTGCAAGGTTTAACTCTTCCAAGCCTGTTCCATACACTGATACCTTTTATGTTGGTATGTAAAAACTTGTCGTCTTTATATAACATCTGTCAGTGAACATTGTTTTGTGGTTTATTGATTGTTGAGTAAATGTATTTTTATAGCCTTATTGTTAAAAAAAATATGAATATTTAATGGCCATTTAAAATTTTCATTAGCATGTTTTATTAATATTTTTAGATGGTCCACATCCAACAGATCCCTGGTCAACGAGTTCGAGCCTTCAATCTTCCTCTTACTCTTATGCCAACTCTGTGATTGGTATCCCTGCTTCTCATCCAGCGCCCACATCATCTGCCTTTTCAACTATGCATCTGCCTCCAGAACCTATGGTACTGTTCGGTTTGCAACCAGGGCATTTGGTATCTAAAATCTGCGAAGTTAAAAAAAAAATAATAATAATAAAAATAAATTACTGTATGTACACTAAATTCTAATATGCATGAAAATTTATAATGGTGAAATATTGTATCTTTTTCGAAGTTCCACTGAATGTTAAATGAAAATTTTTATATTAAGATCTGCCTAATAATTTGTTCAGTCATCTTTTGCTTTCAAAATGGCAGCAATTTGTCATGACTGAGTTATGGTTATGTTCTAGCATAGCAGTTCCCAACCTTTTTTCGCTTATGTACCCCTTAACAGCCCATTTCCATAAATTGTGCCTTTAAATCAAACAACAATGTCAATCAATCAACGTTTATTGGCGTAGTGATACCAACGCCGATGGTATGGCGTGATTAGATGGTGAAACGTTCGAAAGAAAATAAATATTTCTGCCTTCGGTGGGACCTGAACCCACGACCTTCCACTTGCCGGGCGGAGGCTCTACCCACTGAGCTACGAAGGACAATATATAATCTCTTTACGAACGTATATATATTGTTGCCAGTTATTTCGCAGAATGGTGTAGTACATGGACTACTATTTAAACCAAATTGCAAAGAGACTGGTATTAAATTGATCGAAATGCCGGATGACATTGTTGTTTGATTTAATCTGCGTAGTGTTCGATTTATATAAAATAAATACATGTGCCTTTAATGTTAACAAAATGTTTATAAATAATGTAGTTACTGTTACTTTGAAGTTTATAAATTATAACTAAAAATAAAGTGGCCATTGGTAAGATAAAAAAGTAATGTGTAAAAAAAAAAAAGCGAATAATCAATTCATATATTTTTGCGTTAATTAAAATAAAAATTTCCGTAAAAATAAAATAGTTAATTCATTAATAATAAAAACTTTAGTTTTTAAAAATCGAAATATAAATGGTGACCGAAATTGATGTGGTTGCCACACACCGATGAGGAATGGATTCCCTTCCTCTCACTATAGCATGGGAATTAATTTCACAACTTTTGACTTGATTTTACACTTTTAGCCTATGTACCTCTTTCCATCATTACTTGTTTCTGCATATTCCAGGTTAAAAATTGCCGTTCTAATAAAATGTTAACTTGTTCATGTTAAATTGAATCTAATAAATTCGAGATGAGTGAATAGCCATAAATTCTGAAGTCCAATACTTTGCTTTACTTCATTCTACAAACACTCAATTGGATTGGAATTTCAATATTGGGATGACCAAAATAAGTCAGGAATTTCTTTGTCATGCTTCTATATGTTCACAGTGTGAAACTACCTCTGCCAGCTTGAGAATGTGTGATCATGAAGTGGGATACTTTCATTCTGGTTTTTCAAATTCTCGCTTCTATCATCATACCATCATTGAAAATTAAATTTGTTGAACCATATACATGACCCTTTTCCAATAATTTTGTATGCAATGTAGATGCTCTCAAACACATTGGGAGCATGTCATGTTGGTTGCAAATATTATAGATTCTCTGTTGAACCATGCAGATCAATGTACATAATTATTTGCATTATGATGCTATTGATATTGTCCCTAATTCACCTCTGTTGTTTAATCGACTATTGGGTATCTGCCCTTAACAGTCATGCAATCTTCCACTCATCACCAGATTGGGGTTCTGTTTACAACCACAAGTGTTGCGTTGAGTTACATTTTGTTCTATAAACTACTTTTTATTTACTTCTAGCAGTTTATCTTGTCCATATTCCACAAGTACAGTGGTTTTGTTTTGACTTATTTTTTTTATGTCACTACTCCAAGCACCCACTGTCATAACCCCTTCAAAGTCTGGTAGATTGCATCATTTACCATATGTGTGCATTCAATAGAGTATTGGAAATGATGGCACACATTATGTAGCAAGCTTTACATAAAATAGTCAACCAGTCATTAATAAATTAGTCACAGTATGTATGAAGGTGATACAAAAAAGTTTGCAAAGCTAGAAGCTTCACCCTTTCATAGTTTTTCAAAATAAGCTCCACTAGGTTCTATACACTTTTTAATCAGCATAAACCAATTTTTAAAAGCTCTGCACCACTCTTCTCTTTCTCAGCTTTCAAGTTGGTCAATAAAAGCCTGCACTGCTTCTTCGGGACTTGAAAAACGAGTTCCACGCAATATATTTTTGGTGTTTAGAAACAAATAAATCACAAGAAACCAAGTCAGGTGAATAGGGTGGGTAGAGTAAAAGTCAATCTTTTCTTGTACTAAGAAATCATGTTTTCTTGTCGGAGTGTGACGATGCATTGTCATGATGCAGGATCATTCCGCTAGTTCTTCCCTTTGGCCGCTTCTCATACTATATATGGAGCACTTGTGGAGGATATACACCACTTGTGGAGGATATACACCAATATACCAGTCTGCTGTGACTATTGTTCTGTTTTTTAGAATTACTGATGCAATATGTCCAGAGCAGGAGAAGAAAGTTGCTGCTGTTCTCTTCCCTACACATCTCATTCATTGAACTTTTGTGGATGGAGGCTGATCTGGAAAGCATCATATCATGGACTGACACTTAGTTTCTAGTTTGAATTGATAAATCGATAATTCATCACCAGTTACAATATTCAAGATACTTCTGCTTCTCTAATCTTTAAATTTTTATGTTATAAAATGCTACAATTCCGCACAAGCCTTCATTTGATCCTCTACCAACTGATGGGGGACCCAAAGGGCACATCACTTTCTGAGAAAAAGCTTTTCGTGTAGTATCAAGTTCACGGCCCTGGAACTGATGTTTAGGGTTCTCGCAATTTCCTCATGCATAATTCGTGAGCCTTCTTTCATGAGAGAGATTCAATTTTTTCAACGCTTGATTCTGTAGTTGATGTACTAGATCTTCCACTTCTTGTGTCATCTTGTAATTATTTTTTTTTCATTACTTAAACTCAGTGTATCAATGAAAAAATTGTGGCATGTGAAGCAGCAACATCTGGGAATGTTGAGAAAAAATTTCATAAACACACCTCTGCTTTTAACCTTTTTCTTAAAGGTTAAAAGCTATAAAAATTAATGGCACACCAAGTTTGTGTGTTCTAGTTTGTGAAAGCAAGAATGTGCATATTGGCGCAGTATAGCCCAGATGCTCTTGCGCCATAAAAAAGCCAAACAATCAATCAATCAAGAACGTGCATAACCATCTTTTCTCCCCGATGCAGAATATGATGGGGGTAGCTCTGTTAAATTCTGCCATCACATATTGTCTTTTAAATGTATATGCTATACCATGATGCAAAAACCTAAGAATTCGATAATTTTTCCAACGAGTAACTAAAAACTTTTTGAACGCCGTACATATATATATATATATATATATATATATATATTTTTTCTGTCTTATGATGTTTATATAGAATTACTTTTCAATTTCTCTTTTTGTAAAATTTTGAATTGAAATAGTTATTTCATTCATATTCATTTCTTTACATTCCAACAATAATATGTTTATTATTTTATTTAACCACTTCATAAAATCGCTTTTTTTTTTCCATTCATAGGGTTACAATGCAGTACCTGCAAGTCATGACCCTTCATTAATGGCCAATAGTCTTCCACCCATGTCTAGTTTCAGGGACCCGTCCAGCCATAGGTCATCTATGGCCCATTCATCTGCCTCACCACTTTATGGCCAAACTACAACTTCTCCCAGTCCACTGAGTTCCTCCGATCAACTTGGTAATCGTGGTACTCAGCCAACACAAACTGGAGATACATTAGGAAAAGCGCTCGCATCAGTATGTTTCCAACAGTATTGTATTCCAGAATAGTTTTTAACAGCTATGAGATTGTATTTTAATTTATGTGCTGCTTTAAATTTTTAAAATATATATATATTTTTTTCTGGTTTTGCTGTTGTACTTTATATACCTTTTATTGTTGTGGGTGTACAGGAAAGTGCGGTCTTCCATAGGGACAAAAATCATTGGACAAATACCATTTTTATTCATAATTGTTACTTCACTGTGTGTATATGCTACAATATTCAATATATATACAGGGTGTCTACTCATCTGGAATACCTGGAAAAGTCAGGGAAATTTGAAATACAAAGGCCCAAGTCAGGGAAATTTGAAATTCATTGTTATAATAAATAACTTATTAAAATAATTTTCCTGAACTGTGCTTTTCATACCACATTACCTACTGAAAAATTTGAAAAACTTGTACTTTTGACTAAACTTCTTCCAAAAGTTACCATTTTGCACCAAAACTAATATAATTTATATAAAATTATTAAGCCTATATATTTCTCAGGAGAAAATGTTTGCCAAATATATAACTAAAACTTGAAAAACAAAAAGTGTTTTTAGCTAAATTATTTAATCTGTAAGGGATTTTGATCATACCAATCTCCTTTTTGTTATATATAGTCATACACATTTTAAATGAAATAGAAGATGAAGCATCAGCTTTGCGATTATATAGTTAAACTCTTTTATAATGAACTCAAAAAGGGCCAAATGGAAATGTTGCTGTAAATATTTAATTAGTGCAAGTTTTTAGTGTAAAGAAATACACTTTTTAATACAGCTTTTGAATTTGTAAATTCACTATAATTGAGTTATAAATGGTTTTGGGGTTTGCATTAATTGATTTCATGGCCTTGAAACTTGCTTTGATTGGGCAAATTTTCGCGGGCGCATTGTGTGTTGTTTACTGTAATTAGCGACTGGAAATCGATTAAGATTTGGTCTGCTGGAAAAGTCAGGGAAGTTTGAAATAGAATTTGGGTAGACACCCTGTATATAGAGTGAAAATCAGTTATAACGACCCCACAAGGGACCGTGTAAATTCGGGTGTAATAACCGATAGTCGTATATGATACCGTTTTAAAACCATAGCATCTTTTAGTAATGCACTCTAGAGTTTTATACAGGGTGTCCCTGAATTCATGGCCAAAACGTTAAGGGATTGTAGGGGATATCAAATAAACCAAATTGGCCGAAATCCTCACGTCTGTCTGCAAAGGACTCGATTTGGCTGCAGAGTGAAACTATTATTTACATCCACATCGTTGCTACGTAGGCAATTACATGAATCAAAAAAAAGTTAATTTTTTGACACATAATTTAAGTGATTGACCTAATAATGCAGCAGAGGCAAAAAAAACATCGGAAATTCCTTTCCCTTGCCCTGAGTAGTGTTGCCATTTAGTCATCACAGGTATGGAAAACGATTCTTTTACCATACTGGAGGCAATTCTGGAAATTGTCAAGCATGTGTAATAGGTGAAAGAGATCAAAAGAAACAACTTTGGTCCAGTGAACCAGTGTCCGAAAATACAGGGATGTTGTTATTTGCATCCACATTAGTTAATCATGTAACAAAATTTGGAAAATTTGCCGTTTTAGCCTAAAACCATATTGGAAAAGGTTTCACTACTTACTATAGTCCAAAATAACTTCCCATGGCCAAATTTATGCAATTCAGGAATTTATGGTCCAAACGTGAGCGTCACATTTATGCCATAAAAAAAAAAAAAGTAATGTAAAGGTATAACAAAATTTTTATGGACTTTTGGCTAACCTTGTATGTATATGTGTGTGTATACACTGAAATCTGTCTATAACGATACTCAAAGGGACCGTGAAAAGATACCATTGTAGACAAGATTGAATATGATACACACTATATGGCAGGATCATGGGAAAGTATTTTTATGGCCAGATTGCACTGCATGAAGAAACATCAGGCTTGGCTGTTCCAGATACAACCTGTCAGAAAAATTCCAGGACTGAGCTTGTAAGAAATAATTTATTCAACTTAACAACTAATTGTCTTAGGTCTTGTCGAAGTAGACCTCTTGGCTGTCTGCACAGCTGTCACAATTTTTGGAGATCATGGAAGAAAGCAGAAAAGGCTTCATTTGGGATGCTTCTGAGCACACCTGTCACAGCCATTTGGATTGCTGCAATATCTTCATAATGCCTGTCAACAGCATTTTCTTAACGATTTTTTAATTTTTTCCATGGATATACTTAATGCAAAACTTGATGTTAGCTCTCATCTCGAAATCTGCATCCTTCACATTACTCATTTAACTTCCAACAAATGCTCTGGCAAGCCGAACTGTGGGTTGCTTAGCACAGCTCACCACTTAGTGAGTTTACATGGAAACACTTCCAAGGCCAAGTCTATTCAAAGCACATATCAGGTGACTGAATTACATGTGTTTCTTGCGTTTGAATATAACAGCTATAACTTAAGAATTAAAAGAAAGAATTAAGTAATATAACTAAAGAATTAAAAAATCAGTCCTGGAACTTTTCTGACAAAGGTTATATATGAATTCCCCATCCCCCAAATTCATACTACTCCAAACACTGTTATGATCAGGAGTAATCTTTTATCTCCAATTATTTATTCACTTCGTTTGGTGCAGAATGCTGTCCTTACACCATAAAAATCAACCATTATTAAGTCCTTGCCAGTTAAACAATTTTTTAATAGTAGTCAAATTTTTATTGCATCACATTTGATCCACATTATCATGACTTTACTGCTTAATATAATTACTGTTGTTTACAAGAAATCTATTTTTTAATTGTCATTATATGTGCTCATTCTTGATTCCTGTATTCTTAATACCGGCGCAGCATGACCATTGTAGTCTTTGAGCCGTAAAACCACAAACAAACAAGCATTCTTTAAGTATAGTTTGTTATTTTGAATGTTATTTTCTATTATGTAGTGTTAAAATATAGTATTAGTATTTCCTTTATACTAGTTTATCGAACTTCTGTAATTAGGTGTAGGTTTGTAAACCTGCATACTGTAACATTCATATATGTGTATAATTTTATTGAAAATTATTTTATTCTGCTTACAGATATATTCTGCTGAGCCTCCAGGAAACAATTTTTCATCAACACCAGCTACTCCTGTTAGTTCCCCTTCACCTCTTTCAGGTAACAAGCTTTTACTTTAGCCTTGTCGATGATATGATCTGATGTGTTAATTTATGCTATAATGCAAAATTAACATTTATATAATTATTTATATGGTATGTTTTCGCTTATATTTGGATCTTTGTTTAATTTCAAGGTGTCACACACTGGTCTCGTAGTAGTTCACATACGGCTCCCTCACAAGCTCCTGGTTACTCAGAAGGGTCGTTACTACCTTTAGTAAGTTGTGATTTAAATACGGTATAATTTGTGCAGTTTTTGTAGGGAGTTGTGTAGTTTCATTCAGTTACATTTTACCCAAAGAAATGCATCTTTAAGAAAAAATGTTTACTAATTTTAATTTGGCTTTTAAAATTTCACTGACAGTTTCAATATTATGTTTTTAATGCATTCATATGGTTGATGTGAATTAAGAACAGCCTGCACAGAAACACATGTAATGAATAGAAATATGTTTAAGTATACTGTCATAATACATTTAGCTAAAAAGTTGAAAGTATATTAATGTAAAACCCAAATTATATAATATTCTTTATAATGCTTTTTTTTTTATTTATAATACAATTTTGAATATTTGTGTCATCTTTCTAAGTAATATAGCTTTCGGATATTATGCACAAGTGCTAAAATAGCACTTAAAGTTTGTCTACTCGCCCTTATCATTTGCTTTCATGTAAGCATTTTACATTACTTAGAATATAAATTTCAAGCCAGTTTATTGTTTTGCATCTATCCTGCTCTCTATGTGAATCAAAGTTCCAATATACTAGAGCTAGGAAATATGTTTTACCTTGAGAAAGCTGTTTTTAATGTGACAGTTTTGCAGATATTGATATGTAGACAATTCTAGTTTTATTTTTTTAGCTTTATAAAAAATGTTTCTGCATATGATAACATGACTGTCTATGACTAATCAAGTTAACAGCTAACTTTTACTGCTGTAGTGATATATTATGTTTTCAGACTTCATTGTTCATTATGATAATCTTCTGTTGCACTCGAATATAGTAGATCCTTTGAAAGATACTCTCAGAGAAATTGTCCATTCCCTCTAAGTTGAAAGCCTCTTTTTTTTTTTCCCCCTCTGCTGTTGGTGGGTATCAGTATAATATCCTTTAATGGTTATGTTCAGTGTATCCCACCCTCCTTCAGGACTATCTGACTCAACTAAACAACCTCAAATGCATTACACTAGGTAACTTATACTGTGTTTGTTGGCTAACAATTTTTGTCGGAAACATGGTGGGGGAGGGAGTATGATCCTACATTTCTAGACTGTTGGTCAAGTGCTCTAACCACGAAGCCACACAGATCACGTGTGGTTTAATGGTTAGAGCACTTGACCAGCAATCGAGGTGTGGGATTATGCCTCTCCAGGTTTCTGCAAATTCATTTTTCTGCCAATTGTACCATAGCTTTTGTCCTTTTTCACTAATCAATAACCTATTTTCAAATTAACTTATTTTTTTTAAACCATAAAATTTTGATTACTTGAAAATGGTTATCAACCAGGGAATTAGATAGTAGTTAATACTTAGTAGATAATAGTCATAAAACTAGTTCCAGGGGAAAATCATTTGCTGTGTTACTGACATTATTTTTATATATTTTGGTAATTATTGAAATACAATGATCATGTTGGGTAACCAGGACATGAGGATGTAAAACTGAAAAACTAACCTCTTAATTGAACTTGGGTTTGAGTCCATAGAAAAACAAATTCCAAGAAAATAATAAAATGTGTTTAAGAACTGCACATTAATCTACCTGTTGCAGTTGATTCTAAGAAGCTGTTAATAATACTCTTACCATATGCATGAGATGTAAAAAAAAAAAGTATTTTTTCTCCTGCTTTATATCAGTTTATGATTTTTTTTTTTTTTTAAGAGTTGATGGGTATTAGTTATTTTTGTGATAAGTAAAAAATTTGCATGTTATGATTTGTTTTCTATACAAGACAGTCAAGTTGTTAATACTTTTATTTTTCATTCTGTTATTTTTGCATGTTTATTTTATTATGTATTTGCATTGGTTTCCCCTTAATTTTTGATTTTTAGCAAAGTAGACTGGAGGACAGACTTGATGAGGCCATACATATCCTCAGAGATCATGCTGAGGTAGTGTATTATATCTTTTTATTGGTGATGGTTGTACCTTGGTATAAAAGTTTTATTTAGCAACCTTTATGATGAGGTACGAAATTTAAGGTTTAGAAATGAAAGGAATTTTATTTACGTAGAAGGATTAAGACACTTATAAAAATAGAATTGGATGCCCTCGAGTTTTCGGATATGTCAATCAACCAGGACATCATCCATTACACCTGTGCTTTGCAAAGTCTTACTTCTGAAAGTACTTCACAAAATATGTAGACAATTATTAAATTTGAAAAACAAGCAATGTCTCATTAAATTTAGGTAGGTTCCTTACATGTTAGGATTACTAGAAATCTGTAGGCTTTGATATTCTGCTGCTAAATCCTCAAGAACAGCACGAGAAAATATATAATTCTTTTATAGTTCTAAAGACCATATTTCCTCGTTTTTGTACAATAAATGACAAAATGGGACAAACAAATTTAAAAAAATTCCACCGTGTTAGGATCACATTGAATTTTGGCATTCTAGCAATGAAAAAAACTGATATGAGAGGAAGTTACTCATACTAAATTCTGCATGGGACGTGCATGCTTTACTTTTCATTTTTTGATGGGAGGAAACATTTCCATATATGATTAGAGTGTCTACGAGTACGGAAAAGTAGGGGAAATTTGAAGTGCAAAGGCCTAAATGTGGAAATTTGAAATTCATTGTTATAATAAATAACTTATTAAAATAATTTTCCTGAACTGTACTTGCATTGTATACAGAAAATTATTACATATACGTATTGTACGTACACGTATTGTATATGGAAATTGTATTACAGAACATGTGCCATTCTTCTGTCCACTGTAGTCCAGGGTTTGAATTAATCAGAAAGCTGTAGATTGCAGTACAGCATAACTTAACTACATTCGCAAAAACTTTTGCAGCCTCTGTTAATATACATCATAGAGGATATTCTGCCATATCCGTTTATTAAAAACACTTAACGTTTCACTCCGTGCTATGCTAAGCATTCTCAGAAGTAATTGCCGGCCAAGTTTCCCTCTGCAAAATGCAAGACTTTCGCTTGGTTGCTTGGCAGAAAATGAGTGAGTAAAAAATATGAGACGTATTTGTAGTACTATTTCTCTGGCTACCCCCGATTGGGTGAGTTCCGGATTATATACTCTCATTGGTTGCTGGATGAAGGGTCGTCGCTTATTGGCCCAGAGGGTGTTGAATTTAGATTGGCTGAGCGTGGCCTGAAATTTTAGGCAAGAATTCCAAATTGATGGAACATTAACGGAGCTTCTCTATCGAAATTATTAGGACAGTTTTTAATGGCCAAGGTTCCATGTATAAGCGTGTCCACAATGCACTAGTTTTTGCCGTAACCGAGATGTCGTGAAAAAGAATTTGATGTTTATAATCAATGGCGTGTTGAGCGACCGCTGACTTATTAATTTGTTGCAAGCAAACATAGCACTCATGTTCCTTAAGTAGAGTACAAATTGAACGACCAGTTTGCCTTATATAAATTTTACCACACTGACATGGAATTTTATATACGCCGGGTATTGTAAGAGAATCTCTGGGTTGTTTTTTATTTTTTAAAATACCACAGAGTTCATTGGTGGAACGAAAGATGAATCTAATACCCTGTTTGGCCAAAATGCGTCCAATTTTGTCATAACTTAACTGTTCATAAAAACTGTGATGTTCATTTTTTTTTTCCATCACAATGCTATTTTTAAAATTTTGATTTTTACAAAAGTATCCAATTTTATTGACTTTTTTACTTTTCCATATCATTAAGCTCTGTGCATCTTAGTGTATAAAAACTTACACATCCTTCATTTGATGCAGAGTAACCCTTGCACCATAAAAAACAGCTAACTCCATTACACCCAAGGATAGATTCACAAGCTTGAGTACATTCCTGGCTGTTCATGCCAGTTGCTTATATCATTATGTACAAATATGCTGTTATTAAGTTCCCACTTAAAACATAGCTAATGAAGTAGTTGCTTAAGAGTTTCCTACAGGGAATACTTTTGGACAAACAATTATTTGATCAGTTCAGTGGAGATCTCAGGCAAACTATTCAAAATATAAGGACAAAATAATGTTTCATTTTCGAGTATTTTTAACTGTCCATGCATGTCCGTTTGTTTGTATTAAAAATTGTATGACGTTAAACTTTGTCCTCCTACACGTATTCAAAATGTCAGTTTTGTCAAAGTTTATTTTAGAATATTTAAATTTAAACATTCCATACTAATCAGTTGAAACAAGTTTTTCAAACACGCTCTTGCATTGCCTACATGATTCGATTAAAATAGAAAAAATACATGTAAAAAAATAAAGTAACGGTAAATGTAGTAAGAATCATATGTAAAAAAATAAAGTAACGGTAAATGTAGTAAGAATCATATGTAAAAAAATAAAATAACATTACTTCGATAAAAGTAGTAAGAATAAATTAATAGTAACTCACAAAAAGTTGAAGCATGAAAATATTGGTTTCTTTAAATTCTTATATTGCTTTATAAGATTCCTCCTGTTTAATATATTATGAAGTAAAAACATCCTTTTTAATATTTATGCATACTGAACTAACCTTGGCTAACCAATTTACATTGTTACTAAGAAGGAAAAAAAAAAGCCGTAGTATATATATATATATATATAGTCCATTCGCGCAAATCTGACGGCCGATACCGTTAGCAGACGGGTTAGTCCATTGCAGTTTAGGGAAGGACGTCTTGCCCTAACTGTTTTTTGCATGAGAAAAGCCATTAACGGCAAGACACCCTTCCCTAAACTGCAATGGAACAACCCGTCTACTAACGGGATCAGGCGTTAACTGAGCGTGAATGCACTATATATATGTCTAGGATTTTTTTTATGCTGCGGCAGATCAATTTAGAAAATCCTTGTTCATAATAAAATTACTCTATGTAATCTAATAAAATATAACTCTTAAAAAAAATCAAATTTGCTATATCGTAATTCCTTTTATAATGGTAGATTGGTTTTTCTTTTCTTTATAAGTAAAATCAAAATACCATATACTGGAAATAGAAGCTTAAAATTGACTGGTTTTAGTATCTCTTCAGTCAAAAATATGTAACATTAGTACTTTGATGACTTGTGACATAATCTTCTCCCATTTCACCGTCTAGTTATGACTGCATGCAGTCTTTGAGCTCTCTGGACTGGATTCGATTTTGTAAACTGAATTATGTGTAAACATACCATAATCCAGAGGTCATGTTAAGCCATCAATTTCATCTCGAATGGCCTGTTATGCATTCTTAAAACATAAAAATACAAACTTCTCATTCAATAGTTTACCTCCAAGTGCTTGATTTTTTTTTACACATATAACACAATAAAACATTTGTGCTATAAAAACTACAGTATCATGGAACCTAAAAACCTGGATATCAATGATCAGCTTCAGATGACAAATCCACTTAAGGGCAACGAAAGCCATGGACAATCTCCCTATTAACATCCATATATATAATATCCGTAATCAATTCTCGCTTTTTGTTACTATCTTACTGTGTCACAGTCTACCACGATAACATGACCTTTGCTGTATTTACACCGTAAAGTTTGATTTTCTTGGAATTTACTTTGGCATTTGCTCTTCAAACATGTCACTTAACTACCATCTGCGAAACACATATTTTCCATAATTTATTTAAAAATATTAAATCTCCCTGTCTCAGTATTCGCTTATTGTTATACACTAGCCTCAGTTTTCTGGTGCCGGTGTTTATTTTGGCTTCTTTTATCTATGTTACCTGGAATTTAATAGTGGGGGAGGGGGGTATATTTTACTCAAGATCAAATCAACAACCACATTTATACATATATGCAATTCATTTTTAATTTATATTGTAGTATAGTGCCTTGTTAGCTCTGTAAAGCCAACTCAATTGCCATTTAAAATTTAATAACTTTTTTATCTGGATACATGAAGTTTTTTTGCTTCCAAACATATGATCAGTGGCATAGGAAAGGGAGGGGTTCAAGCTCCCCGCCGCATTGGATAACGAAGTATGTTGTTCTCCTTAACGTCAGATCACTTGGTCTTTTTTAAAGCTACTCAAGCACCATAATTTTTTAATTGTTACACCCTTGCTTGTGATTGGCTGTATATGAAAACATTTCTGTGTTTTGTAATTTTGTTTTTCTATTTAAAATTCAAATCTTGTAATTAAAATCAGTAACTGTTCTTTTTTCCTTTAAATAGCACTCTCGTGGGGTAATGGAAGAACGACTTGATGATGCCATCAATATTTTAAGGAACCATGCAGAAGGACCAGGTCTTCAACCTGTACCTTCTACCACAACACTAAATGAAATGTCCCCGGTTACTGCACATTCCAATGGGCTTACTGCAGCACCATCGTATTCAGGAGTTTCACCCATTATTTCATTAGATCCACATATAGTAAGTTTTAGTTCAGAAATTTTTACTGTTTCATCATTTACATCAGCTTGCTTAAAAGATTTCTTTGCATTCTATTTTTCTTACTATGTTTGAGAGACTGTTTGAAGACACGTTTTATGTGCATTATTTGCTAAAGAAAATTTACTTTTCAGTCTTTTTCATTAAATATATCCTGGGATTTTTTTTTTTTCCATATCATTTAAGCTACTCCTGTAACAGGGTTCCTACATACTTCAAGAACGTGGAATTGCAAGGAATTTGAGATCATCCCCAAAAGTCAGGGAAAACGAAGATTTTTTAGTCAAACCTGAAAAGTCAAGGAAATAACTTTTTCTCTGAATAGCTAAATTTAATGCAAACGTGAAACTGTTTTCCCTAAAATCAAAGTTCAATTCAGAGTTTTAACGGTTGGTCAGAGATGTTTTACTAATGTGAGTGGGAATCCTGTTGTAATGTAAATGTATTTGGTGATTCTGTGTATCAGTGCTGTATTTGATTTTAAACTCTGAAACGTAACAAGTGTATATATAGTTGAGTATTAAGAAGCTCTTTTTACAAATCGTATATACAACTTTACCTTGTTTGGTGCAGAATGACCTTTGCTGTCCTTGTGCCATAAAAAGCAATAAAGTGAAACTTTGCATTTTTTAAATCTTCATACATTCCTTTATTTAATTACATGGAGCTGGTTGATAGTGTCACATCAAAGCTGGCTAATTAAACTACTTTCATTTTTAAAAAGAATACTGTTTGAACAGTCAACGTGAAATTCAAAAGCAATCGTAATTTGCTAGTCATTCATGGTTCGAATACTTTCTTATATATGTGCTTTTTACCTTAATTATAACACAATTGTTTATTCCCATTTTTAGCCTGGGCCCACAAATCTTCCGGACAGTTTACTACGGAGTAGAACTGTTCAACCTGGTGCATCAAATCAAGTTTCAGGTGTTTCTGCAATTGGTTAGTTTATCTCTTACTTAATAATGCAGTAAATTTTTTCACTCCTTTCATGGTGATTTGAGGCTACACAATGGTAATGTGTCCATCTAGTGTGATGTTAATCCACATTTGACTTCCAAAAGCATAGTAGAACATGTGCAATTTTTTCTCCCTCTGTAGTGCTGGCTTTTGTTCCCTTCTCACCAGTGGTTCAGATTCCTCGGAAAATTATACATTATGACCTCTGCTGTTCTTGTGCCATAAAAATGCACACTGTGACTTGAATAGCAAACTCGTTGGAAAATTTACTTGATAGTTTAGTATCGTCTGAATTATTTTGGCTTTATGTCATAAAACACAATTGAGTTTAAAAGGTTTAAATGACCTGGTCAGAGAAGAAAATGCTATATAACCATTATAGTATAGTTATAATATGACCATATTAACATTGTATAACCAATGCTTAGATATATGAAAGCTTTCACAGATTTTTCTACTGAAATAATGGGCTATAAAATATCCCATGAAAATATTGCCTACAGCATCACACTACCTCTGCCAGACTATATTCACCAAAAAGTGCATCTGGGGATTGTAGCCTTCGCTAGTAATTGGTGCCTACAGGCGCAGCCACGAGCATTGTTGTCATTTGAAACAACCTTAAAATTAAATATATGTTTAAAGAGGAGTATACACACAAACAATACCCATGTAGTGGTGGCTTCTCTGGTTCTGTATAACATTAGAGGCAACACCTCAAGACAGCAGAAAGAAAACCAACACCAAAAAGTCGGCCTTCAAAAATTAAGAACTTCTACTTTAATATACTTTTCTACTACATCTTTACCTTTTGAACTACAGAACAGAACTCAACAAGAGCAACAAAATGAATTCCTCTTTGCTTAAAATAATAATGTTGCCACTTAAGAAATTAAATAAATTAAGAAGAGGAAGAGGAAAACATGATAATTGCCATTTACTAATAAAAAATAGGCATCTGGGCAACAATGAAAAAGCACTCTGTAAATACAACAAGCATGATGCAATAATAATCTGGATTTGTTGGACCAAATAACTTTTACCCAATCATCCAGTCTGTCTTTTGCCCATTTCATTGCATAGTCATCAATACAGTGTAATTAGCATTGGTACCCATTTGGGTCTACAACTATGCAGCCCTATATGCAGAAGGGTTTGTGCTGTGAAACATTGTTCTGTGGTGCTGTAGGCATTATGAATGATGTATGACTGTCTCTACAGGCTTATGACATCACTGGCCTACGATCAACACACTGCTGGATGATGGTTCACCATTTGCCCATTCTCACATCACTTTTGACATATACTCACTACAGTGGCAAATGAGCAGCCTGCAAGCTGCACTGTTTTAGAAATACTATTTCTAAGATGCTGTTCCATAAGAATTTGACCTGAAACCAAACTCTGAAACCAATGACTTACCCATTTTCACACCAAACACACTACTAACTGAAAGTTCTCCAGTTATATATATGTGGGGTGTCCCATTTAACTTTACAAATCGAAACATCTCAAACTACACACTGAATAAAAAGAAAAAAAAGTGCAAATCGAATTTAAGCTCGTTTCGAAGGGGGCTATCTAATTGATGCCAAACTTGATCTCCCTCCGTCCTCTAGGTGAGGTAGGGCCAACATTGAAATTTTAAACGGGAACCCCCATTTTTTATTGCAGATTTGGATTTCCCAGGAAAAAATATTTATTTTTTCCTAGGGAATCCGAATCTGTAATAAACAATGGAGGTTTCCATTTTAACGTGACTTCCATTAGAATTATTATTTTCGATTTGTGACAGACGGTGCTGTAATTGCAAAACATTAAACAACTACTATGTCCATGTCGTTGTTTATGGGTAGCACTAAAAGTAGTAATTTGTCTACTGAGAAGGTAAAGTAGCTACAATTTAGTGGATTGGAAAGCTAAAAACTATGTAATATCCTATGAAATTTACGTTGCCCCTTGACTAATACACAGGGGGAGAGGGAAGATCAATTTTGGCATTATTAGATAGCCTCCTTCGAGACACACAAATTTGATTTGCACTTCTTTTTTGTCAGGTGCGTAGATACTTCAGTTTGTCAAGTTAAACATCTCATCCGTTATATACACAACTATATTACCTCTACAAGTACCACTGGTCATTCTAAAGGCCAGGGCCTTGTGGTAGTGGTGTCACGACATTTCAGTGCTGTGGCAATTCAGCACAAAATGAAATATATTGTAATTCATATGTTTATGTACATTCATGGTAAAACTTCTATACAGTGACCACCTGCTAATACCCTGTTTGGCAGTACAGGCCTGCACAAAAGTTTAGATGCAACACAAATTCGAGTATAACAAAATACTATTAAAACTGAAGAAGTAGGAACTTTAATATTACGAAGTATGAACACATGTACTATGCAAATTAAAAATTTGAGAACAGAAATCACATCAGTAGCGAACTTGCTGCAATATATAACTTAAAATAAGTAAAATATGTGGCACAAAAGTTTAGGCACAAACATAAATTTTAGCACTTGCATAAGGAAATGAACAATTTTAATAATCAATGTAGCCACCATTACTTCGTTAGATTAAATACGCGGTCGTTCATTGAAAGCACAAGATTTTGAAAGGTTTCTGGTTCAAAATTAAACCACGCTTCTTCTATAGCCTTTTTAAGTTCTAAAACGGACGGATATTGCTTTCCATTGGCATACACAACATTCGTTAGTATGCCCCATACATTTTCGATGGGATTACAGTCAGGACTTAGAGCAGGTCAAACGAGAACTGTAATATTTTAGCCCTCATCCATTCTTTTGTTGACCTGGATATGTGGATGGACGCATTATCTTGTTGGAAAACCCAGTTTCGTCCACATAAAAGTTCGCCAAAAGGTAATAGGTGACTTTCAAGAGTTGCCTGGTATGCCTTGGAATCTTGTTTTCCATTCAAAAACGCCAAAGAAGTCTGTCCATTGAAGCTAAAGGCTCCCCAAACCATGACTGAACCTCCTCCTTGACGTCTGCTGAACCGACTTAAGGGGCGTTTTCGAAGATCGTGCCAGTAGTGCGAAAGGCCATCGGGACCATCTAAGTTCCACTTTTTTTCATCACTAAATAACACCTGCAGCCATTCGTCACTGTATGATATGTGCTGCCTTGCCCATTGTAGTCGTGCTTGTTTATGATGTAATTGCAAGCAGGGCTTGCGGCGCATTTTTGCATATCTCAAATGCCTGCATTCTACAATCCTTCTACGTATGGTTTCTCTTGACACTCGCATTGCTAACGTGTTTTTTATTTGATTTGCAGACAGGCTTTCATTTGAAGCCAATCTTCGTATTTGTCTATCATCCCGAATGCTGGTCACTCGAGGCCTCCCAGATCGTGATTTTGGTTGATACTGATCACCCCGGGATAACACTCGATAAATGCCTCGCTTTGAACGGTTCAATGCAACAGAAATTTGAGTAACAGATTTACCTTTAGTTTTCAGCCTCCAAATCTTCAAAATCTCGTCATTCGTAAATTGCTTTGACTTCGGCATCGTTCTAAGCATTCTAAATTATTTCAGGCCTTATATAACAACTCTGGGAAACGCCCCTTCGATCACTTGGGAACTTCGCGCCGTTAATTTGCATAAATCTGACATATGTGCCTAAACATTTGTGGCATGCAGATTCCAATATTACGGTGTTGGGATATTTTGTTTCAGTACTTTTGGTAATCTTTTAAGTTGCACAATTTATTATTGGTTCTAGGATTATTTAGATACAATATCGGCGAAGTTCAATGCAAATTCTCGCTTTTATTTATAATTTGCCTCTGTGTCTAAACTTTTGTGCAGGCCTGTATTGCCAAATCCTAGGGTGGTCTCTCGAACATGTCAGGGACTTACACAGGGGACCTGGGAGACCCCATCATTTCTAGGTTGCCGCACTGTGGAAGCTAGATATTTCTGGCCCTTTCCGAGGTGTGTGCATTGAAGGCACTTGAAATGTGGCATGTCAGGCCCATATCTGTGTGGGAGCCACAGAGCCCCAGTTACATTCTGGAAGGCTACTGTAGAGCTATGACTATGATATTCTATATTCAGAGTGTATGTGAGGGCACTTGAAATGTCGCATGTCAGGGCCATGTTGGGCCCCATCCATTTTATGGGCTGCTATTGTAGCTACGACTATGATATTCCATATTCAAAGAGTGTGAGGGCATTTGAAATGTCACGTGTCAGGGACATACAGGGGTGGGGGCTCGGAGCCTCCATCTTTTTTCTAGACTGATGACTACGATATTCTGTGTTCAGAGAGTGTACATGGGGGTACTTGAAATGTCACATGTGAGGCTTGTATTGGGAGAGGGTGTAAAAAGCATATTATATGCTCAGCCAAATAGATTTGAATACAAAAAACTGTTGATGAAACACCAGAAGCTCTCTCGATGAGTAAAGATAAACTACGACATCGTTAACGGAGACAACTAGCTTACTTAACCTCTCAAATGAAACACTGTTTAACGTGCATGGTAATAAAAGTATATTCGAAAGGTAATAAATGTACATTGTGCTGTAAATTGCACTAATTTACAGGCATACTCAGAGTTTGATTTTAGAAGAGTCTGACTATTTTTATAAGAGAGAAAAGGGAACTCCAGGCTCCCTCGAGCCCCCAACAGGTCACATTTAAAGAACCCTCACGTTAGAACATTTGGTAAACGTAGCTCTTTTAATAGCCAAGATAAAAAATAGGGGCTCCAGACCAGATTCCGAGTAATCGAGTGTTTGTAAGCAATGACATTTTTGCACAATCACAGATGTAATCGCAATATTTTTAAATTTGTATGTGTTCACAATCGTCATCGGTGTGTAATCAAATTGTAATCAAAATGTGAAAATTGACTATAAATGTAAACAAAAACTTAATCTAAATTTTGATAATTATATAATTGTAATCTAAATTTTGAAACTTGTGTAATCATAATCCTACCTTGAGTAACCGTAACCATATGAAATCATTGCAATCGTTCCAAGGGTGCTCTTGACCCCATACACCCCTGGCATCCGACAGTTCAAGTTTTTACAATCTCTGAATACCGAATATCGTAGTCATAGCTCCAATTGCAGCCTAGAAAAAGGATGGGGATCCAGGCTGCCACCCCAATACGGCCCTGACATGCGACATTTCAAGTGCCCTCACGTTCACTCTGAATATGGAATATCATGGTCTTAAAGAGCTCTAATAACAGCCTAGAGAAAGGATGGGGGCTACGAGCCCCCACACTGACACAGCCCTGACATGCGACATTTCAAGTGCCTTCACGTACACTTTCTGAATGTGGGTGGGATATCATAATCATAACTCCAATAGTAGCCTAGAAAAAGGATGAAGGAGCTCCGGGATCCCTGATATGCCCTTCACATGTCAGGAGACTTTTTCACCCTAGGATTTAGCAATACTGCCAAAAGGCATATTGGCAATTTTTGGTGTTTGAGCCTAACATACATACATGCAGTAAAACCTTAAGGTGACCACAGTCATTTTCGGGAAAAGGTGATTGTTCAAAGAGGTGTATCTGTGAATAGAGGTAAATTTAGCATATGGGGACGGGAAATCTGG
>QLNU02015360.1:56232951-56249821 GCA_006491805.2 Dysdera silvatica
ATAAGGAAATGAACAATTTTAATAATCAATGTAGCCACCATTACTTCGTATTAGATTAAATATGCGGTCGTTCATTGAAGCACAAGATTTTGAAAGGTTTCTGGTTCAAAATTAAACCACGCTTCTTCTATAGCCTTTTAAGTTCTAAAACGGACAGATATTGCTTTCCATTGGCATACACAACATTCGTTAGTATGCCTCATACATTTTCGATGGGATTACAGTCAGGACCAAGAGCAGGCCAATCGAGAACTGTAATATTTTTAGCGCTCATCCATTCTTTTGTTGACCTGGATGTGTGGACGGGCGCATTATCTTGTTGGAAAACCCAGTTTCGTCCACATAAAAGTTCGCCAAAAGATAATAGGTGATTTTCAAGAGTTGCCTGGTATGCCTTGGAATCTTGTTTTCCATTCAAAAACGCCAAAGAAGCCTGTCCATTGAAGCTAAAGGCTCCTCAAACCTTGACTGAACCTCTTCCTTGACATCTGCTGAACCGACTTAAGGGGCGTTTTCGAAGATCGTGCCAGTAGTGCGAAAGGCCATCGGGACCATCTAAGTTCCACTCTTTTTCATCACTAAATAACACCTGCAGCCATTCGTCACTGTATGATATGTGCTGCCTTGCCCATTGTAGTCGTGCTTGTTTATGATGTAATTGCAAGCAGGGCTCTCTCTCAAATGCCTGCATTCTACAATCCTTCTACGTATGGTTTCTCTTGACACTCACATTGCTAACGTGTTTTTTATTTGATTTGCAGATGGGCTTTCATTTGAAGCCAATCTTCGTATTTGTCTATCATCCCGAATGCTGGTCACTCGAGGCCTCCCAGGTCGTGATTTTGGTTGATACTGATCACCCCGGGATAACACTCGATAAATGCCTCGCTTTGAACGGTTCAATGCAACAGAAATTTGAGTAACAGCTTTACCTTTAGTTTTCAGCCTCCAAATCTTCAAAATCTCGTCATTCGTAAATTGCTTTGACTTCAGCATCGTTCTAAGCATTCTAAATTATTTCAGGCCTTATATAGCAACTCTGGGAAACGCCCCTTCGATCACTTGGGAACTTCGCGCCGTTAATTTGCATAAATCTGACATATGTGCCTAAACATTTGTGGAATGCAGATTCCAATATTACAGTGTTGGGATATTTTGTTTCAGTACTTTTGGTGATCTTTTAAGTTGCACAATTTATTATTGGTTCTAGGATTATTTAGATACAATATCGGCGTAGTTCAATGCAAATTCTCGCTTTTATTTATAATTTGCCTCTGTGTCTAAACTTTTGTGCAGGCCTGTACCAAATCCTAAGGGTCAAGAAAAATCTCCAGACATGTCAGGGGACTTACTGGGGACCTGGGGAGAAGCTTTATCATTTTCTAGGTTACTATTCAAACTCACGATATTCTGTACTCAGTGTGTATGCGGCCGAGGCATGAAATGCTTGGCCATCAGGCCCATATCTGTGTGGGAGCCCAGAGCCCCAGTTACATTCTGGAAGCTACTATTGGAAGCTATGACTATGATATTCCTTATTCAAAGAGTATGTAGCTGAGGGCACTTGAAATGTTGCATGTCAGGGCCATGTTGGGCCCCATCCATTTTATGGGCTGCTATTGTAGCTACGACTATGATATTCCATATTCAAAGAGTGTGAGGGCATTTGAAATGTCACGTGTCAGGGACATACAGGGGTGGGGGCTCGGAGCCTCCATCTTTTTTCTAGACTGATGACTACGATATTCTGTGTTCAGAGAGTGTACATGGGGGTACTTGAAATGTCACATGTGAGGCTTGTATTGGGAGAGGGTGTAAAAAGCATATTATATGCTCAGCCAAATAGATTTGAATACAAAAAACTGTTGATGAAACACCAGAAGCTCTCTCGATGAGTAAAGATAAACTACGACATCGTTAACGGAGACAACTAGCTTACTTAACCTCTCAAATGAAACACTGTTTAACGTGCATGGTAATAAAAGTATATTCGAAAGGTAATAAATGTACATTGTGCTGTAAATTGCACTAATTTACAGGCATACTCAGAGTTTGATTTTAGAAGAGTCTGACTATTTTTATAAGAGAGAAAAGGGAACTCCAGGCTCCCTCGAGCCCCCAACAGGTCACATTTAAAGAACCCTCACGTTAGAACATTTGGTAAACGTAGCTCTTTTAATAGCCAAGATAAAAAATAGGGGCTCCAGACCAGATTCCGAGTAATCGAGTGTTTGTAAGCAATGACATTTTTGCACAATCACAGATGTAATCGCAATATTTTTAAATTTGTATGTGTTCACAATCGTCATCGGTGTGTAATCAAATTGTAATCAAAATGTGAAAATTGACTATAAATGTAAACAAAAACTTAATCTAAATTTTGATAATTATATAATTGTAATCTAAATTTTGAAACTTGTGTAATCATAATCCTACCTTGAGTAACCGTAACCATATGAAATCATTGCAATCGTTCCAAGGGTGCTCTTGACCCCATACACCCCTGGCATCCGACAGTTCAAGTTTTTACAATCTCTGAATACCGAATATCGTAGTCATAGCTCCAATTGCAGCCTAGAAAAAGGATGGGGATCCAGGCTGCCACCCCAATACGGCCCTGACATGAAACATTTCAAGTACCCTCACGTTCACTCTGAATATGGAATATCATGGTCTTAAAGAGCTCTAATAACAGCCTAGAGAAAGGATGGGGGCTACGAGCCCCCACACTGACACAGCCCTGGCATGTGACATTTCAAGTGCCCTCAAGTACACTCTCTGAATATGGAATATCGTAGTCTTAGCTCCAATAGTAGCCTAGAAAAAGGATGAAGGAGCTCCGGGATCCCTGATATGCCCTTCACATGTCAGGAGACTTTTTCACCCTAGGATTTAGCAATACTGCCAAAAGGCATATTGGCAATTTTTGGTGTTTGAGCCTAACATACATACATGCAGTAAAACCTTAAGGTGACCACAGTCATTTTCGGGAAAAGGTGATTGTTCAAAGAGGTGTATCTGTGAATAGAGGTAAATTTAGCATATGGGGACGGGAAATCTGGTTCCACATAAAGTGGTTAAAACAGGTGGTCGCTGTATAGAGGTTTTACTGTAAACGTATATATAAACTACATTATATTTCATTTCATGCTGAATCGTTGCAGCACTGAATTGTCTCTGGCTAAACTGTTTTTGATTCCTGTGTAGTGGTAACTGACACATAAAAAAAAGGGGGGAGGGATGAGAAAGCTGCATCATAATCATTGCTATTCTTGCACCTTAAAACTAATGATCTATACAGGCGAGTTCATTTCTCTGGGGTGGGGGGGGGGTCATAGTCATAATGTAACGGCACTTTGCTGTAAATTAGTCATGTAATAGATTTAGAAATATTGTACTGTGGTAACTTTTGTTAGTAGTATGTTTCGATGTACTTGGTAGAGTACATGAGCCATCTGATTATAAACCATCTAGAACTTGGCATTTAATAAAAAAAAAGAGGGGTGATTTTGAATGGACAAACTCCAAATTTATTCAAGCTACACCAAAAGCTGTGATCTTTCAATAAAGCATTTGTAAAACTATTTGCTGTGAGATACTTATTTTCTAAGGAAAGATAAATTTTCTAATGCCTTAGTGTTGTATTTGAGTGCATGTTTCGACTTTAAATAGTTTGGAAATTGTGGAACACTTAAATCTATTTATTTACAGGTTTACCTAATGATTCTCTTTCCGGTCTCAAAGATAAAGTAAAAGAAGTTGATAAAGCTGAATTAAGTAGAGGTAAAGCAACTACGCCTAATGCCAATTCTACGCCAACTGTTGGAACACCTACTGCAAACAGCTTGTCAAATACCCCACCTGTATCCTCTCCAACCTCAACGTCATCCACAAACACAGCTACAAATCTTGGTACATCAAAAGGCACCAAACGTTCCCGGTCACGCTTGTATGTTGAAAGTTTATTGACTACTGTAGAACCTCTTATTTAAAAAAGTCACAAAACCTTATAAAAAAACTTCGTTAAATTGCTGTTTCAATGTACTCTTAACAGTTCTTAGTTATATAGCATCATAAAATTATAAATACAAGGTTTTTCCCATAAATTCATAACCATTTCAGTGATCCATAAAAACTGATTGGCTTACTAGAATGTGGTTTGCACGAAAACCAAATGTAAGTAAGAGTCCCCCACCCTCTCCCCCAAAGAAAAAAATGGATATTTGGAAGTTTCATGGATACAGGATTAGAGTATTGATGATGATCAAATCAAAATAGCATACATAACTGTTCATTTATATGCAAAAGATCAGTTGAACTTAAAAACAGATTTTGAAGAAAGAAAAATTCATAAAGGTTTGAAATGTCTGAAAATTTTATGGGAATAAAGTCATTAAAAGGTTGAGAAGAAGAGAGTGAACTTCATTGAAGACTGATACATTTTTCACATTGAATTCGAAAATGGTTCATCCCCACCCCCCAAAAAAATGCTAAATACATAAATTCTCAATATAGACATTCATTAAATAGAGGTTTGACTATATTTCTTTTTGTTGAAAGTATTAACTTTTCAAGTTTACAACTGATTTGCTAGTGTGTTTTGTAATTTTGTCTCTAAGAATATGGTAACTGAAAAATTAAAACTATTGGCTTTATATATACATCAGGGCTGTGTTGATTTTTGCTATTTCTTTTATGTAGAAATTTTATGGGAATTTATATCCTGCTTTTGAGTGATAGTTATAATTTATTCCTTTTGCATGTTCAGCCTATGTAAATTATAAATTTTCATAAACTTCTTTTAATGGTTATTCGTTTCCATTTAGTAAGTTTTATTGTATTTTTATGTGGACTTTGTGCAAAGGATCAAAATGTATAATTTTTCCCTAAATGAGAAAGATAACATAGAAATTGTATCAGGGTGTCTACTCATCTGGAAAAGTCAGGGAAATTTGAAATACAAAGGCCTGAGTCAGGGAAGTTTGAAATTCGTTGTTATAATAAATAGCTTATTAAAATAATTTTCCTGAACTGTGATTTTTGTACTGCATTGCCTACTGAAAATTTTGAAAAACTTGTACTTTTGACTAAACTTCTTCCAAAAATTACCTTTTTAAATAAAAAGGCATAATTTATAAAATTATTTACAATAAACCTAAATATATCCAGAAGATAGTTTCACAAATATATAACTAAAACTTAAAATTTTAGCTAAATTTTCTAATTCTATGTAAGACACCCTGTTGTATGTGTACAAGGAATTGGGTTGTAATAAATTCACGCCTATGACAAATCATTGATGTCAGTTTGGTTTAATGCATGATTATTGTATATAATGAAAATTTTTCTTCTAAGTTCATCACTAATTTTAAAACTTGTTTATTTTAAAACATTTATTATGAAATGAACACAAAATAAACTTTATTTCAATAAAGATAGTGTCCAATTGTGGACTGAGAAAAACTTGAGAATGCTTTCTCCCATTTGTCATAAGGATGGCTTATATTTCTGTTTTGTCTATATTTCACCAGTACCACTAAAAATAAGTCTAAGCAGACTTAACACTTTCTTCATTCTCATAAACTGTCCATTCTGGCGGCTTGCATGCTTAAACTTATAAAGAGAAAAGCTTTTCCATTTTGTTCCTGAAGAGGGTTTCTCCTGAGAAAGAGTTGGTGTAGCTTTTTATGTCCTAGAGGTGACGCACAGCTGCTGACTGATGGCCACTATAAGCTCTTTTCTATACATGTATGTGATCTTTATCTGTCCCCTCCCCATTTCCTGCTACAAAGTAAAGTGTAAATATCCATATGAAATGTGCACTATATTTACATATAGCTTTTATATTATATGTATTAATTACTGCAAGCAAATGATTTTAAATATTAATCTCTGTTAAAACATTGAAAATGTGGGTATTTATGTAACATACACATTTCAATTCTACTCCATGTTTAATCGTGTTAGGTAAAAGTTGTATAGTTATTTTTTATCAGTAATAATTAAAATCATTTAATCGTGTGCAGGATTCAAATTTGTACTAAATATTGACATTTTTTTATTCATTTGTATAACAGTAGTTCTGGTGATGAAGATGAGATTCCTGAAATCAAAGCTGAGAAAGATAAAGAAAGGAGACAAGCAAATAATGCAAGAGAACGGTATAAAAACATAATTTGTACTAGATTTAAAGTTCTGGTTTATTTGGTGTTGCAGAATATCTATAAATGCCCCTCAGGTATATGATGAAATTCTTCGGAAATCAGAGAAAGAAAGTAGTACATGTATTTAAAACTTTCCTACTGAATAGTGATAGTTGGTATACATTGTCATATACACCTGTAATTTCAGAAACGTTGGCTTGCTTAATATTAAAAATATCGATTTTCGTACGTGTTTTTCAAATAGTGGAGTATTATTATTTATTTATTTTTTTTAAATTCCCATTTCACACCAATAAAAAATATACGCAAGTAACGTTTTTAAATATGTCTGTTTATTTTTGTATCAAATAATGTGAGTACTCTTGAGAAATAACACTGAAGACAACAAAAATTTTTAAGTATAAACTTGGGGTTCCCTTGCACCTGGAAAATCTAAAATTAGCAGGGAATTTTAAGTGTCACCTGAAAGTTGGGAGTGTGGACGAAAAGTTTTGGTCAAACCTAGAAGGCCTTCTAAACTTCTGTTGTGAATAACTGAATCTCCCTCAAACGTGAAGCTGTTTTCCCACAACTGAAATACTGTTGAAAGTTTTATTTATAATTGGGTGTGTTTTTTTTTTTTGTTAAAGGCCTTGCATTGTTGCAATGTTAACACATTCGCCTACGATACTGTTAACTCAGGTTCAACATATAATAGTGCCCCCATAAAAATGCTTATCACTTAACTACTCACTGTAGTCTGGGTGTTGGTTCCTTAAGCCTTAAGAGGTTCAGATTTCTGACAAAACTGTAGGTCCCTGCACAACATATCCTTTGCTGATCTTGCACTGTATTTTTCTCAGATGTGAGTGGGAACCCTGAAACTGCTTAGTAAATAAAAATATTCCTTTATTTAATGTATATTTGTGTCATTACTCTATTCAATAAACACATTAAGTAAAATTGGTGGCGCAGTATAGCCCAGATGCTCTTGCGCCATAAAACACCTAAACAAAATTGAAATTGCGGCACTGAGCAAATTATATGCAATTCACCTGAAACTTAGTTTAATTGGTTAGATAGTAAACAATCTTTCTTCTTCCCCTGAGATGTTTTCTCAGGGTTTCCATTTTCTGAAGTTCCATCAGATTGTAAAATACTACAAATATACCATCAATTTCATTTTTATAATTAATTTTAATATTTAATAAATAATTTTTATAGTTTTTTTTTTTAAATAATGACCTGTCTCGCAGACCACCAGTTGGAAACCACTGACATAGTGTATATGGGAACTGCATATATATTTAACTTTGAATGAGCACTATACAGATAAGTGTTGAGACGTATCAGCCGAAAAGAAGTAATAGTATGTTGAAATCAGTGCATGTTTGGTCATAACGATTACAGCAACCCTATTAAGAATGTTTTCCATGACATGTCAATAGGTTTATATTGGAATATTTCTTTTGCAAAACTTCTGCCAAAGCTATCATCGAGAAATGTCATGTTGACTGACATTAAATACAGTGCTCCCATTTTTCCCACTTTTTGGTGAAATGTCCTACTTTTCTGTTAACTAATAATAATCCAGTCCGAGAAGTTAATTTGGAAAGGGTTGTTTTTAGTTACCAAATTACTATTCGCCTGTAACAGAAGTCTCAGACCATTAATTATACAGGAATTGACATCAATCATCCACAGTTTTGATGTGAACTTTGTGTAGATGAAACGACAACACACGGCCCAAGTGAAAAAGCAGTCAGATATATATGTTAAGCTTTGGAGTCCTGATGTTTCTCAGCCAGTTTAGTGTTGCTATTTATCTTGAATATTTGTTTAATCGTGCAGAAGCAGAAACAAATGTTTATAGAGATTTGTAAAGAATTTTTAATGGAAAGGTTTTGTCTAAAATAGTCATGCTAGCAATGTACAGTCCAAATATAAACAAATCCCTTTGAAAAAAACAAACGCTGCTGTAAAATCAGCTGGTTTTCCTGTATGTATTGACGTTGGGTCTTGCAACCTACAAATTCAGGGCTCGGTCTTGGGTGACATTTTTTTCGAAATGCCATTTTGCTCTGTCCCGATTAGGACTGGGCAATGTATCAGTATAAAATACACATCGTGATACCGGTTTCCCGTTCTTCAATTCAACAATTTATCGTTATGTGTGTGTGCATGATATCAAACTGATGTCCTTTTAAATCGTTGTAAAATGAACAATGTGCCTTATGCATAAAGTCAAACCGATATAGATTGAACGATATCAGGTCAGTGTCTTTCAAAAACCGATGTACATTGAGGGATGTATGCATGTGCGATATCAAGCTGATATGTCCCCATTTCAATATCGGTACTTTCATTCCCACGTTAATATCATGATTTCGATGTTGATTGACAATTTCTGCACATCGGCAATTTTTCTTGTAGTGAAATTGGTTTACATTTACTGAACACAGGCGCACGGACTTAGCTGATGTAGGGCCTGATTTGGGTCACTTTGCGGAGGCGCCCCCCCTCCCCCTATATAGGTATATAACGATAATTTGACATGTCAAAAGTGTATGGTGGGTGGGTGGGTGCAACCAGAGTCCTTAACCTTTTCCTAGGTTGATATCAGAGCAATGACTGTGGCATTCTGTGTTTAGCGAGTGTATGTGAGAACACTTGAAATGTCATAAATCAGGGCCATATCGGAGAGGGGTCCAGAGCCTTCATCCTTTTTCTAGGCTGTTGCTGCGACTACGTTATTCTGTATTTAGAGAGTGTACATGGGGGCATTTGAAATGTTGCATAACAGGTCCGTATTGGGGAGGGGTCTTGAGGGAGTTCTACAGTTGGGATTACAATTAAATAAAGGAAAAAACAAGTTCCATATTTTAAAATTTTGTGCCTCTAAATATTTGGTGACCATTAGTAAATCCGGGCCTTCCCTCTTCCAGTCTTAGCATGGATGGTGGATATATCCCATTCGATCCCTACCTTTTCCTTTCTGAATTGAGTCAACGATTGATGTTTTGGTCTGTTGAAGAATGACAGTAAAACTCTCCAACGAGAGGAGAGAAAAAAAGATAGAAAGAGCGAGTCTTGCCGCATTTTGTCCAATTTTTTTAAAAAACCCGTCTATTTTTGGCAATTCTGAAACTGGGGTCACACAGTTCGTGGCAGCGATTTGTTCCACCGATCCAGGCAGAGACTGGATTTGGAAACGATTCTGCCTCTAGCGGTATTTTTTGGAACGTTTTGCTTTCACGTGATGATGGTGTCATAATTTTGACCAACCGTCATATCTCGAATGGGAGGAATGAAAAAAGCATGTACATAGTACCCCTTTACGGAATTTCATTAAAATTTTTTAAAAACAAAACCATCTCAAAATTAGCAGTTATGGTTATGCCATCTTCGTTCAATTCCGTCGATCGAAGGAAATTTTAATTATAAACATATATTGAATTGGAATTTATTATAAATATGAAATTCATTAACTTTTAATTATCAACCTTATTTGTTTTGTATTATCTTGTTTAAGGCTAACTACTTGATCACTTTTCAGGAATTGCTCTTCATTCCCCGTGACTCTGTTTTCATAATTGTTAATTCTGAGCTTACGTTGAAATATATAATATATTTTAACTTTTAATTTATTCTTAAAATAGTATTATAAGTACAGAGTTTAAGATTACATAACTTATCTCTGATTCATTCTGTTTGCCGATAGGTCCTTAATTTTTTTTATTCCTGGTCCTTAAATTTCAAGTAAGGAAATGTGTCCGAACCCTGATAAAGTTACCAAAACTATCAAAATTAGTAAAGATGTAAGACAGGGAGATACCATTTCTCCAAAACTTTTTACTTCTGCTTTACAGATGATTTTTCAGCTGATAAATTGGAATAACAAGGGAATAAAAATAAATGGTGAATATTTAAATCATCTGCGGTTTGCTGATGACATTGTTATTTTTTCAACGGACCCATCAGAACTCCAAGACATGGTACAGGAGCTCTCAACTAGAAGTAAAGAAGTTGGACTCAAGATGAACCTACAAAAAACTAAGATCATGTTCAATAATTTCGTAGAGGAAACAAAAATACAAGTTGACAACATTGAGCTAGAAATTGCTGATTCATATATTTACCTTGGCCAGCTGATTTCAATGGATGGCAACATTATGAAAGAACTCAACAGACGTATTAAACTTGGCTGGAGTGCATTTGGAAGAAACAGTTTTATCCTGAAGGGGAAATTGCCGTTATGTCTAAAAAGATTATCAGAGACATGGAGTCTAACAGTTGAAGCAATACGGATGTTACAGACAACCCAAAGGAACATGGAGAGGTGCACGCTTGGAATAACTAGGAGAGATCGAAAAAGAAACACTTGGGTGAGAGAGCAAACTAGAGTAGAGGACATCATTGTTAAAGTAAAAGGGCTGAAATGGCGATGGGCTGGGCATATTGCAAGAAGAACTGATCAACGATGGACAACAGAAATTCTGAACTGGATTCCAAGAGACCACCGAAGACCTAGAAAACGTCCTCAAACTAGATGGGTGGATGAAATAAGAAAAGAGGTTGGGGTGACGTGGAAGCGAATTGCTCAGGATACACTTGTGTGGGAAGAATTTGTAGAGACCTTCATCCAGCAGTGAATAGATAATGGTTGAATATGATGATGATGGCATGTACATATGGTATATCGATACAAACGTTTTACAAAGCAATTCATACTTATAGTATATTTAATGAAGTTAAAAATAGTCACAGTCCACACTTTGAGAAATGATCCATAACAGTTCAGGCAAAAACTTTGCAAGAACAATGAAAAACATTTCCATGCAGACTTCCTGTAATGTCATAGAAAGTATGCTTAGAATGGCTTCCATAATCCTTATGACGAAATGTGAGTCATCTATATATTGATTTTGATACAATTGCCCAAATGCTTTTTGTTTCTTTGCTTCTTTTTACCAAATTCAGGGAAAGAAGTACTTCCTCTTGAGTTTTTCAAGTATAATTTTTTTTTGTTAAAATTATGGTGAGTTACATCAGTGTTTATTAGAATTTTTAAGATTGGTTTTCCCATATTTAAACTGTGTGGTAGTAAGTTTTTATTGCTAAATATTCGTTTTTTGAATGCACTTGAATTGCAATATCAAATTCTTATCTTCTGTGCATTTCTGGATTTTGAGGAATTGTAATTGTCAAGTCCCATTTCCATTAATATAACAATAACACTCATTGGGCAATAAAATATATTTAATATTGTTTTCTAATGCTGACAGTTTTCTAATTATAGCTACATTCTTCTGTGTATGGGAATGGGTTTTAAACACACACACATATAAAGCATGAAATGTGTATGCCAGTTAATGAAGTTGTTTTTTTTTAACTTAAGTCCTCGTTCTTTTATGCAAAGGTTATCAAACTTGGGGATGCGAGACTTTTGGGTATGAAATTACTACTTGTAACTAAACTAAAACTAAATAACGACTGATGCATTTAAGACAGTGGTTCCCAACCTTTTTCCAGCCGTGACCCACTTTTGTACTAGCCAAGTAATCACCAACACCCTTTGATAGTAACCAAAAAATCTGCAACTCCCTCTGTCCACTACCACTACATTTGCATAATAAAAGCATTTTTAACAGAGTAAAGAAAACACATTAAATATAAAATTTTGTTATATTAATTATATATACAGTCAAACCTCGTTAAGACAAATTACTTTTACTGTGAACCATTTTCTGAAGTCCCATCAGATTTGATAGTATACTATCTTTTCTGGATAAGACGAATTACTGTTAATACAAACAGATTTTCTGTTCCCTTTGGTGTTCGTCTTAATGAGGTTTGACAGTATTATTTTATTTACGTATATGTATTAATGTATATTATAGATATAATGAAGTTAACCATTAGTAAAATTTATATATTAAATTAAACAACAATATCAATCAACGTTTATTGGCGTAGTGATACCAACGCCGATGGTATGGCGTGATTAGATGGTGAAACGTTCGAAAGAAAATAAATATTTCTGCCTTCGGTGGGACCTGAACCCACGACCTTCCACTTGCCGGGCGGAGGCTCTACCATCTGAGCTACGAAGGACAATATATAATCTCTTTACGAACGTATATAAAGACTTTACTGAAGCCAGTTATTTATATTAGTAGCAATAGTATTGTAGTAGTATTGCAATGTGTGTAGCCATGTTGAAATATAAAAGCGTTGGAAACATTTGGTATGAAATTCTTTATAAAAATAATTGCAGCGACCCCCCCCCCAGAAACCTGTTTGTTATCCCCAACTTGGGGATCACTGGTTTAAGAGCTAAAATATTTCATGCTGAAATAATCATTGAATGTATTTAAAAACAGGGTTTTTCTTGTTTAAATGATACTTTCTACTTTTTTAAATGTTCATTTTCTGATGAAACATTAAAATATATGCATATATGTGCAAAAGCGTACACTAAATAAACAATATTTTTATATATATTCATACACTATGCCACATGGCAGGGGCCCGAGTAGTAGGGGTAAAAAGCTTAATAGTGTTGAATTTTCATTTGAAATGCATTCTCTTTTAATCATTAACCTTTTTGTAAAATTACATTTTTCCCCCTAGGCGTTTATAACTACATGCATGATTTGTTGAATTTTACTATTCAGTGGGACTTTAATGAATTCACGTTGGCCATGCTTTTATTTATAATTGGTGTAATTTTCATTTAGGATACGAGTTAGAGATATCAATGAAGCCTTCAAAGAACTGGGCCGTATGTGCATGGTACATCTAAAAGCAGATAAAGCTCAGACAAAGTTAAATATTTTACATCAAGCCGTAGATGTTATAACAAATTTAGAACAGCAAGTTAGAGGTTTGTAATTGTGTATTTATTATAAATAATTATGTAGTAGAATATCTTAATTATCAAAACTAATTGGGACTGAATTTGGTTTCAGTAATCAAACAATCTGAGATAAGCATCAGCTGAAATAATAAAGGAAAATACCTCAAACAAAACAATTGTACTGATTTCTTGTCGTAATTGTGCATGCATTGTATATATAAAATTAAAATAGCAATTTTTCGAAAATATTAACAGTTAAGGAACATTAAAATACCATTAGCTTTGTAATAATGATTTCTTCCTTGCTGCTAAGAATGATTTCAATTGTCAACATTCTATTTTTTTCCTAAAGGGAAAAACCGGTGCACACAGAAAAAAAAAATTACGATAAATTTGGGTAACTGCAATTCTATAATGAATGCTGTTTATAACGTTACTATAGGGACCGGGAAGTGTTATAGACAATATTCAACATGACACAATATATGTATATGCCAGGACTGTGAATAAATATCAGTATAGAGAAATTTCACTCAATATTTATTTCTCTTTCCGTAAATGTATTAATTTCTTTTATAGAAAGAAACCTAAATCCTAAAGCAGCTTGTCTAAAACGTCGTGAGGAAGAAAAAAATGAAGAAGGTCCAAAACTAGGAATGCATGCAATTCCTCATCCCCAGGCCATTGATTCAATAACTCATCAGCGATTGGCAACGTCATTACCAGTAAGATTTATTTTTATGTGATTAATAATTTTTGCAACATTTCAAATTTCCATGCAATAAATCTTTGAATAGATTATCAGCAATATTTCCTTTCTCTGTTATAATATGCAAGGGTAAATTCCTTACCTTGAATTTTATGTTTTCTTGAGTTCTAACATAAACTAGTTATTCAAATCTACCAGAATGTAATTTTAAAATCTGAAACAATATTTTACATGAAGATACTAACGGATTTTAACTAGGTTCAGCTCTACTGTAAAAATTAAGTGTGTACAGTTATACTAGAATATTCATTATAACACTCAGGGACTTCAGATCTCATATTACTTGGCCATTGCTCCTTCCCTCACCCCAATTCTCGCATTTCTTATTCTCCCTCTTCCTTATGTTCCGATCTGCAAAGGGATCACTTTTTCTTCAGAAATTTTCTCCCCCTCCATTTGTATTATCATTCGACTGAACGAACTCATAGACTGTTGGCGACATTGTGCTGACAGAAAGCGAAAACAGCCTTCACTTGCTGAATTACTTAAGTGTACTACCACAACTTAAAAAACTTTCTTGTTATGTGGCCCGAAACAAATGTTTACTAAATCATAATATGTACATGTTGTAAAACAAGGATTTTTTTGAATAATCTACTGTGCATAATATCCATGTTAAAGGTATGTATATACAGGCCTGCACAAAAGTTTAGACACAACACAAATTTGAGTATAACAAAATACTATTAAAACTGAAGAAGTAGGAACTTTAATATTACGAAGTATGAACACATGTAATATGCAAATTAAAAATTTGAGAACAGAAATCACATCAGTAGCGAACTTGCTGCAATATATAACTTAAAATAAGTAAAATATGTGGCACAAAAGTTTAGGCACAAACATAAATTTTAGCACTTGCATAAGGAAATGAACAATTTTAATAATCAATGTAGCCACCATTACTTCGTATTAGATTAAATACGCGGTCGTTCATTGAAAGCACAAGATTTTGAAAGGTTTCTGGTTCAAAATTAAACCACGCTTCTTCTATAGCCTTTTTAAGTTCTAAAACGGGCGGATATTGCTTTCCATTGGCATACACAACATTCGTTAGTATGCCCCATACATTTTCGATGGGATTACAGTCAGGACTAAGAGCAGGCCAATCGAGAACTGTAATATTTTTAGCGCTCATCCATTCTTTTGTTGACCTGGATGTGTGGATGGACGCATTATCTTGTTGGAAAACCCAGTTTCGTCCACATAAAAGTTCGCCAAAAGGTAATAGGTGACTTTCAAGAGTTGCCTGGTATGCCTTGGAATCTTGTTTTCCATTCAAAAACGCCAAAGAAGTCTGTCCATTGAAGCTAAAGGCTCCCCAAACCATGACTGAACCTCCTCCTTGACGTCTCCTGAACCGACTTAAGGGGAGTTTTCGAAGATCGTGCCAGTAGTGTGAAAGGCCATCGGGACCATCTAAGTTCCACTTTTTTTCATCACTAAATAACACCTGCAGCCATTCGTCACTGTATGATATGTGCTGCCTTGCCCATTTTAGTCGTGCTTGTTTATGATGCAATTGCAAGCAGGGCTTGCGGCGCATTTTTGCATATCTCAAATGCCTGCATTCTACAATCCTTCTACGTATGGTTTCTCGACACTCGCATTGCTAACGTGTTTTTTATTTGATTTGCAGACAGGCTTTCATTTGAAGCCAATCTTCTTATTTGTCTATCATCCCGAATGCTGGTCACTCGAGGCCTCCCAGATCGTGATTTTGGTTGATACTGATCATCCTGGGATAACACTCGATAAATGCCTCGCTTTGAACGGTTCGATGCAACAGAAACTTGAGTAACAGATTTACCTTTAGTTTTCAGCCTCCAAATCTTCAAAATCTCGTCATTCGTAAATTGCTTTGACTTCGGCATCGTTCTAAGCATTCTAAATTATTTCAGGCCTTACATAACAACTCTGGGAAACGCCCCTTTGATCACTTGGGAATTTCGCGCCGTTAATTTGCATAAATCTGACATATGTGCCTAAACATTTGTGGCATGCAGATTCCAATATTACGGTGTTGGGATATTTTGTTTCAGTACTTTTGGCAATCTTTTAAGTTGCACAATTTATTATTGGTTCTAGGATTATTTAGATACAATATCGGTGAAGTTCAATGCAAATTCTCACTTTTATTTATAATTTGCCTCTGTGTCTAAACTTTTGTGCAGGCCTGGTGTACCATTGTTTCTTTTGTTACAAGATGTAAATGCTTGGTAATAAAAATATAAAAAACAATAAATTAATAACATATGAAGTGGCAAAATGTGTATAAGGATTACCAGTATGGAATAAATAATTTAGTAATATGGATTCTCCCCACCCCAAGCCAGTCATTTGAGGATAATGCAAATTACTGCTAACATGAACAGATTTTCTGTTCTCCCCTAATGTTTGTCTTAATGAGACCCACCGTATTTATTATAACTTTTTGAATAACTACCTTAAATGATTGAACTGGTAATAATATATATATATATATATATCTGATCTAATGATGGTTATAATTTATACATTAAAAATTGTACCCCATTGAATAATTGTGACAAATACAACATATATATATATTTCGATACAGCCATGTGTTATTTAAATATTATAAGTTGTATTTTTAAATTGTGTAGAATTCATTCTGATAATGGTGAGAAGCACCTGAGAAAATTAAAATTGTGTTTTACAATATGTGTAAGAATAAATATCCTTTCTGAAAGTTAAAGAATTTTTTTTTTTATGAAGGGAATTTTAGTTCCAATGTCCTTATCCAGCCAGTGTACAACGACATTTACTGATGGCCATGACATAGATCCACCACTTCTATCATAAGACCCTTTTGGTCTGCAGTGAAAGAAGACAAGCCAAATGGCATGGGTAAGTAATGATTGAATTTACGCATTCTAAATATATGTGCTTACCCACAAAGTTTAAAGAAAGAAAAAAAAACACCATGAAGAAATTGTCTGTTTTTATTGAAATTAAATGTACATCCAGCACATACACAGGTAAGGAAATGATAAACAATTCAAGGCCGTGGGACCCATCAATGTTTAGGAATTGCACATTAAATGTTCAAATCAATAGTTGGTGAAATTCCTCCCC
>QLNU02015360.1:56249921-56273128 GCA_006491805.2 Dysdera silvatica
CTGATCTAATGATGTATATAATTATACATTACGAATTTACTGAATCTCCGTACAAATACAACATATATATATATTTCGATACAGCCATGTGTTATTTAAATATTATAAGTTGTATTTTTAAATTGTGTAGAATTCATTCTGATAATGGTGAGAAGCACCTGAGAAAATTAAAATTGTGTTTTACAATATGTGTAAGAATAAATATCCTTTCTGAAAGTTAAAGAATTTTTTTTTTTATGAAGGGAATTTTAGTTCCAATGTCCTTATCCAGCCAGTGTACAACGACATTTACTGATGGCCATGACATAGATCCACCACTTCTATCATAAGACCCTTTTGGTCTGCAGTGAAAGAAGACAAGCCAAATGGCATGGGTAAGTAATGATTGAATTTACGCATTCTAAATATATGTGCTTACCCACAAAGTTTAAAGAAAGAAAAAAAAGCACCATTAGGAAATTATCTGTTTTTATTAAAATTAAATATATATCCAGCACATACGCAGGTAAGGAAATGATAAAAATATTCAGGGCCGTAGGACCCATCAGTGGCTAGGAATTGCACAGTGAATGTTCAAATCAATAGTTGGTGAAATTCCTCCCCCGGTAGCAATATATGCGGCCATATGTCTAGGTAAGGAGTAATAAAGGTTCCTAACATCACCCTGCAACACATTCTGCTGGGCATTTCTCACTTATATTGCTCCAGATCTATGACATTTTGTAGTGCTGGAATCTGGTGGCCTGCCATGTCCCTTACATGTTCGATTGGCGAAAGGTCTGGTGACCTTTCTTGCCAAGGAAGAGTATCAACAGTACAGAGGCTGCTCACAGATATGCGAGCTGTACAAGGCCTGGCATTATCTTGTTGGAAACGGGCTGTTGTGTCGTGAAGGGTAATGCAAACAGCCACATATGTCATCAACATATCGTTGAGCTTTTAAAGTTGTACACAGAACGGCTAGAAACATCCTGCTGTCGTATAAGATAGCACCCCACACTAGTCGTAATGGCTGTGTGCCTCTGTAAAACAAAAGATGGTTGGCCCTGTCTGTGTTGACCATTATTTGGTAATTGTGTTATCCCTGTGAAGGGTAATAATATCTTACATCCTCATATACGAAGAAAACTGCGTTTGTTCTTGTCCTCATTCGTCTAGTAGGTCAAGACACCGCAGGCTCAACGTGGGGACCCTGGTTCGAATCCAGAATGTGGACGGCGCCTCTTTTTCTCCAAAAACAATAAAGCTCTAGCTTGAGCTAAATATACGTGGGTGGCAAAAATTATTGTATAATTCTTTTATACTGCCCCCTCGAGACCTTTTCAAACTTCTACCTCTTTAGAAATACCTCAACTATTTTTTTAACTTTATCTAAAGCAACAGAAATCAGTTTTAACCGAAGGAAAAGGTTTTCAACAATCCTCTTTATACCCATGTTTATAACTTTCAAGTTTATTTTTGCATCTATTACATCTCTTATTTTCTTCAAGCATCCACATAAAACTGACCGGTTTTTATATAACTCGCGAAACAATTGCGCATAGATTTCCAATGTACTTTCCTTAGTAGATTCAATCCTGTGCCACTTAATTCATTGTATCTGGCCGGAGCAAAATGATGGTTCTGAAAATACTGGATGATTTGAACAATATATCCTATTATGTTAGATTAAGGAAATACCTAATAAACACACACTATTCAGACCTTTAGGAATAGACCATGGACTGTATGTAACAATTGTAGTGAAATCATCAGGAAATTTGTATTTGCCTGTACTGTGCTTTGCAAAATGATAAAAAGAAAGTCATTTTTATTTTAAATGAATTTTTCATAAGCATTGAAAAATCAACTTAAATTACTGTTTTTCATTAAGTTCGATTTAATCTGTAGCTTTTGCTTGAAGCTACTATGAGTTTTGTTATACCCATTTCTAAGTTGCGTGTTCATCTGTAAGTGTCCATGGAAGCTGAGAAAGTATGTCCAATTCGTTGCAAATGTTAACGTACTTTAATATGACTAGTTCTATTACAAATTAAAATTAAATTAAATAATATATTGGCGTACAATCCATAAACTAAAGGACGTAACAAAATTAATGCTAGCAGTGCCAGTCGTGGTGGTAGCAGTGGTAGTAGCTGTAGCGTTCGTAAATCATCCCTCTTATTCTGTGGCAACTGCACCAACGTAGTATGACGTATAATCATGCCGCAGTGTAATCTGCATAAACAGGACTGCCACAAAACCATTGGTTTATTTAAAAAATTAGTTAACCCATTTTTATTTTTCCCATTAGTTAACCCAAAATTCAGCTTAAAGCATTTGATTTTAAAAAAAGTCATAACAATTTATGATTTTAATTAAATGATTGTTGTTGTTTTTTAAATCACATGATTAAATTCGTTGGTACTTTATTTCTGCTTTTATTTCCAAAGCTGAGTGAAAAATCTATGAATAATTTTGTCTTTATGAGGATAAAATAAATGCAATCGCTTTTTTGTGTACAGTGTAGCCCATAGTCTCATAAACATTTCAATAATTCATAAAATTCGAACAAATTAGTATATGACAGTGTACTTTTTAGATGAAAGCAAAGATTCGGAGGGGGGGGTCATAAAAGACAAGGACAGTAAACTTGTCACATTTCACAATAATAAATGGTTTGTGCATCCACTGCTACATACATCAGTGTTGAGCATGTATATACATGTGAATGTAAGTGACTTTACAATGAATGATTTATTTTAATTGTGCTAAGGAAAATGGACTGTTCAGATACACTCGGGACTTAAAATAGCCCCATAACCAAAAATCCACTGTTGTCAAGTCTGGAAACTAAGGGGCCATTCATTGTTGCAGTAATAGCTGATTAGTTATTCTTGACCAAATATGCTTCTAAGAAGCTGCTTCACTGGGGATGCAGTCTGAGGTGATACCCCATTCGTCATAAACGCTACTATGTGAAGGAAGTTGTGTTTCTCAGAAGCACAGGGTACATTGTACTCTCGATTTTCTGTGTATGCATAATCAATGCTTGAAATTTTTTTATAGGTATGTAAACAAAAAACTAAATGTAGCTAATTTGCAAATTACTGTCCAAAACAAACAAGGAGAAAGTTATTTAAAGAGATAAAATTATAAATTCTGTGGATTGTCAAAGAAGGAATTGTTTTTACACACAGGATATTTTTTTCCTAAAGTGTGTGTTGTCTTTATTAATAGAGTAGTGTACAACATTGATATATTAAATGCATTTTGTAATTTTCAAATATTTTTGTCTATGTGAATATTTTGTTTTTTGAATTTTTTGTTTTGTGAATATTTTGAATTTTTGTTGTTACACATTTCAAATTTCTCTGGAGACCGTTGAAAGACCAATCAAGTACCCCAATGGTGTACTGCTTAATGTTCTACTCGTTCATAATAAACTTAATTTTGATGCTTCTCTTTAACCAGCATTTTATTACTGGTAGCAAGTTGAATGATTGAAATTTACTGCCAATTACTAACCAGACTTCTGTCGCACTATGGTGAAACCAGTACACAAAAGCCATTGTACTCAAAAGCCATTTCAAACACTTTATATGGACACCCTACACCTCCATATGGAGTGTAGGTGTATGACCCTCACTCATTTGTGTTGTCTTGGGTAATCAAGAAGTTTGTTATAATGTAATATATATATATGATCATAATGCAATTTAATACAGGTAGGCCTCCTACAATGTGGGTACCATTACAATGCATTTTCGCTCCAACACGGTTGGCAAAACGCGGAAATTTTCTTACAACGTGGTTTAGAAAATGTCCCTAAAAGAAATGTGCCAATCAACTCTAAATGCTTCCTGGAAAGCTTTACTACCAAAAATGGTCAGTCAGGAAAATGTTGTTGAGCCAATTCAGCGTGAAAATAGCGTATTAAGTTGATGTCTCCTACAACGCGATTTCCCACAATGCGACAATTTCAAGGAACGTATCTACCGTGTTGTAGGAGGCCTACCTGTATATGTGTGACGAAGTGTAATATGTATTCATGGTTCCCATAGTCCTTGAAAGTCCTTGAAAACTGCCAAAAATGCCGTTGGTTCTTGAAAACTCCTTAAATTTGTCCCAAAACCCCTTTTCAAGTTCCAGCAAAAGAAAAAAAAATGTATTTCGCCTTATTTTCAGAACAAAGCCATTAGTGCTGTGGACACGCCCCCTTCCTCCCCAGCCCGATGACTGCAGCTGATGTAAGGAATAGAGAAAAAAGGGTAGCTTTTTTGCTGGCAGTGTGCTGAATTGAAAAGGAGCAATATAATTAAATGCTAATTTCAATATTATGCGTATACCTTTCATTTTTAATTATGTATATCGTGACTGACAATGTCAGGTCCTTGAATTTCATCAGAACAAAAGAGTTGGAAACATAGTTTTACAGTGGTACTTCAGTATTTGTCATTAATTGGTTCCAGAAGGCACGACGAGTGGCAAAAACGACGAGTACCGAATGAATTTTTCTCATAAGGAGCAATATTAATTGAAATAATCCATTTCTGAATAACAAAAATTTCTCATTTTACTTGGTGATTTATACATTTATGGGGCTGTTGTTTTATACAAAACTTTAAACTAAACAGACAAAATGAACAATAATTATGTACATAGATCAAATTAGAGCGGTTATTACTGTTACTTGGAGGGGGAATCTCCTTTCGATAAAACATCAGGCACTTGCCCAGGGGTTCCTTCTTTTTGTCTCTTAATACCACTGAACCCTGCTGGAGTATCAGAATTCGGGAGTTTCACTGGAAACCTATCAAGAGGAACTTGCTTCTGCATATGTTTCACAAAGGCGACATTGCTTTATCACTAAACAAGTCCTCAAGTCGGCTTGTTAGAGCTTTGTCAAGATGATACTTTTCAACAAAATTTTGTAATTCAACCCATTTAGAACACGTTACTTTTGGCAGGGACTTCGACTCTTCCCTCGTCTTCACCTAAATCCTCAGCCACTATCTGCTGCTGCTCCCTCTGAAGTTATTGCAGGTCTTCAGTACCGATCTCTTCTCTATGCTTCTTGACTAATTCTTCAATGTCTTCATCACTGATCTCTAGGCCCAGCGACATAATGTCCTCCACTATTGGGCTGGGTTCACCCTAAAAATCCCTCAGTTACAGCTTCTGGTCACAATTTCCTCCAAACAGATTTCATGGTCTTTTAAGAGACTGCATGTCAGGCATTACCTATCAGAGTGATACAATGAAGAATATTGATATGGTTTTTCCCGAACTCCCTCAGTGTCAACTCAGTATCTAGTCACCTCAAAGCATCTCTGGAAGAGAGCCTTGGTGTACTATTTTTTAAAGTTTGAGATGACCTGTTGGTCCACAGGCTGGAGCAGAGGAGTTGTGTTAGGGGGCAAGAACTTTACAGTTATAAAATTAAGCTCCTCTCTAGCAAGTCACCTTCCAAACCTGGAGGGTGAACAGGAGCATATTGTCCATTATTGACAGAGTCCTCAAAGGTAGTTTTTTCCCCCCTTCAAATATTTCTTTACGCTGGGGCCAAACACTCCATACATCCATTCGGTGAAAAAACTGCCTGGTTACCCAAGCTTTGCTGTTGGCCCTCCACATTACACTTAACTGGCTTTTTATAGCATTTTCTCTCTCTTGAACACATGGGGTCACTGTGGTAGACTAGTAGAGACTTTAGTTTTAAACCCCATTAGCATTCCCACACAACAGTCAGCCTATCCTTCATCGTTTTGTGCCCTGGCAATGCCCTCTCTTGAGTGATTAAGTTCTGTTAGGCAGTTTCTTCCAAAACAAACCAGTTTCATCGCAATTGAAGACTTGTTGTGGAATAAAACCCTCAGCCTGTACATAGTCCCTAAACTCATTAGTAAAAGTGTCAGTAGCTTCTTCGTTAGTATTGGCTGCCTCTGCATGTCTCACCACACTATGAATACCAGTTCTCTTCATAAATTTATTAAATCATCCATGACTGTCGTTAAACACTTCACTTGTTCCATACTTGCTTTTAATTGATTGGCATGTAGTTCTTTTGCTTCCTCGGAAATACTATCACCCACTAATGGTTTTTCATTAATCCAAATGTACAATAATTTTTCCACTTCCAATGTTTGTGATTTTTGCTTAGTCACAGCCTTCACACCTCTAGCAACACTGTCACCTTTAATAACTTCATTTTTTCACTATCGTAGATATAGTTGCCCTAGGTATTTTTTACTTAGTAGTGAGTGAGATCAGATACGCGGCTCCCACATTTATACTTAGTTATTATCTCCTTTTTCTGTTCTACCATGGTTCTTACTAATTTCGTTTTCTGCTGAGTTGTATCACTAATCTTCTTCGAACTCATGATGACTTGTAAGAACAAAGGTAAGATTCAAATGAAAAAATAAAACACAAGAAGATACTTGGCAAAATATATGAGGTTCTGTACTGAGTGCAAGCTACTCTGAAACTAAGTTCTTTATTTTGTCTTGGAAGAGATCGGATGTTGGGTGTGTCATTCGGTTTACAACGAGATCCCAGCAAGCATCGCATGCTGAAGCATTTTTTTTTCTCATCAGATTGCATGGAATACCGAATTTGAGTTCCAAAGCCGATGAGTACCGAGGTACCACTGTATTTTATAACAGGGGTTCATACTGTTCTTAAGTCCTTATTTTTGCCCAAAATCTGCAAAAAGTCCTTAATTTTGTTCTTTTATTTCTCAACATTTCTCTGAAGTATGTTTTAGTTTCAATTTTTATTGCCATTCTTCTCACAGTATGGATCAAAGAATGAAGATGAAAGTCACACCATGAGGGTTGTTATATGGTTTTGCGAACAATAGCAACATGCATAGAGGAGAACTCCCCCTAGAAACTTGCTTGAGCATTTCTTCAGAACTAGAATGACCATTTATCGAATTTCCCCAAACTTTTTTCAAAACCGGACCATCTCAAAATCTTCAGTTAGGATGTGCTGCTCTCTTCGACGTTCGTCGATCGAAGGAAATTGTAATCAGATATACTATATATTGAATTAGAATTTATTATAAATATAAAACCCATTAACTTTTAATTATTGGGTTTGTTTTGTAATCTCACCCCTCTCCAAAACCTAGATTTAAACTTTAAATTTAAGTGTGAGGCATCTTAGGCACAGCGGCGATCGTTTGATGCCCCCCTTTCCACACTGTATATTTCATGATTAGGTATTTCCGTTATGAGAAGTTTTACTCTGTACTGTGTGTGTATATAGTGTTCCTCCCAACCATTTTCCGAAGAGCAAATGAAGAGGTCCTACCTGGTCTTCAAAGTTAAGCTAACCATCCAGGAAAATATTTCGTTATGGAAAATCGCAAAGGAAGCTGGGGAGGGGGAGAATGGAAATATTCATGATTACCTTATATGCATTATTATGACAATATTTTCTGAATGATTTATTTTATTTGATGACGAAATTTTATATTTTTCCGCTGTTTGGGGAAAATAGCTGTGTTTCACAGAATTTTTCATAATTTTAAGTTACAGCAAAGTAGGGGGTGCTTTCCTGTGGAGGGCGGATTGGTAGAATTCTGCAGTAGAAATTTACAATTTAGAAAAGTGTAAAAAAAAAAGTCACCCTTTATAATAAATCTGGGCCTTCTTTCTCCCCATCCTAGTGTGGATGGTGGAGATATTCTGTTCGGTTCAGGGTCGTAGTTAGATGCTTCTTTACAGGAAGTGGACTTAGAATTTGTTAGTGCTTCGATATATTTTATTAATATATTTAACGATGCTAACAATCTAAGCAGACTAAAAATTTAGTGTTAATGAATAAATTCCTTAAATTTTGTAATGAGTAAACATTGGGCTGTGCAGTGGTAACATGTTCGCTTAGCATGCCGTTATCACGGGTTCGATTCCCAATGGTAACCCCCCTAAAAAAAATACCATCAAACTGTTCACTGCAGTCGGGGGTTGGTTCCCTAGGCCATAGGATAGGGGTCTTCAACCTTTTTCAGTCCAAGGGCCAATTTTGCTCATTCTTGTTGGCCCACAGCCGCACTACTGTATCAGTAATATCAGGACTGAACAAAAGCGAATCCGGATGGATGGGGGGGGGGCACCCCATCGGATCAGCCTCAGTTGCTGTTTTTTCTTAGGTCTCTATAAGGCATATTAGTTTTTGCACACTGGAGAGAGAGAGAACATATTTTCTGGATCTGCCTCTGGGACTGAATATATGTATCGCAATATAAAATACATACGCAAAAACATTTACAATACTTTTAGTTGTTAATATATAAAGCGAAATCAAACCTTTTAGTGAGATTTATAGCACTGTTTATTTTTAACAAGCCTGTCATATCTTATTTTTGACGTTGCAACCCTAAGAGTGTTTTCAAGGTGGATGTCAGTTATTATGATCCCATCTTGTGAGTTTACCAACTTCATTCTTGAGGAAAAAAAGCTGTTTGCCGATGCACTGGCATACACAGGGGGGAGGTTTGATGGGTGTTGTGTATTCCCCCCCCCCCATGGTGATAAATTTTGCACCTATATATATACACATATATGGAATTGTATCTGATGAAATCCCCATTGTAAGTCTGTAACAACCCTTATGATCTTTTTGCATACGCTAATGCGCAGATGTAAGTGTTCCCGAATAACAACATTTTTAAAACATACAGTCAGATGGTCAGGAAGATATTCCTATCGAGATATTTAGAGTCAAATTCAATGAGTTCTAAGTGGTTTTTTGTTTTGTTAAATCACTAATTCACTTAAATACATTGCAAATCAATAAAACTACTCCTAATGCCCATATACGCTAAAAAACTAAAGTAAAACACAATTGAGGAAAGACTGCATGTTCTTTAAATTCTCTAGCATTTTTAAGAAATTTATTACGAAATGTGAAAATGTGAACAGAATAAAATACACAGATTTAAGACTGAGAGTAATCAAAGAGCATTATTTTTGTGTGAAACAAGTTGTATTTTTCATGAGCTAGCGGGCCGCATAAAACATGTCGGCGGGTTGAAGACCCCTGCCTTAGGAGATTTGGAATCTTCAGAAAACTGTAGATCCCGACATAGCCTGATCCTTTTTGTCATTGCACTGTTAAACTCTCAAACAAGCATGTCAACGATTGATATGGTGGTCCGCTAGAGCAACACACGCCAACCGGTGGTCCGCAGAAAAATCTGGACATTATTTGTATTTTTAATGTTTTATTAATAATAAAACAAAAATAATATTCTAAGAAATTCTCATATTCTGAATGACAATTTTTGCACCAAATTCATGAAATGTGCTTGAGAAGATCCTAAACGTTAAAGCAATGGCATAAGCAGAAAGTTCATAAGGGGAGGGTTATAGGCTTAATGGGAGGGGTTACAGAGCTACAACTCATATATTCCTATGTTAAATATACAAAATTTCATTATGATGGGGGGTTACAACCTCCAAAACCACCTCTTGGCTACACCTCTGCGTTCAAGTACTAATTTCTAACTTTCTGTTAAAATAATTAATTGTAAATTTTTATGTCTATAATGTACTTGAGATAATTATCGGCAATTAGTGAAAAAACCCTCATTTGCCTCAATGCGGATAAGAGGAGAAGCCCTCTATTTATCTTTTAAAAAATATATACATTATTGGTCCGAAAGGTTGGCGACTGCTGTGCTAGAGAACAAAGGCTGAACTGTCAAAAAGAAGGAAGAGAAAAGATGATAGCGTTCCCTAGTGACTTTTTTTTTTAAGTCAGCCTATTTCCTGGAACTGGGACCACACCATTTGCGGCAACGATCTGTTCCACTGATTGAGATAGATTCAATTTGGTGACGGTGCTGCTCCTAACAGTATTTTTTGTAACTTTTTGTTTTTGTATGGTTTCTTGACGAAGAGGCCATATTTTTAACCAACTGCCGTATCTCAAATGGAAGGAGGGAAAAAAGCACGCACCATCTCAAACTCTTCAGTTCAGATGTGCTGCTCTCTTCGACATTCGTCAATCGAAGGCAATTTTAATCATAAATATTATATATTGAATTATAATTTATTATAAATATGAAACCCATTAACTTTTAATTATTGGCTTTGTTTTGTATTATCTTGTTTAATGCTAAATATCACTTTTTAAGGAATTGCTTTTCATTCCCCATGACTGTTGTTTCAAAATCGTTAACTCTGAGATTATGTTTAACTATATAATACATTCTAACATCTATTTTATTCTTAAAATGGTATTATAAGCACAAAGTTACATAGCTTACCTCTGATTCATTCTACTCCTGTCCTTAATTTTTTTTTATTTCTAGTCCTTAAATTTTATGTAAGGAAATGTGTATGAACCATGTATAAGTGTAATGGATTATTTCATTCGAACTTACAATTTATTGTCTAAAATATACCGGCTATAATTTTCTGAACGTTTTCCTATACACTGTTGGACAAAATTATAAGTTCAGTAGTTTTTCTGTCATGAGCTGGATAGTAAAGTATTTACATCAATGGGATATGTAAAGAATTGTTTTATGGTGACTTGTAAAATATTTTACACATTCACAAGATTTTATGATTAGGTAATTTAAATTTATTAGAAAAAGCATTATGAATAACTTGGCCAGAATTATAAGTTCATAAAGGTTTTTTTTCCAGTAGAAAGTTTTATACTGTATGCAAATTACTTTCACTGATGATGTAACGTCATTTACTGATAAGAGAATAAAAAAGAGGTGCGTAACTAAAATTTTAAGCTAGTCGTAAAAATGCCAAGAGCTAAGCAACTGTGTGATTGTGAAATTGGACAAATCTGGGAATTACATGGCAGCAGTATGGCCCAGAGGAAAATTGTTGGGACTATTGGACGTGCTTAGTGTGCAGTTTTCAATGTTCTAAGGAACGGAATTGAAAGAACAGCGGGAAAACAATCAAGTTGAAAACCATATCTTCCATTAAAAAGCAAGCGCAGAATTAATGGGCTTGTAACAATAATGAAATTATCCACGACAAAAATAAAGGACAATCTAAATGTCTCTTGTTCAAGGAGGGCAATTTTCAGAATTTTCAAGAATTCTTATGATGTTATATTTATAAAAATATTGAAAACCACTACTGATTTCAAAACATAAAAATGATTGTTTGAGTTTTGCCAGAAAGACGATTTGGACCTACGAATTGTATTCAGTTATATTTTCTGATGGAAAAATATTCAGTTTGGATGGGCCGGATAACCGTAATATGTGCTGGCATGATTTAAGATTCGAACATGAAGTGCAAATGAGAGGTAGTTTAGGTAGGATTTTCTGCTCAAGGAAAAACTGATACTGTGTTTCTGAACACACAAATTAAATCTCAACAATACGTCACAGCACTTAAAAATCAGTTACATGCTTGTGCTGAAAATGACAAATTTCAGCAGGACGATGCAGCTGTCCATTGTTCAGTGTGTATAAAAAATTTTACTTAAAGAACAGGATTTTGACACAATTGCCTGGCCTTCACGTTCACAAGATTTTAACCCCATAGAAAATTTATGGGGCATACCTTCAAAGGATATATATGAAGATGGGAGACAATTTTCTATCATTAAACTAAAATTAGCAATCAGAGAAGAATGGGAACACATTCCATATGAGACTCTTTTAAGATTTTAGTTGCATCCACGCGAAGTGTTATTTTTGAAATAATAAAGAATCATGAGGTTTCTATAAAGTATTAAAATTATATAAGTTGTTCGTTTTTTTCACAAAAATCAGTATGAACTTATAATTCTGACCATTTCAGTAATATGTTTTTCTTGTATAAGTTTGCAGCAAGTCACTGAAAATATGTGTAATATTGTGAGAAATAGTGTCAAACATATTAAAGTAAGTGCCTATTATATTTGAAGGACACATTTTTTCTTAAGTTTTTAACAAATTTCAGGTGAACTTGTCCGTGTATATTCCCACCTAATGTTCTATATTTTTATTTAGGTTTGGTGGGACCCCTGTGTACGCTCAGCTTACATTATCTCCGATAATCAGAGGTTTCTACTGTAATATTTCACATATAATGTGTATATGGCACATAGTATAGTGTCCACTATCAGTGGATGCCCCCCCCCAAGGTTGAAAAAAACACACTTCATTTTTATACAAACCTGACTGCTATATACAAGGTTCCCACACAACCTGCAAAACCTTGAATAGTCAGGGAATTTGAAATCGTTTCTGAAGGTCAGGGAAAAACAAGGTTTTTTGGTCAAACCTGGAGAAATCAGGAAAAATTTTAACTTCTATTTTGAATAGCTAAATCTCCCATGAACGTGAAGCCATTTTCCCCACAACCAAAATGTAGTTGGAAATTTTTTGATTGGTCAGGGAATTTTGCTGAAAAGGTCAGGGGAAAACCTGGAAAAATTAGGGATTTTTTTCTTCAATATAAGTTGAAACCCTGTGCAGGAAAACCCCGGTTATTTCGGTTTCGATTACTGCGGATTTCGATTTATTGCGGTATTTGAAGGTGCGAAACAACAAATGAAAAAATATTTTGATATATTTTTTTTTAATTTTTAAATTAAAATTTTAATATTATATAGGTATATAATATAATTAGTACCATAATTGGCATCTATTTGGTAGATTGAGTCAACAAACACGGGAGCTGATGCTGGTACTAGTATATTTCTGATCTATAGTCAGGAACGTCTCCAACGAGTGTGTCACAGCATTTAAATTTCAGATTTAAATGTATGACACTGAGGAAAATGAAGAAGTGGAAATGATAACAAAAAAATTCACTTTAAAAGAATTAGAAGAAATGTTTCATATTGAGGGAACTTTTTAAGCAAAAGATTGTGGATGCAGATACTAACCTTGAACGTTCTTCGAAGTTGCGTGAAAAAATGGACAATTCAATTCGTTGTTATAAAATGATGTACAAAAAAAAAGAAGAAAAATGTACAGTGAAAAAATCTCTTGAAGTATTTTTTTTAAACAATAAGTATTAATATGTACAATACAATATTCATATGTATGCAGTAACAGTACTGTACATACCTCGGTTTTGTTTATACATACCATTCTGTAGCATTACTTAGTAACTTTACGAACATAATCTTTAAACAGTATTTTGGCATCATTACCTTTATTTTTTCATTTGAAAACTTTATAATTTCTGAAACTTCGGCAAAAGTAACCTATTTTCCATATACTGCATGTCCCGATTATCGCAGTTTCGATTACTGTGGTGGTTTCATTGGCACAATTAATCACAATAATCAGGTTGTTCCTGTATGTAACAATTTACTTGATTCATATTAATTATTGAAATGTTTATAAATTTATGGGCACTTACTTTATTGAACCTGCATTCTTTTTTATTGTCAGGGAGATGTATATTCTCAATATTATTGTTTTGGGGTTTTTTTGTTTTTTTTTTCAAACATTTCAAATTTTTTCGAAATGGTTGAACTCTACAGTGTTGAATAAATTAATATTTCTCAATCTAATTTATCAAACAAATTGTTTGAATTAGTTTTATTTTTTAAACTTTTAAGAAATGTGAAAATTTTATAAAACATATTTAAAGAACCTTGTTGTGTTGAAGAAACATAAAATAATATTGAAAAAATCAATTTTACAGAGTTTGAAAAACTTCTTTTAACTTTACAAAGTACTCTTATGACATTCTTTTCTTATTTTAAAAGGTGTCCAGGTGCCCACATACGTAGCTCAAGCTAAGGCTTTTTGTAAACAAAAAAGAAAAGAATTGCCTTGAGCTAGAGTGAAACTGGCAACAACTCTGTTTAGACCCAAGTTGACTGTTTTACTTGGCAATACTGTTTATTGAAAAAGCTCTAATTTGAGCTATATATGTAGGTGCCCCAACATTTTTCTAAAGCTAAATATTTCTCACAAATTAAAAATGCGGCCCTGTGGAGTTTTCAGTGTTAACCATTTATATATATTTAGCAATTGTGTTATTTCAAAAACTTCTCTTAACCATTTACTGCTCATTAAACTAAATCTTGGCATTACTGAAACTACAATCGTAAAGGTAATACATTAATACTGCGAAATATAATTGAAAGCAATTTGATAATTCCAAATAATTTTTAAAAAATTTTAATGTTATTCATGTACATTGTGCATATTTATTATATATGTCTCATTTTTTGCGCTAAAAATATTTCATTGAAGAATATATTTTTAGAAAAGGAAACTTACAGCGTAATAACTAGGTTATTTTTATAATTTTGAAAATATTCAATCTTTTTTTTTTTTTGCTTTTATATCTAGGGAATCAACCGTAATTCTCGTGTCAGCCTCTTGTGAAGGACAACTTGGTCCAGAAACTATTATTGTTTGAACAGTTCATTCTTCCACTGGCGTTTATCAGCAAAAATCAACAGATGCTTCTGGCCGCATTTTTCGAACTCATGCCAAAAATCAGCTGTATGCCTTGCCTATTTTAGGAATTTTGAAAAGAAACGAAAATTATAGGACTAATGTTGCCCAATTAAATTTGGTGAAATATAAATGTGGGTTCCTTTTACCCATAGTCGTAGATGTTAGCAATGTAAATGACGAAAAATAGCCTTTTTTTTCCCCAGTTACCATCTTATGTGGTTAATTCTATATTATGCTTTTAGCTTTGTGTTTGTGTCCTCCAGTGATTAGTTCAACTGTTTTGTTGTAATAATAGAATTTGTTTTATTCTATATATTTGTTTATTTTACTGCTTGACCACTTACCCAAATGAAATTTTGAATATGCACCCTGTTGCCAAACCTTATTCGTTTTGTGTATAAAATAATCTTTCTCCATTGCTTTTCTGTTGCATTTATTCCCATCTGTTATCATTTAGTTTGAGGTTGCTGTTACGTTTACATTTGTAAATTTCATGTCTGTTCTAATCATTTATAAGAGGGAAATTGTGTGTAAATCAATGGTGTAATTTTTTTTAATCATAAAGTATCGTCATATGGTAGGCTATAGTTTTGACTTTGTTAAATTGATTTTTAAGGAAATGCCATATAATGAAATCAAAACTAAAGTTAAATTAGGGATTAGAAGCAGCAGATTTTTAACAACGTTATTTTGTAGCCATTTAAGTTCTTAAAACAAATTTAAATAAAAAAAAATTGCAAATTGTATTAGCCATGGAGTACTTAAATCTTGCCAGTAGCAGTATAATTTATTGCCTAATACAGATTTTCATGATTAAAATATTACTATGCATGAATTTGTTTATGTTGTATATTACTTGCTACAAGTGGTTTTTTTTGTCGTTTCTTTGTATGAAAGGAAAAAAAAATGGGAGAGCTAATTTATTATATTGTACAATATTATTTTGGTTCTTTTGATTTGTCTGTATTTTTTAGTTTGCAAGCATAATGGGAAATGGTAAAAGTTCTTTTAATACAGAAAAATATACATCCTTTTCTGTAAAATTATTGGTAATGATTATCAGTTTGTAATATTACGACATATGTATTGTCAGTTTGTAATATTACGACATATGTATTATTTAGTGTCAGAATACACATTTTTTGTTACATATCTACAGTTTTTGAAAAACCCGTTACTATATTACTTCTTAGAAGAAACACAATTAATTTTTTGCTTACATAATTAGGGTTAATTAATTGATTGTATATAGTGTCAAATCCTGTTTTGGGAATTATTAGATTTAAAAAGAAAAGTCATGTTTTAATGCATTTAAGCATGTTTCCTATTGTTTGCTGTTATTCGAATTCATTTTAACTGAATATAGTACATGTGGTATATTTTTACATGGTTTTAAAATATTTAAAGTAAGACTAAGCTAAAGTTCCTTTTGATACATATGAGTGAGAACTGTCATTTGTAATTTTTTTTTTTGAATAAATTCAATTTTGTTTCTGTAAAATCATTTGATATAATTTATATAGTTCAGAAAGTTATAGCTTCCTACACTTAAACTATATTGACTAATCAACATTATCATCAACCATTTTCAAACTTGTATGTAAGAAAGTCAGATCTGATGTGCAAATGGTTGCTTATCATAAATAAGAAATAAATTCCTGCACTTTACATACTGTCTACAATGATCATAATATTTTTATACGATTCATCATTGTCACTAGGTTAGAACCTGTGTTTGTCTCTGCTCGGGACTTCTATCTGGACAAATGTACAGACTGTTTTTGTTGTAGTACTACTACTCACTAAAGTGATGTTTGGTGGTGGAACTCCAACTAGCCTCTTGTACTGAAAATTTTGTCACATACCTCCATCAGTTTGATGAAGATGGTATGCATTGTTGACTCTGCAAACACCTGTTGCACTCAGCCTCTCCTACAGTGGAGTCATTGAAAAATAAATGGTGCCATTTTTCTTACTTGTGTTGATTCGTTATTTGTGTCTTGATTCAAATTAAAAAGTCATTATCTCGTGCTCAAAAAATGTATGCATATACTGTTTGAAAACAAAATATATACATCACAATTTAATAAAATAAAATAAAAGCATTTAAATGCATATGAATTCTTAAAAGAAAAGAAAAACACCTTTAAGTGCATTTAATATTTAAATCGAAATTCTCGCAAACAGCTTTTTTTTTTTAGTTGGTGGTTCGTCTTTTGCAGAAAAATGTCCTTCCTGTATCAGAAAATCCTTCCAGACTGAACTTGTGTCACTTAATCGGAACAGATAAGCGTCTTGAAATGTGAATTTCGAGTTAACTATATCATTCTACTGTGCATCACTCATTTATTTAACACATTTGATAGTGTTAATTTTTATTTAGAAAAATCCATCCACCATGTATAAATATATACAAGGGCTTGTCAAAAAAGATAAAAATGTTGCTGTGAAAACTGGCTATGTGGCAAAAGTTGTAGTTCTGTTCTCATGTTTTTGAAATATTGTTCTACGACTATATCTTTTGGTTGCAAAATTAGCCGAAAGTTCCATGTTTTTGGCCATCTTACCATGAAAATTAAGTATTTCTAATATTAAAACCTGGATCAATTTTTCGACTTTTTAGTTGATGCTTTATATTTTGTAGTGTTAGGATCCGTAGTTTAGACTAATCATAAGAAAATGCTGCCTTAGGAAGAATGTAGGGGTGAAGAAGGGTACAGGAGGATTGCTGCAATTTACATATTTATTCCTGCTTCACAATTCACCTTTAGCAATGGAAATCAGATTTTGTTTCAAATTTTGGCATAATTCCTGTCAAGAGGCTTTGCTCTTATAAAGTCATCTAGATGAACGTTCAAACATCTAATTTGATGCAGTTGTGACTTTTTTTACGAACCTTTCTACAGCCTGGCTGTGGCAGGGAAGATTAAGCAAGTCATCAATAGTCAGAAGTGACGTTTCGTCTCCGTTAACAATTTGTTTAAATGTTTCCATTGGCAAATACTTTGTGATCTGAGATTTAGTCACATTAGAAGCAGGCTAATCAATTATTTCTACATAATCATCTGCAGTAAAGTTCAATTGAGGAATGTCAAACTTTCTAAGTTCCAAGTTAACTCTGATCTTATTGCTGGGTTCTCACTTCCATGATGCACTCGGTAGCTAACTTTCGTACAGAGCTGCTTTTGTCCTTTAACAGTGCAACTACGAGATTCTCTGATAGGCCCAAAAGACGTTTTCAAGAACGTTGTGAATCAATTCTTTTTGGGCATTCTTGAGGTACATAGTGTGAATCATCGTGTTAGCCAGAAGTTCCTTAGAGCATCTGCTATTCTATGGTGACTATGTGAAACCACATTGGCGTATGAACGCACATTATGTTAACAGTCTTGCTCCCAAAGATTTAGTATCTGTTGTGGCTACATAGAGACATAAGATATGGCAAGCAGTCGTTAGCCACCGAGCATGATTTACAGGTCCTGGGAGCTTTGCAGCGAGATCAGAAAGACAGTCACCAGTGACCACTGCATGATGGCGCAAGAGTAGTTCGTTGCAATGCAACTGACAAATTTCCCACTTCAAGGGTCTATTGAGCAACACTTCCATCCGGTGAATGACACCACTGTGCTTTCCGGTGTTTTTAGGCTCCCCGTCTGATCCAACACAGGTAAGAGCAGACAAGAGAACACCACTGTCAGTAAAACATTTCCAAATAGTCTTTGCGACTTGTTCAGCAGTTCCACGGGATACATATACATTATTCAAATACTTTGATTCTTGCTCCTGAACTAAGCAAACATGTTCTTCTCTAGAGACCCTCGGATCATCACCTTACTCCATGACCTTTACAAGATCTTCCATCAAAATACAGAACCTTAACTTCTAAACCCAGAAATATAGTTGTGAATCTGTTATTTTTACCCTGGACTTTCCACGTTCACGAAATATTTTAATTTTGTTGCATGTAATTCCAAGTTTCTGTGCATGCCCAGGTTTGGCAGTATCCACATCATCGACTAGAGATGACACCAAAGATGCTGCAGCTTAGTTGGATACACCGTATCGATAGCAAGCTCGTGCAAAATTCGGTAGCCTCATGCATGTTTGAGTGCTGGATGATAATGAAAATGCCTCCTAAGGTGCCGGAGTGAAGTCGTCATCTGGATTTTCTGTCGAGAAATCCGCATCAGACCCTACTTCTATATCTTCAGTATTGACAGCCACACTATTTGCTGCTATTTTTCTTCTCTTGGGGTCCTTGCCATAAAGTTCTACCTTCTTTTGTAAACACATCAAATTATAAAAATGCAGGATGCTATGAACCGTAGGTAACATGGAATTTGCTAACTCCTCAGGTGCCCCAATAACTTCAAAAATTGCCGACTTTGTTGGATTTCTTCTCAGCACCATTCTGCACTATAAACTGAATTTAAAAACTACATTTTGTTACAGTGGAATTACATTACAATCAACAACGCTGTCACTGGCGCTGCACCCGCAGTCTGTGACAAGTCGCTGCAAGCAGTGCAAATGAGCTTTAATAAAAGGTAAACAGCACTCGGTGCAAGTGCTTACTTGACCATCAACCAACAATTGGAATTCGATAAAATGGGAAGTACATTGCTCTCAATACTTCTTACTTAGGAGCCGTCCATAAATGTCACTCTGAGGTTATTTTCAGGACCCCCCATTCCACACCCCTTGTCACAAGATTTCCCTGTTCATGGTATGTCACACACACATCACCACCTCCACTAACTCCTGGACAACGATACCATTTATGGACATCCCCATAGCTAAATAAATACTTGAATAAAAGTTAATATTTTTCAAATTTTCTGTCTACCCTGAAATCTTCCCAGGGTACTATTTTTCTTATGCATAGTCAAAACTGGGTCGTAACACTATAAAATACGAAATATCAAACGGAAAAATCAAAAAATTGATCTGCACTTTAATATTAGATATACTTAATTTTCATTGTAAAATGGCCTAAAACATGAAACTTGGACTAATTTCGCAACTTGAAGATATTGTCAGAGAATAATATTTCACACACGCATCATATGGGGACAGAACCGCAACTTTTGTCACCTAGCCTGTTTCCGTAGGTACATTTTTTTTTCCGATACATCCTAATAAATATCCACCTAGCTTCCGGAGCCATATGTATAAGTTTTGGTGTACTACTTGATTTTGTAGCTAACCAATTGATATACAGTTTTTATCCGTAAATGCCTTTTTTTTTTTTTTTTTTCAGTTTAAGGCCAATTATAGCACATTTGCGAATTTGTTGGATAATATAATTTCGAAATCAAATGCATGCTTAACTATTTTTCTCAGCCAATCTAATCTTTCATTGCATAATTTTTACTGATTTAAGCTTGGTAAACGTTACGCCCATTACCCCTATAATACAGTTTTTCATACTAATTTTGGTTTATGTGCAGAACCACACTTTTTTTTTTTTCAAACCCAATTGAACGCTGAAAATCTTGTTACACATTAGATTTGGGAGTGGGGTTTTGTTTTATTGGTCTGTAAATGTCGGTTTCCAAGAAATAGAGAAGTTTCCTTTTCTTAATTATGTTGGGGGAAATGGCTCGAGGCTAGGTAGTTAAAGGCATAAGATATTGACTCCCCACCTCTCAAATAACCTGGTGGCAAAACATAGTTGGATAATTTTCACAATCGGTCTTTTTTTTTTTAAATATAAATCTGAAATGTCAATCCTGTAGATATCATTGTTTTAAGGAATGAAAAATATTCAACCTGTAGAGATTGGCTTCTTTAGCTGTCGCAGCAGTCTTGAAGTATATATATATCTTTTTTTTTTCAGGGATATGTTTTTTGTTTCAGTCACACTTTTTTTTTTTTGAGGGAGAGAGAGGAAGAGATTGTGTAAACCATGGGGCAATTTTTGTACCCCTCGCTGTTCGCAAAAAGTCCACTCGCTAATAAAAACACTGCATTGTTAAATAGATTTCTGGAATCCCCCTTCTCCATTTTCAAATGAATGTCAAAAAGCATTCATTATCACTTCTAAAAGGTGTTCTTTTATTTTTGCAATTTTACATCTAATTAGCTGTCATTTTGTTTCAAAATTTGAATTTTATCTTTTCAGATAAATTGAAAATAAATTTAATGTAATCTTTTTTTGAGATAAATTGTAAAATTTGGTTAAGATTTTAATAAAGAAATTACCATTTAAGTAAACGTGGAATTTATTTTCGTTTGCTAACCATGATACTATAGTCAGTTCATGGAAAATTTACCAGTGGTACCCTTAGAATTCAAGGGAGCTGACGTCACAAACGGCATTGCAGTAGAGGAAAGGACGTCATTTCGTAGCTAGTTTTATATGTACGTTTGTCTGCGCAAAAAAAGTTACAAAAGACGCCCTTCCCTCTACTGCAATGAACCAACTTATTTGTGACGTCAACTCCCGTGAATTCTAATGGTATCACTGGTCAATTTTCCACAAATGGACTGTATGTTTGCTAATAATTAACTTTTACATTAGGGTGCCAAATAAATATCCCTGTGTTCAGTGTTGTGGAAACTTTGTTAATTTACTTTTGTACTGACAGATGGTTATTTGAAGTAGGTAGTTAAATTGCACTTAAAAATTTGCTTGATAGTATTAACCAGCGAATAGCGATTTACACCAAATGGCATAGAGGTGAACCCTTACCCTTGAGCTCATTGAACTGGTTTCGATTCTTAGTTAGCTTGGTTGTGTGGTTCAATGTTTTAGAAGTCATTTATTAATTGTATCAGGTAATTTAGAAGTCAGGTTAAACTATCGACACTTATAACGTATCGGGAAGTTTTGGGACAAGTAGAACTACAAATGTTAATTTTATATATAAATATTGCTATTGGTTTTACTTATTTCAGCACTATACATAATGGAAGATGACAGTGGTTTTATAACAAATATCTAAAAACTACTATTGTTTTCACTTTGAATCAATGAGTATTTCGTGATTTAAAAATGTAATGTCAATTATTAATTTCTGGAGACTGGCCTAAAATCAGTAAGAGTGCTTTTGGATGTGTTTGTTATTTCGACAAAATACCTGACATAGAAGTAACATGTTGGTCTATTAAGGTGGGGGGAGTGTTAATCCCACACTTGCCTGTTTTTACCGATGCATATTCCAGTGTTCGATTCCCTAAACGAAATATTTGGCGCTCTCAAGGGGGAGGGGATAAATAACTCCTGGTGCAGCCAGCATAAACTTGATTGTTCTTTTATCATAAAATACAAATACAGTGAAACCCCTCTTAACGGACACCCCTCAAATATGGTTAAAGAAACTCCCCTGCCGAAACTGATTTACAATAATGCGTTTCAAACCCCTGTTAGCGGTTACCCTTAGATACAGACGCGGACACTGTTTTCGTAATTCATTCCATTAGACCAGAACTCCTGTATGGACAAATTCGTACGGACAAAAACTGAACTTCGACCTTCACGGCGTTTCTCGCAACAGGAAACTAAGGACAAACAGGATAAAAACTAAGGAGAATTTTTCCTCAACGACGAGTGGCAATTGACTCAGATTCGCCGATTCAAATTGCTAATGCTTAACAAAGGCCGATATAATAAATAAATCATACAATGATATATTGCACGAAACTTAATGAATAATTATCAACACAAACTACCGCAGTTCAGATTTATGGTCGTTTACGCGACTAGCACACAAGTCCAATAATCGTAACGACGGAAAAACGGAGAATTTATTCTCGCAATTAACCCTTTCGCTCCGGGAAGGCTACCGCGCAACGAACAATGCGAATGTTAGACGACTCGTCAGACAAATCATAGACTTAACTCGTTCATAAAAAAGCGGATCAAAAGACAAACCATAAAAATGAACGGTAAGTAGAAATCTCGATTTTTATGAACGGTCGTTCTCTGTCATTAATTTTGTTTTTGTTTTGTACAAAAAAAAAACAGTTAAGTAACTCATTTGGATTTTCAACGTTTTTCTCAATTAATTGAACGTATAAACATTTTTTCGACTATGGATATTTAAAATGTGTAAGTATTGATATTATAATTGAATTTTAAACTACAAAATGCGTAAAATAAACAACACCAAACTTTCACTTTATTGTGAGCAAAAATTAAGCTTTAACCTTTTAATTGCGAAAAACATATCGATCAAAAGGCCCGGCAGTGTGGGCTTGAATGAGAAAGCTTTATCACACCTCTGTGCGGGAATAATCCTAATTGCCCGACATACTGTTGTATTGAGTGGTTTTGAAATGTTGGTGAAAGTGAATAGTCCGTCACACGCCTCCTCCTGAAATTTGTCGAAAATTGCAGTATATCGGCTTGTGACGTCATACTCTCTCTAACGTCATACTTGCGCTTCCCGTTTGAGTTTTTAACGCCATTTTCACGTTTCTCAAAACTTTCGTTTTTTCATTGCAGCGAAATTATGTCGAAAATAATTTTGTAATTCATTTCTAGTCTTATTTTTAATTAAGAAGTTGCAGGTTTTTAGTAATTCAGTTACGTCATCATGGTTTATCGTTTTGCGTGTACGCTTTATTTCCGCTGCCATGGTTGTTTACAAATGAACTACGTATTTGTATTATACCTTTCGGTTACTTAATTAGACGTAATACCGAGACATTAATGAGGTTTTCTTTATTCTTTGTGATTAAAAACAATAACCACAGAGCTGGCAAGGACTTTCCCCCTTGATGCATCGTGTAGCGGTATCCTGTACCCTTTCAGTTACTTACACATGACACCAATATTCAGACATTCATGAGGTTTTTGGTTTTCTTTATCGTTTTTGAT
>QLNU02015360.1:56290736-56331064 GCA_006491805.2 Dysdera silvatica
AAGAAATTTTAAAATTTTTTGCAAGTGCCAAGGCTAGAAAGATTCCTTTAGTTGTTTAACATATTGCATTTGGCTGTGAAGTCAAATAACATTGCATATTATTAGTTTTATTCCATACTTTAATTTTTCTTTGTTCAGCACTATGTTAATACCTGTATACCGTATTTGTTGAATTGGGTTGGTTTCCATTGAAACTACAAACCATATTGAGATTTATTTTTCACTTCTACCCCAACTCCTTAACTCCCTAACTTTACTTACGGCTATTTTCTGTTCAATGGCTATATGACTACTAAAAGTAAGCATTTGAAAGTGCCTATTGGAAAGTGAAAAATTTTCAATGTTGAGTCGATCATTACAAACTTAGTTGGAAGATTTGGGAGATGGGAAGGGGGCCATACGTGTGAGAGGACGCCGTAAGGAATCTCGTCCCGGGCGCCTACAACCCTCGGGGCGGCCCTGCACCCATAATTACCTATATCAAAATGATACCGTGTAGATTGTGGCTTTTAGTCACTAGTCAAAAGGGGCCAGAGTATACATTCTTTATTAGAAAAATGTGCAGAATCACTAGAATGTAATAAGGGAAGTTGACGTGATAAAAATGAGAAAGAAAAGGAAAAGAAGATATTGAAAGTCAGGGGGGCTGTGAGTAGAGTAGATTTCGAGATGAGTTTGAAAGAGGCATGGACCTCCTGTGTTGCTCATAAAATGAAAAAGTGTGTCCAAATTAGTGTGACATGTTATGCAGATGAGAAAAGTGTATTTTGGATGTCGAGAGAGGAAAAAAAATCCTCTCCCTTTGACTAGAAGCTTAGCTGTGAGGGTGTTGTATATTTTCAGGTCATAAATCTGTGTATCGAAAAATGGTGGAACCACATGGATCGTGACATGCATTAACATTGCATACAAAAAATTTTTGTGATTTGAATTTGGAAATGAATTGGTACGATATTATCAAGGAGTTACTAAGCGATTCGTCATTTCTAATCTCTCAGCTATCCAGTCACCTTTCGGCTACACGTAGTACATACTATGAACATTATAATTGCTGCTAGCAATTTCCTTATACAATTTCAACACTTGATTCATTTTGCTCAGCTCTGCTTATGAGGAAATAAAACCACCTGTCAATTAAGGAATAATCTAGGATATTACTTTTCCTTCATTCGGCTATTTTATAAGGCACACAACCTTAATAAAATTCAAAGCTGCAATGTTAATTAAGTACAACAAGCAGACAATATACAAACACAAGTATACATGTGTGTTCAAATCGTTAAGTAATATTCCTGATTTGTAATTGTTGATAGTAAATAGTGACCATAGGTCAACACTGGTGATATAATATGTCTAAAAGTCAGTGCAAATGATAAAATAATTCATTTGTTGCACACTATTTGCAATTTGATACCTGCATATGTTAAGCTATATAGGATGAGGAGAGGTTTGCGGATGGTTGAAATACATGTTTTAGTGCCTAATTATCCGTGAGTGAAGGCAATAACGTGATAAAAATTTGGAAGTCGAAGAAAATTAGTGTTCAAAGGTAAAGATGGACATTACCTGGTACTGATGCGTGCGTTAAGCAAGTGATAGCAGCATTGGATGAGTGAAATTTAGCTAAAGGACATAATTAGGAGTCAGAAAAACCTTATCTACAAATGGAAGGACTAACTTTTCCTTCGCATTGGGGCAAAAAAGTATGATAGTTCCTCAGAGATGCTTTGTACATTTTAATTTCACTGATATTTGCTCAAGGAAGGCAAATCGAAGCAAATTTATGAAAAAGTGAGAGTTGTATGATGTTCGGAAAAGTTGTGTAGTGTCAAAACAGTGAAAACTAGATTCACTTCAACATGAGCCTAGATAGAAATAGGTCATTTAGATAGGTCAATTAGGTGAATGCTTGTAAAATGGTTGTTAAGATCAAAGTGTAAATAGGGTTATATATTTGATAGTAAATGATATGGGATAATTGTTTGTAGCCATATTTTTTTAAGTAAGAATTGCTGTGAAGTTAATTGGTGTGATGAAGCCCATGCAAGTTACGTTAATTGTGGGAAATCTTGTTTAATTGGTTTGGAATAAAAAAATTTCTGGTATGGATAGTGTATGTGATGGAAAGAACATTAGGGTTACAAAATGTATAATATGTGTATTGGTGTGAAAATTGACATGTCTGTGAAGAAGACAAGCGTAGGCATAAGAAAATGATAATACTTGAGAGATGGCCAATTCCTCTCAACATAATTTACTTGGTCTTGTTTTAAACAGGAAGCGAAATGTATAATGTAAACAAACCAAAAGTTTAGTATGTAAATAATTTTAACAATATATAAACTTTGCATGAGAAGGTTGCTACGAAAAGTTCTAGATGTAACTCAAGTGTTAAGATAGCATAGCTTGGGCTAGAAGTATGTCAAGAAATGAAGTTAAGCTGTGTTTCAGATAAGTTAAGCTTTGAGCTCAATAATTTGCTGATTATCGTGCATATTTGGCTACTATTTGTGTTAGTTATGCAATGGCATCGAACCAAGTTAAACCGCCTTTAGTAATATAAGCATACTAGAAAATGTGCAGTGGATATATATTAGTGTTAGCGAGTGTTATAACAGCAATATTATCATTCTTCCAATTGGTCAGTCAAAATTGCCTAAGAATATGATAACTAATCAGCTATAGGCTATTGTAATTCTGGTAATTATTGTCAAATTCACTTAACTATTTATAACCCCATTTTTTAACAATATTTTTCCTGTTAAAACTTTGAGAATCAATGTGAAAAGGTAAACATTGCGCAAACAAGTCATTGAAATTTTTGTTTGGTATTTACTCCATTTTTGAAATAAGTTGGAAAAGGGTTTTTTATTTATTTATTTTTTTTTTAAATTGGAAAATTAATGATCCATTTCCTTCTTCTTACAGGACTGTTGCACAAATCTAAACGTTTTATATTTATTCCTCGAATGATTAGAACAATTCCCAGCGGAACACCCACCCATTTCACCTTATTTTATTAAAAATAACACACTTGTAAATCACTCAACTTTAACGCAGCAGTGAATGGGATCACGTGATACGATGGTAAGAAAATGGCGGATATATGCCAGCTCTCTTTTCTAGGAGCCTTAGGTAAAACTAAAGGCTAGTCCACATTGGGAGACAAGGTCTCGGGATTTTCTATAGGCGGTTCCGACCGGTCTGTAGACAATGTCTTGAGACAGTCCATAGACTTCGTCTCGTGTCCACACCTGTATGCATGTCTCGAGTCAGTATTGGAGTATACTTTGTTAATTCTTCCCTTAATTCAGTCCCTTGCATGAGAAATAGCAATTTATTGTATGCGAACCAATGAGATACGTAAGGAAGGACACCGCTTTTTTTATTCTTTACCTTTTTATGCTCCCGATTGAAGGACATTTTCAAATTGCGAATTATTTTGCAAGATCAGCCACGGACACATCGTGTTTTATAGCTAGGTCTTCCACTGCTACTCTTCTCTTCAAACGATTTTTGTAATCTGGATTAGTAATGTTCGATAAACAAAGTAACATGTGATAATCTTCTATTAACTGCAAAACTTTATCGTTGGGCCACATTGGACACGTCAGACAAAAAAATACCCGAGCGCACGTCGGCGAAGTGTTTATTAATGAGTTCGGAAGCAGACAGCTCTAGGTTTACGGTATCACAAGCGTTCACACTATGTAATGTTGCCATCAACGTAGAGTTCTCAAAATTATTGGGTCTCTAGCTCTACAGTCCCATATAACTCTACGCCTATGAATGTTGCCCAAAACTGTATAGCGATTGTCTTAGGACTCCCATTTCAGATGGGAGACCAAATTTCTGCGATTTTGGTCTCAGAATGGTCTCTAGACCACCTGATGATCTACTGAATGTCCATAGACAATTATTAGGTTCAGTCTCTGAGACCAAAATCGCGAGACCGGGTCTCCCAGTTTGGACTAGCCTTAAGGCTCTTAAAAAAGAGTTGGCGCATCCGCCATTTTTTAATACCATTGTATCATCACACGATCTCAACCATTGCTGCCTTGAAGTTGAATGATTAATAAGTGTGTTATTTTTAATAAAATAGGGTGGAATGTGTGGGTGTGTCGCTGTAAATCGTTCAAATCCCTCAAGGAATAAACACAGAATGTTTAGATTTACAACAGATCCTGTAAGAAGAAGAAAATAGATTATTAATTTTCCAATGGTAAACGTTGTGTTATGAAACCGGAAGTAGACCAGAAAATGGCTGCTGAACTGTCAGCCTAGAATTCTAGGAGCTTTAGGTAAAACTATCTGCACTTAACACGTTCTTCTGTTGAAGTACTTCAACCGTCAGCTCGAAATTTCCTAGTTCCTGCTGAGAAATTTCTCGAAAGATTTAAATGGGCTTGCTAAGTCAACAATAAATTCGAAACTCGGCCGTAGCAGAATCAGTGAAATTTAAGATGATATTAGACAAAATTCGGGTTACTGTAGACCACTGGCGTATGTATCGGGGGTGTTGATGGTGGTTGTAACAACCCCATTGTGATGAAATTTTGTAAATATACATATATATGGATTTGTATCTCTATAGCCCCCATTGGGCCTGTACCCCTCTTATGAATTTTCAACGTACGCCTATGTTGCAGACTATCATAATTATTGCTGTATGGGGGAAGCATTAACTTTGAAGGCATTGATATCGTTGTGAATATGTACAGTACACTACTGCAGGCTTTGTTGCTAAAGTTGCTTTCACAGTTTTGACAACGATCTTATTATTGCGTCAGAAATCAGAGTGAAAGAGATGCACGGTTTTATTTTAAAATATATTTTTTATACACTCTATAACAAAAAAATCGATGCACCAAGAAGGAGTTGTCCGATTGTAATGAAATTTCGTATGCAAAGACATTTTGACCGAACATGCAAATGATTAAAATTTGGTGTCCAATGAATGAATAGCGGGAACTCCAGCGCATCGGAACTGCGCATTCAGCAGGTGTATATAAGGAGCGATTCTCAATATGTGGTCAAAATTTCTGTTGCATTTTGACTGCGGATATCTTACGTCGACTGTAACAATGCCTCGCCGAAAGATTCGTGCTCATTACGAGCATATGTCAGAGTTTGAAAGAGGTTGTGCTATCGGATTGAAAGAGGCTGGTTGGACGAATCGAAGAATCGCTGGACATGTGGGTCGAAGCGATGCGGCGATTGGACGGTGCTGGCAAGAGTGGGTCAACAACGGCAGATGTCGGGACGGCAGCGGTCGACCTAGGGCCACAACAGAACGGGAAGACAGAGCGATTGTCAGAGCAGCTGTCACAGCACCGGATTCGTCGTTATCAACTATTCAACGTGTGGCCCGCACACATGTGTCCAACATGACCCTCTGCAGACGACTGAGAGAGCGGAATTTACGCTCGCGCCGACCGTTACGCCGCTTACCTCTCACGCCTTTACACCGTCAAGTCCGATTACAGTGGTGCCGGGCTCGATCAACTTGGAACTGCGCTGACTGGGGACGTATAGTCTTTAGTGACGAGTCCCGTTTCCAACTGTGTCCTGACGACAACCGCAGACGTGTCTGGAGACGTCCAGGGCAGCGTGGGGATCCTGCCCTTACTATCGCACGCCACACATGCCCACAACAGGGCGTTATGGTCTGGGGTGCCATCTCCTTTGATAGCCGGACCCCTTTGGTGGTCATTTCTGGCACACTTACAGCACAGCGGTACGTAGACGACATTCTACGACCGGTTGTGTTACCGTTCCTTTTGCGACACCCTGGACTTACGTTTCAACAAGACAATGCCCGGCCGCACACGGCACGTGTTGCTATGAATTGTCTTCAAGCTTGCCCAACACTTCCTTGGCAATCTAGGTCTCCTGATCTCTCTCCCATTTAAGAAGGTATGGGAATGCGATTGCTAATATATTAGTGGATTAAACGAAGACTCTGAGATAGTCGAAGGAACAGCTCCTAAAATCTTAAAAGAAGAAGTTTCATTTGCAATAAAAAGTATGAAGAAAGGAAGAGCCCCTGGTGATGATGGTATTACATTAGATATCCTAAAAGAAGCTGGAGAATATGTAGAAGACATACTTGCAAAATTCTTTACCAAATGTCTTAACAGCGGTAACATACCAAACCAATGGGATTCTGCAACAGTAATTCTTTTGCATAAAAAAGGTGATAAAGAGGATTTGAAAAATTACCGACCAATTAGCTTGTTACCTGCTATTTATAAAATCTTCACAAAAGTGCTAACACATCGCCTGCAGAAAAAATTAGATGCAGCTCAACCAAGAGAACAAGCTGGATTTCGAAGTGGATTCAGTACAGTGGACCATATTCAAGTATTAAGAGAATTAATTGAAAGAACACATGAATATGAACTTCCATTGTGTGTGGCATTTATTGACTATGAGAAGGCCTTTGACTCTATTAAAACATCAGCAGTCATCAACTCTTTAAGATCAACAGACATTGAGGATGTGTACATTGACATGGTGAAACGTGTGTATAAAAATGCAAGTGCAAAATTTCGGTTACATAAAGATACCAAAACTATCAAAATTGGTAAAGGTGTGAGGCAGGGAGATACCATTTCTCCAAAACTTTTTACTTCAGCTTTACAGATGATTTTTCAGCAGATAAATTGGAATAACAAGGGAATAAAAATAAATGGTGAATATTTAAATCATTTGCGGTTTGCTGATGACATTGTTATTTTTTCAACGAACCCATCAGAACTCCAAGACATGGTACAGGAGCTCTCAACTAGAAGTAAAGAAGTTGGACTCAAGATGAACCTACAAAAAACTAAGATCATGTTCAATAATTTTGTAGAGGAAACAAAAATACAAGTTGACAACATTGAGCTAGAAATTGCTGATTCATATATTTACCTTGGCCAGCTGATTTCAATGGATGGCAACATTATGAAAGAACTCAACAGACGTATTAAACTTGGCTGGAGTGCATTTGGAAGAAACAGTTTTATCCTGAAGGGGAAATTGCCTTTGTGTCTAAAAAGAAAGGTCTTCAACCAGTGTGTATTGCCAGTCCTCTCTTATGGATCAGAGACATGGAGTCTAACAGTTGGAGCAATACGAAAGTTACAGACAACGCAAAGGAGCATGGAGAGGTGCATGCTTGGAATAACTAGGAGAGATCGAAAAAGAAACACTTGGGTGAGAGAGCAAACTAGAGTAGAGGACATCATTGTTAAAGTAAAAGGGCTGAAATGGCGATGGGCTGGGCATATTGCAAGAAGAACTGATCAACGATGGACAACAGAAATTCTGAACTGGATTCCAAGAGACCACCGAAGACCTAGAAAACGTCCTCAAACTAGATGGGTGGATGAAATAAGAAAACAGGTTGGGGTGACGTGGAAACGAATGGCCCAGGATAGACTTGTGTGGAAAGCATTTGGAGAGACCTTCATCCAGCAGTGGATAGATAATGGTTGAATATGATGATGATGATATATAAACACTAATAAACCATAAAATAATATTCCATTTTTAAAAATAAAAAAACCAACAGTAAGATGGAAAATAATACTGATTTTTTGTACTTTCGTAGTAACTTTGTCAAGGGAAAATTTCTCTGATGCCGCCTTCCATTGTTTCCCTAAGCACGCGCTTATTTTGCTTAATGGTTAATCCAGCCCTACCTGTGTTTAACCACCTAAGTTTTGTTTATATCATTAGAGAGTAATGAAATGTAATAATTTGCTGTAGATTACTACATTTCTATCAGTAAGAATATTTCTATTAATATTACTCATTAAATTAATAATTTAAAGGGTGATATTAAGAAAACAAAGTACGTAAAATTTACTGACAACTAAGTTATACAATGTGCCCAATGACCTGCTGAAACTAGTTGTATATACTTAAAATTGCTTTCCTATTCGCTATTGTAAGTATTATTAATTAGCTATTTATTATACAGAAACTAAAGTAAAAAAGAAATCGCATGTATTGTTATTGTAGAATTAGCTTCAGTTTATATTGGAAAAATATCACAGGAATCGAACTAAAGGATACGAGAGAGAATGATAATGACGTCGTTTAACGCATTTCAACATTTTAATGGCTTCATCTTCTATACTAGCATGATTTCTCAAATATTGATCTTTCGATTAATTTTTTTTTAAACCAATGAAACTTTTTTATTCAAAAATTTTAAACCTTATTAAATTTGCAATATTTCTTGGTTATCCTTTATGTTGTCACACCTACCTTATGTGTCCTCTATTTATTTCATGATTTAAAGTATCAACTTATTTTGCAACAGCAGCTTCCACTTTTGCTTGAATCTCTATTTTAAACGTGAAAAAGTGTAATCGAATATTTCTATATCTAAATATTAGGCTAATATTAGAAAATTAAATTAATTAGAAAATTAGCTAAATATTAGATGCATTACAATGTCTTGAATGAGATATTTTAACAATCAGAATATAAATTGGAAGCTTAGGTTATACAATATGGTTTTATTTCAATAATGTTTATAAAATTAATATTTAAGCCATTATATGACGACACAAACTAATGCAGAAAAGCACTTCTTTAAGGAAATCACACTTGTCAGAAAGATCGATGATCACGTAAAAATAAAACACAATTTTTTAATTACATGCAGAAGGAAGCGTGTGTTTTCGTGAAATGATACTATACAAGAATATCACTCCCTTAAACTTAGCACATCGGAACATTATATTCTTTAAAAACTACTTCAATCTTTTAATTTATTGTTAGAAAAACTGCTTGTCTTTATAAAATGGCTAGTTTTTAATCCAAAAATACCATACCTTGAAATGAGCGTTCGAGTAACTTCTGTCGCAGCTTGGGGTGAGAGAGTTCTCCGCATCTGAAATGCTTTTGAGAACTGTAGGTTCTTGTGGGAAGTTTTGTGAACAATAAAAAAAAAAACTTGAATAAAAATAAATTCTTTAAGAAAAATATTTATTTTAATGGAACGCAAACAAAATTATCATATCCAAATCTTAAACATCTGCAAACGAAGGATCTGATGATCCACTATTATGGTTTGAATTCGGAAGAGATGGTGTGAGTACTGGTAAATGAATTGGATTATTTTGTATTTGGTTACATTGGGACGAATGTTGGCCCGCGAGGGGATGTTGAAGTCCTCTGTTTTGACTATTGGCATAAAGTAACTGCTGCTTTGCAGTTGCAGGCATGTTTATAACAGAAGGATAAACACTTTGTGGTGAGTGATGAGAATATTGCATGCTACATGGATGGGTCTGTGATGACGTAGGATGGAAATGTTGTATTGGAAGACTCATGGAGCTGGGTTGAAATCTTGCTCTTTTAAACACACTCAACAGAGAACTTTTAACATCAAATTTTAAGTCTTCTGGAACTTTCTTCAATTCTGGAACTAACGACAGCATGAACAATTTGTCTTCGTCGTCGTCCGTTATTCGTTCTTTCAAAAATTTCTCCCTTAAAGTCATAAACAAATATTCTTCCTTCGACGTCACTGTCTCCCGACATTTGCCGCAATGTCGTTGACCAGCAAACGGGGCATCGACTGTTTCAACATCCACAAAATCATCTTCTGCCTCTCTCGAAATTTCCATATCCAATTGTTCCGGGAGACTTCACGTCGTAATCTTTGTTAGAATTTAGACAAAACTTCGCTGGTTATTGTCTTTTGCAACGCTACGGTTTTCGATATAGTTGATCTCCACTTATTTTTGCCTTTTGTGATATCAAGCGAACAAATATCCTGAGAAGTTTCCGTTGTAAATGTTAGGCTAAAATAAAGTACACATTTTCTATTAATGTTATTAAAAATTGTTATTTATTATAAAACACACAGTACATAATTTTAAAAAAGAACATTATTGGCTTCGCTTTCTACTCTTAATAATCTCGAAAATCGAAGTACAGTAGAACTCTGTTATAATGCACACGGATATAATGAACTTAGGGCTATAATGAATGGATGATTTAGTTTAGGGTAGTTTAATTTCATGTATTATATGGCTATACTGAATAAAGGTTATAACAAATAACGGCTATAACGGAGAAAATCCTCCGATCCCTTACTGTAACGAAGTTATAATATATGAATTATGAACACCATAAAAATTAATTAAATACGAAAATATAATTTCCAAAATTGAGTTCACAAGTATAATATATTACTAAAGCTAATTTGAGTAAAGCTTATTGCAATCAAGTGCGCGTCGTGTTGCAAAAATAGTTCAACTACATATATATAAATAAGTAAAATATATTATTATTATTATTATATTGTGTAATGATTAAAATATACAATCAAAAACTTCAAACGTTCGCTTTTGTAGTTTAGTCCAGATTTTTCATTCAGATTTGATTTCTTTATAGTCTTTCACTTTTTTAAATAAGCTAGTTATTGTAAAATTTCATTTGAACAGATTTTACGGGTTCGAACTGCACTACGGTGGTATATATAATGCTTATTAAACGAATGCTCATGTAATGATCGTACAATGATCCTTAAACGAACAACATGAACATATTTTAGATATTTAAAGTTGCAACATTTATTTAAATTTCATTAAATACTAGAATTTTCAAGCGCTCATAAAATACATGTAAATTTCAGTAAATAGAACTACTTTTTTTTTATTACAAATAAATTTGACACCCACGTATTAGTAGCTCAAACTAGAGCTATCTAGAGCAAACAAGAGCTATCTATAGGGCCATGGCCCTATAGATATAAAAAAAAGTTCACTCCTGTTTATGGATTCTCCGCAAAAAATTTATTATTTGTGCTAATTGTGAAAAAAAAAATAATACTTTCTGAAATATCATTATGCTCGGTGATAAGAAAGGTATTACCAAAATAAACAAAGACACGGGCGCCGTTAGGGGGACCCGTCCCCAATGTTGATGTTCGATTCAAATCCCATTCACTTCAAACAAAATGCCTTCTACTGGTATATTGTCCCCCCGCCCCCAATATTTTTAGGCCTTCGGCGCCAATGGCCATGGCAATTCACACAATACAAATCTTTGACAATATTCTGAACAAGTAGCTCTTTATCGATAAAAATATAGCCATCAAAATTTGTGTCCATGTTGTGCATTGTAGAATCGCTCCCTATTTTCTTGGCTGAGCACTAAACTCTGTAAGAGCAGCCTTTTTATTTGGAGGCACACACTGGCTGCCCCGAAAAACAACTTCTGCGTTTTTTCGTCCTCTGACCTGATGCTCGTTTTTTGAAAATAAATCACTTTCATCCATTTAACCTTTAGCTTACGGGTGGGACGACGTATATCCCAGCAGATTTACCTTTCAAAAGGACGGGGCTGGGATAAACCCTATTCCAGAGATTTCCTCCCCACTTTCGTGTTCTTTCCAAATCAATGGTCAGTTCATAGTATAAATAGTTTGATCGCGTGTGGTAACGAAAAGGGGCACGAAATGAAGGTCTATTGTACAAATAGGACCTTTCCCCTATCTTCCTCTTATTCACTGCTTTGTACGAAAGTTAACAATCTGCTTTTAGATTATGAGTATGTTTCTTATCTTTCACTAACGTACACTACATACCCACTAAAGTTAATTAGCGGCATTTATTTGTACTTAAGCGCAGCTACATCTCCCTCCTGGCCACATGTATCGACGCTTTCAGGTGCCACTTTGGTTGATTTGTATGGGTGGAAGGCAAGAAGCGATATTTCCCCGTATGGAACGACAAATTTCCGTTTTCCAGCCCCGTAAGTAAAAGGTTAAAAGTGCAATAAAAACAAACAAACAAAAACAGTAACAGGAGCAAAACAAAAGTAACGATGGATGAATAAAACTATATAATAACAATGGCGAAACACAACAATAAACGATGAAACCTTCAAAACTTGTAACGATTGATCGCCTTCTCACAAATCAATAACTCAAGCCAAAAAATATGGCACTCGAAAAGTAAACAACGTGAAATGCATGTATAGTTGTTTGCTTCCTGCTTTTTCTGATAATCCCCTTCTTCTCTGACTTTCGATAATTGCTATTAAAAATACAAATAGAAAAGGAAAAGGATTTCACTAAAGACGGATGATTATGGGGTCACTTTAAATTCCTTTAATCATTGCAAAGTGAAATTATACATTTTCACTTTTCGACATTGTGAGAGAACTGCTAGGTATTTTTTTCACGCAGCTTTTGTTATATAACCGCGTAAGTGCCAATCCTTCCAGTTTACCCGGAAGGCTTTCAATTTTCTATCGGCCTTCCGATCTTCCGGTCGGAAAACTTTCAATTTTCGGAGATTTCATCTAAAATCCCCCAGTGTTTTTTAAAATACTGATTTTTTTTAAAAAAATTAAATACCTATTTTTCTTGATGCATGTTTATTTAAATTTTTGCGCATATGTGCATATTTAATAATAAATATGCATAAATAAATGCAAATATCGGTAAGAACACCAGAAAAATTCGTCTGCCGTTGACGGCGCATGCGTGGCGTGACGTGGAATTTTAGCTCCAGCTATGACGTAGAGTGATGCCCCTGCACAACAAAATCATGCATCTGTATTTGTAGTTGTTGGGGAAGGCAAGAAAGAATGTGCTACATCCATAAGGTTTTGGTCAAGCATGTGACTCTTTATAGGGAAGCCATGTGTTAGACATATCTGGTATTTCTTTGCTCTGGAAAGAAAGTTTTGTTTTTAGGTGTTTTTGAAAACAACGTTAACGATGTCGACCGTTAATAAAAGGTACTACCAAACGTTTAAAGCCAAATATATGAAGATGTTTAATTTTATTCAAAAATCAAGACTGGGGCCAAAATATGCTTTCTGCATGTGTTACAGTAAAGACATAAGCATTACTCACGGTGGTAAACGCGATATTACTTTGCATTCTGAGACTGTTAAACATAAGGAGGTGTTCAAGGCTGTAGAGTCTAATCATAGTATCAAGCCTTCATTTTTTGCATTTAACGATACTTCCATGATTAAAGCTGAATGTTTATTTACATCGTTTTTGATCGAACATAATTTGCCAATGAATTGCAGCGATCACACGGGGATGCTCTTTCGGAAAACGTTTCCTGACAGCAGTATTGCAAAACAATATGGATCTGCAAAGACCAAAACTTCTGCAATTATGAAAGAAATGTCTGCAAAGGAATCCTCATCACTTGTTGAAAATTTAAGGTGCTATCCATTTTCAATTGCAACTGATGGAAGCAACGATGTTGATTCAAAGCTGTATCCAATAGTGGTAACTTTCTTCGATCCTTTATGTGAAAAAATTGTGAATTGTCTTTTATCTATGCCATCTTTGAAAGAAGATGCTACTGGGTTAAATATTGGAAATCTTCTGGTAAGTGCTTCACAATCTGAAAACTTTCCAATTTCTAATTGTGTTGCCTTTAGCTGTGATAATGCACCTGTTATGATAGGAAAAAAAGCAGGTGTAGCAGCAGTGTTAAAGAATCATCACCAAAATATTGAAATTATGGGCTGTTCCTGCCACCTTATTAACTTAGCAGCTGAAAAGAGTGCTGCATGTTTGCCATTTAAAATCGATGAAATTTTGGTAGACATTTACTATTACTTACAAAAGAGTTCGAAAAGAAAAGATAGGTTGAAAATTCTTCAAGAATTTCATGAGACTGATATAAAAAAGGTACTAAAACACGTTAGCACTCGTTGGTTGTCTGTTGGAAAGTGCTTAGAGCGTATAATCCAGCAGTGGCAACCTTTGATCAGTTTTTTTAAGGAAGAGGCCATGAAAAGGAATCAAATCACCCCACTTTCTTTCTTTACTATTCCCTCTATCAAAGTTTCGGTTGAAAATGCAGATAAAGTGAAAGAACGTAACAGCAAAAAAGCATCGCAGAAATTAAAAAGGAAAGCTCAAAATTATGTGGATATTTCTAAGAAACAAAAAACTGAAAACTCCATGTCTCGTGAAGAAAGGTTGTTTTATTTTCTGTCGGAAGATATCAATAAGGCTTTCTGTTTATTTTTATCTTATACTGTGCCTGTATTTAAAAAAGCAAATGCTCAACTTCAGTCTGCGGAACCACATATTCATATGCTAAAATCTCTTCTCTTAAAATTGTACAGAGAAATGCTAGTGAAATTTGTAAAACCAAGCGTCACAAAATTATGTAATAATATTTTGAAAGTCCACTATCATGAGAGGAGTAATCAAAAAGATGATGTTGATATCTTAATTGGAAATGGAACACTGAAAGTAATCCAAGATTTTAACATCCATGATAAAAATGAATTTTATGAAAACGTCAGAAGCTATTTCATAGCAGCATGTGACTACATGCACAATAAATTTCCTTTTGAGTTAGAAGTGTTACATCATGCAGAGGTTACACAAATATCGAATTTTGAAAATGCATCATTTTCCAGCTTAAAATATTTTACAGAAAAATTTCCTGTTCTTTTGTTCAATAATACAGAAGATAAAGCTGTTGATGCTTTACAAACAGAATTCAGTGAGTTCCAGGCTTTTAAAGTTCCACAAACTGGGAGTAATAAAGGTAGCATTGATCATGGACGCCCATATAGAGGGCAGGGAAGGGCTCAAGCCCTCTAGCCGTTCAAAAATTTGATTTCCCCGATTCTGATATGCATTTACTTTAAAAAAATTTAGTCACATTTTAAAAAAAAGGTACTTTTTAGCTTACTACTAATTGTCAAGCAGTATCAATTATTTTTGTAGCATTTTGGAATCTTGTACATTCACTAAAATTCTTGACAGCTTTGAGAAGGAGGTAATAATTTTCTCAGCCCCCTAGAAATATTCGTATGGGCGCCCATGGCATTGATGCACAATGGGCGGCCATAGGTAAAATAAAAAATGATACTGATGAATTAAAATTTAAACGACTTTCTCAGGTTATGCTGTCAATACTTACGATCCCTCACAGTAATGCAGCATGCGAGAGAGTCTTCAGTCAAGTGAAGAAAATTAGAACTGACTTCAGGTCAACCATGTCTGATGACACATTAGAAAATTTACTAATAGTTAAATGCAGACAACATGTGAAATGTTACGAGAATGTATTTGACAAAAAATTTCTCAAATGCAAAATCTTGCACTACAGCATTTGTAAATTCTAAGAATTAATATTGCGTTTAATACAGTTTAATCCTCTATTATTATTAATTTAATAAATACTTAATTTCCTCATTGTGCCCTTTTTTCATAAATTATGTATGATTTTGTTTAATTAAAAAATGGTGGCCTGCCCGCACAATTGACTACAGATTTTTCACTTCTAGAAGTTGGCACCTATGTAATCGTAAGAGTCCAAAGATTAAGGAAAAATTATAAAAAAAAAATCGCGTTTTTCGAAAATTTAAAGGTCCTATCCTCCGTTAGGCATCAAAAGTACCAATGTGAGAAAGTAACTAGTTAATCGATGTCATTAAGTAACTAGTTTATAGTCAAATAACGAGTTACGTGATTTCTCTTCTAACGTAAGATGGGTTCCTCCAAACCGAATGATCCCAACATTGTTACGAAACTATAATATACTGAATATTTAAACTACGTCAACATCATGTAGGAATGTCGTCTGGCATGAGCTTTGGTCTGACTATATTCCGGATTCGAGATATCCGGTTCGAAGAGCCTGAAACCACTGCGACTGAGATAACTGTAGGGAAATCAGACAACAATACATATAATAACCCAATTTGTAGTATAAACCTGGATGGCAACAGTATCCTATCTAATGAGGATTATACGCAAAGCCGAGTACCATTTATGAGTACATCCAAAGCCGTACACCATCTGTACGCACGCAAAGCCATCACTTAGACGCATATTTACTTTTGAATCACCGTGAGACACACTATTTTGTACAACACATCAGCCCTTAACATTGACAGTACTGATAGTATTTTGCGGTCAATGTTAAGGGCTGATGTGTTGTACAACACATCAGCCCTTAACATTGACCGTAAAACACTCTCATTACTGCAAAACACTCAAACTTTCACCTACAACCTTTGTTGTTAGCTATAGACCGTCTTAAAAAACTTCGCTTGCCATATCGAACAAAACTAACTACATCGGTAATCTCATTAACGACAAAGCGCATTTTTCTTTACCACTCTCCACGACGCTATGATAAACAAGTCTTTTGCTACACTCAAATGCATTTCAAGCATCCTCATCCAACATAAGCAATAGGTGCGACACATCGTACTCAAATCCATTTTGAGTACTTGTGGAGGGTGGGTGACGACTCTTGTAGTGAAATTAAACAACAACGCATAGGCGTTATACGGGCCTCCACAATAATTTGAAATAAATTACAATTTTAAATATATTGCAATGTATAAATGTTCATAATATGTGTTGCCCCCCCCCAATAATTTTGCAATCTCTAGGTTCATGCAACAATGTATATAATAACTTAGTTTGCAATATAAACCTTGATGGCAACAGTATCTTCTCTAATAAGGATCTTTCTCACTGCATCCAGGAAACAAAAAACAAGTCGGCGCCTGCTTTTCACATCAAACTTCTTGCAACCAGTCCTTAGTTTTCCATAAACCAACATGCACGTGCTGTAGAGGCTCCGCCGCAAAATGGGGTATGTGAATTACATCAATAAAGTTCTCAAAATTATTGGGGTGGGGGTGGGGGGTGGGGGGATTACATGTGTACGTTTGTACATTACAGTATGTCAAATCGCGATTTATTTTTAGATTGATGGGGAGGCTGAGCCCCCACCGGCCCATATAACTCTACGCCTATGGTAAATTATGTATCACTCCGTGCCTTTTCTCTTTCGGATAAACGTGTGTGGTTTAAAATAGCCGAATGTGTTGATTATTTCTAACGTGTAATTTAGACTACACGGGGAAGTAAAGAATCACAATCACGTTCACCCCATATAACAAAGGAAAGAGGACTAGACGATGTAGAAGTTGACATATATGAGTTCTTGAGAGTATAGGCGTAGGGTTATATGGGCCCGTGGGGCCCAAGCCCCTCCAATAATTTGAAATAAATTACAATTTTACATATATTATAATGTAAAAATGTACGAAATATGTGCTTTGGCCCATCCAACAATTTTGCAAACTCTACGTTGATGCCTAGGAGCCATAGGAAAGAGCCAACTGAACAACTGCCCATAGAAGATACAGGGAAAAGCAAAGCTATTTTGTAATTCTAGTTGAGACCAGGGCTGTGCGACAAAGGGGGCAAATATCCAGGGGCCTGGAATATTAAGGGGGCTTGCGTGGAATTTTAATAATTTAACCAATATAATTTGTTATTAAACATAATTGGTTGGGGTTCCAATCTGCTGAACTGTCAAGGGGTCCGTAAATCTTGTCCCCAGTCCTCTAGTTCATCATCTTACGACTATGAAATCGGTGCAAGAGTCTATTTCTTTTATTTTTATCATATGAGGCCTTCTGTAGCAACGGTAACAATTGTGAGTGGAGATAAACTGTTAACCCTTCAGCCAGTGTGCGATTTATGTGTAGACCAAGTAGGCCCCGGACAAAGGCCCCTCGAGTTTGGGGTTCTTGTTAAGGAGCTTGATGGGGCTTGATAATATTTAAATTTAAGAGTTATTTTAATTTTGTATATTTACAAATATCCGAGTTTTATTATTGATAAACTTGAATATTATAGATAATGAATTTCAAAGAAACTGTCATGAGATTTTCTGACTGAATTTCGCGGAGGCCCCTTTCTTTAGAGGGCCCTATTTTCTCCTCGTAAGCTAGGGCCCCTAAGGTCCTTAACCTGGCATACTTCCAGAGTGACTCCCGCGAGTTCCGCTGACCGTCAGATTCAGTTTTGTACGACAGCCCACGCTGAAATCGTGGGAGAAGAATTTTTTTTCGATACCTTCAAGTCGAGTGGCACTATTTTACCATTAATTTGAAAGATTGTAATGAGGTTTTATTTCATTTTTTTTAATTTGATGTCACCGTAAGGTCGATTACATTCTAGGATTTTGGGGGGGTTACAGCGATGAATATATTAGTCAGCATCCGCGCGTTGTTCCTATGTTAGATTTCCATGAAAAGTATGGATTTGCCAATAGTTATTACAAACATTTGCTGATGGTTTACAAAACTATTTAAATTATCGAAGCATTCCAAAATCAACGAGAGAGAGAGAGAGAAAGAAAGACTACGTGACTAGTAACATATACAGAAAATGTAATAAAAGCAAGGGCGGATCTAGAAATCTTTCAAGCGGGGGGAGGGCGATTTTTTCCCGATTCCTATTTTTAGCCAAGTGTCCGGTACTTTTCATTTCATTTTCCATCATATAATCCCGGTTCTGGGGGAGGGATGCGATCGCTCCATCCCCCCCCCCCCCCACTTAGACCCGTTAGTAACTAAAAGTATCTCATATTTCAGGGTCGGACATCGTCTAAAATGACCCATTATCAAAGGATTAAGGGTGGAATTTGAATAGTTCTACAGTCATACTATAATTCATTGTCAGAAAAAAATAAATAAATGAGATGGCTATTTTAGCTTAAAGTCGCCGTTTTTAAAGCATCAAGCTTTCTTTATTCTCCTTCAACATTATATAATTTTCAAAATGTGAATTTCATGATAAAAAAATATTTTTCAAGTAGTATGTGTTGATTATTATTGAAAATATCGAAAAGAATCTAATGCATTTATATGTCCCCATTATTTTTTTGCTGTAATTTACGCTGGGAATGTTAGGAATTTAACTCCTGTGTAAACCGAGTCATTCTTGTATTTAATAAGTTTTTGCTATGCTAAATGCGAATTAGTAAAAGCAAAGTTTGATGTTCCTTTGGTTAGCTGATTTTTAACACGAAAAAATACTGCTTTCTTCATTCAAAAATACAATTCACAAATACCTTACAAACTTTTTTTGAAATTATAATTCTTATGGAATAAACCATAAAGCACATGTCGGAAAACTAGGCAAGAGACGACTAAATTAAACAAGTACAGTAAATGGGAATCTTTGCGATATATGTTGAGGCAGTACTGAACATTTACAATTTATTGCTAAGACGTACTTTTCAGCCCAACTTTACGAATTCCTTTGTCCTAAGCGTGTTGGGGTTATTCTACATATAGAATATAGCGTTTATGTGGTATTTTTTTCAGTGTAATGCCTCTCCTTTAATCGTCATCTTCATCGGCATATATTTTACATTACCAGGCCTTAATGATGGCTCGAAACAACCTTTAAAGGTCCAAAGGAATGGCTAAGAACACGAATGTTCATATCAGTGATGATACAATTCAATCAGATCATCTTTTATGCAATAATCGTAGGTAGCTCTACGACGGATGATAGGTTGGGACAGGTATGGTTAAGGCTTTTTGTGACCTTTCCAGAAGATTTGGAAACATTTGCCGTGTAATCTTGGAAGCATTCATTGATAAGGTATCTCAAACCCTCTAAGAATTTTATCGAATTTCCTAAATTTTTAGATGCATGGATAACGTTTTGAAATCAAAATAAATGAAGGAAATGACATTATTTGTTCTTATTTTAACGCACTGCTTTCTCAACTTAGAATAATCTTTTACATTCCATAATGTCAGTATTTTATGCATGTTTTCGGACTTTTACCCTGAATATAACCTCGAGAAAATAGCATTTCAAAATTAAAAACAAACAGACAAATCAATACTTGTTTTAAGGAATTGATTACCGAAAGTACTATTGGCAACGACACGTATATTTTGATACTTTAATTAGTCCAATATTAATACTCTTTTATTTTAGTTTGAAAATGTAAAGCCTCAAACCTAGTTTTGTTTAAAAAAATGGTGTAGCAAGTAAAAACATAAAATTTTACAAACGACAATATGAAATTGACATTTAAGAATTATTCAGTAGGTTTATGATGCGCGACTTCTTATATATTATCGTTATTTAAAATACTATAATCTTTTTGCTTTGTTCAGTTAATTATGTGGCTTTATTTGAGTATCGGAGATTGACTGCGAGGCTACTCGATGCTAAAGAAATTACTGTATAAGCTCTGTTATACATGTACAAGGTGTTCATAAACTCATTCAACAAAAAAAGAGGGTAATAGTACACATGATGACGAACAATATTTGCGAAGGTACCTAAGGCCGCATCCTACCCATAATGCCAGAAGAGAGTAAGTTTGAAAAACGTTCAGTATGCAAAATTATTTACAACTGGTGCATGAGAAGCACAGGATGCGACCTAATTGTCTACACCAGGTATTGGAACCTTTGACACACATGCACTATTTGACACGATGACTACTTTTGGATGACACTTGAAGTGATTTTAAAATAAAAGCCGTTATAAAGAATCCCCTTCCTGACTAAGAGATTTTAATCTTCTGACTTAATTAATGATTAATTTGCATTATCTTAAATTACTAATTATTAATTTTTATTCTTTTAATTAACCAATCTATTAATTTGTATTCTTTTAATTAACCACTGGGGACGTTCAAAAATTACGTAAGCATCTTTGTGGGGAGGGGGTTTGACATTTGCTTATTTTTGCTGACAACGGTTAGGGGGAGTATGAACTATGCTCATGTAAAACACAAAAAATGATAAAACTAACATATAATTACAAAGTGACAGCCGCCCAACAGTACTGCAATACTTGAATTCATGACCCATTGCTAGTACGATATGAACTATAAAATAAACATAATTATTTTAGTTAATATTACTATACAGTTAAATATTTAATTATTTAAACGAATGGCTCTCAACATCGTTAAGCTCAGGAGCCTACTCTATGGTTTCCGTGGCCCCTTAATGTTTTTAAATTATTATAAATGTATTATTTTTAATAAATGTATTTTATTAAATCCATTTCTTATATATTACACACTATTTGCTTACAACGTAAGAAATATTAACAATAAAAATGTAACAAAATACTTCCTTATGCCATCAAAATAGCAATTAATAGCGTGTTAAAACTTTTTTTAAACGCGATAATTTATTGTGATTACTCTCTATTTATAAATAAGCGTTTAATATTATAACGAACTTACAAATAAGCGCCCAATGTTACAATAAAAACGTAAAGAAATATTATAATTTGTATCACATACATTATAGTCTTATTTCAAAAACTTGTACCAACCAATTAGAGAACCGAAATCTTACGTAAGCATGAGGGGGTTAGGCATTTGCTTATTTTTTCTTACAAGGTGGAGGGGGAGTATAAAATGGGCAAAATGTGCTTACGTAATACTTGAACGGCCTCCTCCATTAATTTGTATTCTCTTAATTAACTACTCTATTAATTTGTATTCTTTTTAATTAACTGGTGTATTAATTTGTATTCTTTTAATTGACTGATGTATTAATTTGTATTCTTTTAATTAACTGATGTATTAAAATTAGCTGATGCATTAAATTTGTATTCTTTTAATTAACTGATGTATTAATTTGTATTCTTTTAATTAACTGATGTATTAATTTGTATTCTTTTAATTAACTGATGTATTAATTTGTATTTTTTAATTATTTAATCTATTAATTTTCATTAATATTTAGATAGTAAACTAAGCGTTCACAATTTGGGTGAGCGAAGGCTGGCACGCGGAATGGGATTGTAGTATTACTTTGGCAAATCACACCACAACGTTTGCCAACCCTTGGTCTACGCACTTGACCAGCTGACCTGATTTGCACCCTGTGCTTTTCATGCATCAGTTGAAAATACTTTTGCATGCTGGACGTTTTTCGAACTTACTTTTTTTTGGCATTATGAGAGAGATGCGGCCCTAGGTTCTATTACAAACATTATTCGTCTTGATATGTATTATCAGCCCTCCTTTTTCGTTGAAAGAGTTTACGAACAACTTGTATATTACGTTTAAGAGAATTTTAAAGGTTAGCACTCACAAGGGGAACCCACAGTGAGTGCCCTATTGATGAATTCTTTTTTTTTTTTAATGAAAGTAGAGCCAAAATAAGGAAATACGTGTCTCGGCATTCGTGCCAATGCGGCTTATTTTCGGCGATACGAATTTTTAAAGATTTTGCATATTATATATGAGCTTAAAACACAACGCCCTCTACAAGCCAATCGGTAGCTTGGGCGGTAAGTTGTCGGCTCTTCGCGCCGTGTTTTTGTATTCGATGCCCCGGGACATCGATCACACTTTTTTTTTATGTATCCTTTTTACATATTTATTTATGTATTTTTATTAGTAAAAATACTTCGCTTACAATCGGATTTTGTTCATAAACTTACTTTAATAAAATTCATATTTATGTAATTATGTTAATTGTATGCTTATTGGCAGTGATAATTTCTACTCGAATTTTAATTGTTGATTATTAAAAAGTTGAAAAGTAGAAAAAGTTTTGGTGTAGCCATCCAGCCTGTTATGTAGTTAAGTAGATCCAGCACACTTTAATAATGTTTTTACAAATGACGACGGCACCTCTTCTTCTACTGTTGAAGTAATTCCACCTCATTGTACCCCATACTGTCAACCTCGTGATGTGTACTTCTTCCGTCAAGTAAAAAATTTCATTAAAAGGTTACAAAATTGTGTTGAAATCTTACAAGAAAATAGTCATTTAAACACGCGAGCAGATAGATGCTTTGAAGATCCATTCACTTATTTATAATCAACTTTCGGCGCCGAATTTTAAGAATACATTACAGTACTCTTGGTTTGTTGCAAAGTTAACAAACGAAAGAAGAGTCTTTGAAAATGTAGATGGTATTTGTTTTCCAGATGATATTAGACAAAGAAAATCAGTTGTTCGAACAATTCATTTATAAAATGCTCACGTTGTAGAATTTTTTTATGTTTTTATTGTTTTTATGATAATTATCATCCAAAATTGTGTACCAGTATACAATTCCGACACCTCCGATAGTGATACACAAAAAATATGTTCACGTCAGTCAGTTTTAAAATAAAATTGATTGCATTTTATAAAATAAAATGTTTCTATATAAATAAAATGCACATAAATGAGATACACATAAAATGTTTATATGTTATAAAATAAAATGATGTTTATATGTTATAAAATAAAAGATTACATACTAAAAATACGTTTGTCAATAGATAAATATATTTTAAAAAAATATTAGGCGTAATAGATGCTAATAGTGAATGACTGCAAAGGCTAATAATGACAAAATAAGACGAATTAACGCAGTTTTCTTTTTTATTTAATGGAATTGTTAAAAGTTTTCAGAAAAAAATCTTTCCATCCTTAAATAAAACAAAACTGCATTATTGGTGTAATTCTATCCCTTCACAGGTTGACAATGAGTACGCAAATTTTATAAAAGTTATATTCACATAAAAACTTACAGCTAACTCCTAAACTTTTTGTACCTTTACAACTCTTCAATAAAATATTAAAATTCGTGTAAAAATTATAACTGCGAAAAATAGTATCACAGAATTAAATATGTAAATATGAATTTTATTAAAGTAAGTTTATGAAAAAAATCCGATTGTAAGCAAAGTATTTTACTTGTAATACATAAATACATACGTAAAAAGGATACATAAAAATAAAAAAAAAAGTGATCGATTTCCGCAGGCATCGAAAGGGCCCCGGGGAATGAACAGCCGGCAACTTACCGCCCAGGCTACTGATTGGCTTGCAGAGGGCGTCGTGATTTAAGTTCATATATAGTATGCAAAATCTTTAAAAATTCATATCTCCGAAAATAAGCAGTATGGGCACAAATGCCGAGGCATGTATTTCTTTATTTTGGCCCTACTTTCATTAAAAAAAAACAAAAAAAAAAAACCACATCAAAATCGGCAGGGAACTCACTGTGGGTTCCCCTTGTCAGTCGTAAATCTCGTACACACTCAAGCGCACGCAGATTGGCTTTTTCTATCGCAAAATTTTTTTTCTTTCTTTGCTGTCATATTTGGGTGAGTATTTACAAGTGTATATCCTCAGATTTCGAATATTTTTCAATTCCTTCCTGTTTGATCGTTTTATAAACTACCGTACGATGGAAAATCAGAGTAGCGTGCAATTCCTTTTCTGTTTTCCAAAATTTCAAGCTGTTGTTCTGATGTTTCCTTTATCTCGTAGTGATATTCTAAGCAAACTAAACTCCTTCTTATAATTACTACGCATTTCGGACCCTAACGAAACTAAAATCAAAATTCGCAAATATAATATTAATTATAATTTCCATTTGATATATATGTATTTGTTAAAATATATATGTCGGTTATATTTTTTTACTCATAAGCTGCTATACAAGTGCCAATTATCCTTCGGAGCCAATATATTTGGTGCTCGACATACGAATTCCATGCATTTTTACCAGGAAAACCAAAAATAAGATATAAGACTGGGAAGATGAACTTGACTTGCTTGATCTTTCCTGAAAGACAAAAACGCTTGAAAGCGAAATTTAACCATTTGTGTCCCTGTCTCGTGTTTAGGCATTGGCTTTTAATACATTTGTATGCATCTAATGTCATATATATGAAATGTGATATACGCTTATTCATCAGCAGTTGTATCGCCATGACGATGTAAATGCTTGGATATGGCACAAAATCAAATAGTTTTACATGTCTACATTAACCGGGCTCGAAAATCCTATTATTATTGGAGACTAGATTTTTGCAACAAGTACATAAGCAATCTTTGTCTACGATGTTCCTGGACTTTCTTTGCGAGGAAGACATGTAAGGATGGCCGCGATTTTTCGAGCCCGGTACATCAACATGTGGAAGAAATATACAATAATTTTTGCCACCCACGTATTAATTATAGCTCAAACTAGAGCTTATTTGTTTTGGAGAAAAAGAGACGCTTTCCCCATCCTGGATTCGAACCAGGGTCCCTCCGTTTAGCCCGGAGTGTCTTGGACCGCTAGACGAACGAGGACAGGAAACAACGCTCTCTTTCTCCGTATGTAAGGATGTCTTAGTAAGCGGTCCAAGACACTCTGGGCTAAACGGAGGGACCCTGGTTCGAATCCAGGATGGGGAAAGCGTCTCTTTTTCTCCAAAATTACATAAGCTCTAGTTTGAGCTATAATCTATACGTGGGTGGCAAAAATTATTGTATAATAAATTCCCCCACGAAAACTCACAAAAATCTCGCCCCGGAGGCTTTTCTGTGTTGACCATATTTGGCAATTGTGTTATCCCTGCGGAGGGTAATAATATCTTACATATGGAAGAAAGTATAAATTCACTTACATAAAAGGGCGTTCAGATGCTGCAGAAATATTTAGAGTTGTATCGAAGAAAAATTTTTATGTACCAGATGATTGAGCAAATCTTGGCAGAGGTTGCAAGTGAAGCTGGAAACAACTGACACTTAGCTATCTATCTATCTATACTGTCCATATCGAAACACATGATTCTACGAGATAACGCTGCAGTCTTAGTGCTTCATTGTTTACCACAGGTTTTATCTCATAGTCGCTCTATTAGTAACAGCTAACCAAGGATTTGAGCGAAAAAGTCGAAACTTCATTTTCAATTTAAAGTGTATAAAAAAAATTAATAATTAGAGTAGATTGATCGACTTTTAATAAATTTGCTTCTCACGGATGTTTAATGGGTGAATAAAATTTGGAGCGACGATGCAATGTCGGAAATACGAAATACCCTTATGAATAGGAAGTGTACTTGAGATTAGAGGCAGGAGGGTAATTCTAATAAACTCTTACCAAAGCGGCTGAATTAAAATCAGAAATGTCTATAATTTAATATGTAAAGTACAGAAATATTTATAGAATAATTTTTGCCACCCAAACGTATATAGGCCTATAGCTCAAACTACAGCGTTTTGTTTTCGGGGACAAAGAGACACCGTCCGCATCCTGGATTCGAACCAGGGTCCCTCCGTTTAGCCCGTAGTGTCTTAGACCGCTAGATGAATGAAGACAGGAAACAACGCTTTCTTTCTCCGTATATAAGGATGTATGATATTATTACCCTTCACAGGGATAACACAATTGCAATAACGCAAAGGCTAAACGGAGGGACCTGGTTCGAATCCAGGATGGGGAAAACGGCGTCTCTTTTTTTTCCAAAAACAAAAAAGCTCTAGTTTGAGTTACATATACGTGGGTGGCAAAAATTATTGTATAATAAATTCCCCCACGAAAAACTCACAAAAATCTCGCCCCGGAGGCTTTTCTGTGTTGACCATTATTTGGCAATTGTGTTATCCCTGTGAAGGGTAATAATATCTTACATGCATAAATACTTAGAGGGCAATATCAGGATTGGCTCAAGCCTTTCATGATCCGATACTCATTCGTCCCAGGCAAGTTTAAGTCCGGAGTATAGCGTCCAAGCCATTTTCCAATTTTTTGATACATATACGTAGGCTATATAGGAAGCTATTTGTTTTGTTCATTCAGTTAGTCAATCTAGATATGTGCATGACTAACATCATTCGTAAAATGGTTAGCAAGAAGGGATTTTTCTAAAATTTTTAAGTAAAAACGTATAGAATGCTTTAAGAATACTAAAGTATTTAATATAGTTTTCAAGCTATTTTTTTTTTAAAGATGTCCAGGCCACATAATCTATTTGTCTTTATATACATTTCTGTCTGTCTATAATGGATTGGCACACGTAGAAAGTTTACAAGTACAACGCCATATGTTCATATATGTATAAACAAAATTATATCGTAATGGGGGAGTTTTACCTCTCATCGACCCCCATTCCCGCATACGCCGGTGCTAAAATGCATTGATACGTATAGTCCGTTCTCGGAAAATCGGCGGGTAGTACCCTTAGAATTCAAGGGAGCTGACGTCTCAGACGGCTTGTTTCATTGCAGTAGAGGGCAGAGCGTCTTTCATACTGTTTTTTCGCGCGCGAAAAACCAGTTATGAAAAACGCTTTACCCTCTATTGCAATGAAACAAGCTGTCTGAGACGTCAACTCCCTTGAATTCTAACGATTCTACTTGCTAATTTTCAGCGAACGGACTGTAGGTAATAGTTTTCGAGTGAAAAACATTTAGTGAAATGGCATATCTATACGTCTTTTATTCATATGTCATATCCATGCGCCTTTTAGTCATACGTCATATCTATACGTCTTTTCATTATATGCACTATCTATATGTCTTTCAATCCTATCATTTGGGTTTTCAAATCTTGCTTCATTTTTCAGGCATTTGAAACATGATTTCAAGATCACTTTAATGATACAGAAGCTTTTAAATATAAATGGGGACCCGCTTATCCATAAAATAAGCGTTTCGTAAAATGTAAAGTTAGAAAAGTACTACTTAAACTTGATTAGTATCTACATCATCTTGAAAACAATGGGGCATGCACTAGCGTTCAACCCAACTGTGTAACTCTGACCACACACTATAAACTCAAACTTAATATAGTGTTCGTGACTCGTCCCTTTTACGGTAAACTAATATTTTATGTCGGTCTCACAATCACTTGAACTGCGGGGAAAAACCTCTAAGGATAGAAAGGAGGAAATAGCCATAAAACAAGATGAAAAACGCAGAGAAAATCCAAGAACTCGCAAAGTTTCAAAGATAGGTGGTGATGTTTTAAATAGCAACTTAAAAAACAATCGCGTTAAGCGTCAAAACCAGGGGAGTAGTCAATGAAGAGGGATAAGGAGGGGCAATCACTTATTTTGATTAGCAAGATATTCACGATTTAGGGAACTTGACTGTTTTCGTTTCACTAGTCTCTCCATCGACTGTTTGTTTGATCTCTATTTCTTTACCGTGAGAATCGCATAGGAACGAAGCCCCTAAAAACCGTACTATTAGCATTTTCACATAGTTTCTTCATCTTTCTCTATTCAGTGATTTTATAATTCAATGCATAAATATTTTTTTTAAGTTTCAATTTGTTTAGTGTTACGCATTCTTTCATTAATTTTAGGAACTTCATTTCTACTGCTTGAAATTCATGCAGGCTTTTTCTCCATCACCCAAGCTTCATGATTCTACATGAATAATCGAATTGTAATTATTTTATAAAATCTATTTGGGTTTCCTTATTTTTCCTTTTAAAGTTCAGAGAATATGTAAAAAATATTTGAGATGGTTTATTAAATATCTCTTATATGATTTTATTAACATTCGTATGTTCGAAAGTATTATCACAGCCTAGATATTAAAAACAAGGTATTTGCTGTATGATTTGATTACCTGTTACTAACCCCAGATATAATTAATTAAAGATGTCTTAGAAGAGAGAGAGAGAGAGAGAGAGAGTTTAAGGTAATTGGAACACATGAATAATTCGAGATATACCGATGATATCATGGGCGCTGACGGCATAAAAATATTGGGGGGACAATATACTAGTAGAGGGCATTTTCTTTGAAATTGGAGGGGGGAAATGAAACCTTCTAATATTGGGGGGACGGGTCCCCCCACTAACGGCGCCCGTGGATGATATCGTTATAATAACAACCTCAAGTAAAGTTCTGCAAATACTTAGGGGGGAAAGTAGATTTGAAGATTTAGGAGTATGGGTTTTTTACCATTAAAAATAGTGTATAAACATGATGGACATAAAAACATCAAAGTATATTATAAAAACAGAACTACAGAACATACAACAACATTTCTTTCATTTAGAAAAACATTTTACTATAATAATGGCTAAACAAAAGTAATGAGCTGAATTTATTGGACTAAAAAAAATCAATAAAAAAAATTCTGTAAAAGAGAAATTAATCTGCAAATGAGACTCCTGATTCTAAAATGCTATTCTCAGAGTATTCTTTCATATAAATCTGGGACCTGGACAATCAAAATGGATACTATGAATAAAAGCGAAACCTTTATACATAGAGAGAGAGAGACTTTAAATGGAATGGTGAAAATAAAATGGAGTGGCATAACCTCCAACCAAGAAATGCTGAAAAATCGAGTTTAAAGTGGGATGGTTTTAAAATAATATGTACACACGGAAAGAAGTAGTTTATTTGTAGATGCCCAGTGAGAGAGGAAAAATACAAAATACCCTTATTAACAACTGGAGGAGAAACAAATAAGGCCGAGACTTAAAAGCAGACAAAGAAGATGAGTGGATAATTTAAAGATGTGTACAGGATAAAGTATACAGGAGGAATCATCCATGATTGCAGACTAGTTAATATTGACCGACAATCCCCGAATTGGAGATGGAACTGCTACTGCTATAAATAAATAAAAGTAAAGAAAGGAAGGGGTCGACTTATTATTTCCCTCAAGGTAGCTCAATTTTTAAATTTTTAACTTTATTAGATAATATCCGTGAGAGTAATCACAATAGTTTAAATAGATAGATTCGACAATTAGCAATAATTCATTAATAATTTAATAATTCGTTAATCATTTAATATTTCATAATAATTTAATAATTCATTAATAATTTAATAATTCATTAATAATTTAATAATTCATTAATAATTTAATAATTATTAATCGTTTAATTTAATAATTTTAATAATTTAATTAATAACCTAATAATTAACAATAATTCCTTAATAGTTTAATGATTCGTTAATAATATAATAGTAATTCAAATAATATAATAATAATTCACGAATAATATAATAATAATTCACTAATAATATAATAGTAATTCACGAATAATATAATAATAATTCACTAATAATATAATAGTAATTCACGAATAATATAATAATAATTCACTAATAATATAATCATGATTCACTAATAATATGATAATAATTCAATCACCATATAGAGAATTAATAATTTAATCACAACATAGAGAATTAATAATTCAATCACCACATAGAGAATTAATAATCCAATCTGCCACATAGAATTAATAATTCAATCACCACATAGAGAATTAATAATTCAATCACCACATAGAGAATTAATAATTCAATCATCACATAGAGATTTAATAATTCAAAGTAAAAACGATAGTTTGTGTGATATGTAAGTGTGTGATTTAATAGCTTTTATAAATTACGCGCATACCTAGCGCACAATATTTAAAATAAGCATTAAAAATATAAAACCCCGCAAAAACAAACACCGACTAGTGTTTGATCACTAGAAGATCTTTTATGATATTAGCCATCAGCGGTAAAAATTCGTAAAATATGTTTTAAAAAAATCCTTCATTTTGAAATTTCCAGTTTTATTTATGTCAAATTAATTACAAATAATACAATAATAATTTTAGGTTTAGCCACATCTGACATCTTTTAAATGCAGTCTATCAGAGAATGACAAAATAAGGCACTCGTCTCTTCAAATTTCGTCGGAAATGGGATAATATAGACGTGGACGTCAATTTCGTGTGGCACGGAATGAAGAAATCACATTTAGTAAACGCTGTCCCTAATTTACGTAGAAAATGACAGCCTCCGAGAAGAACAAAACTTCTTTTTTCAAAATATTATTCCAGCCTTGCGTCTTTCCTCTTCTCGGAGGGAAAAAAAAAAAAAGAAGGACCCAGGAGTAGATGATAAAGACATTCAGTTGGAACGCTCGCGAGAGTCACGGGCCAAAACTGTAATTTTTTTCTCATGCGGCGCTCAAAAAGAGAATGGGGGAGGGGGTCCCACCACCCCTGACCATTGCCTTCCACCACGCGGCGCGTTGCCCCTCTCACGACTTGGCCTCGCTAATCACAGGTCCCAGTATGCAGTGGAGGGCACTTTTTTCGACAACGAAGCTGATTCTGCGGGCACCCTAAACAAGCAGGGCACTTTTCCTAATGGCAGACAGTGATTTTTAGATCTTTATTAACCATTTCACGGTACGTTGGCCGTCGGTATGCTTCTCTTTCTTGTTTTGAAGGCTACGGTCTCTTGGCTATCATAATGCTTTTCGTTAGAAGTGCATAAAATGAGATTTTTTTTTATTAAATCGGAAGTCGATGGATTCTTTTTTGGTCTGTAAGGGAACGAGGGCATGGCTAAATGTTGCACAAGAGAAAGTTGTCATTGAATTTTCTTGCTATTGGCACTGGCGTAATGAACTTCCAGTTTTAGGAGGAGGGGGGCTACGGCCCCCGTTTCAATGATCTGCACATAGTATTCGTTTGTAATTTTCGTTTTTATAGGGGGGGAAGGGGCTATTTTTTATTTTTTTTTTCTTGAGGAAAACTAAACGACCCCTAGAAAAAAATTTTTCTCCTGCTCCCTTGTTATGCTAGTGGCTATTGGGAGGACATGGTATTACGAAACGGAAAGTTTAGAAGGAAAAAATCTTTAGCACTGCTTGAGAGATTGCCTCTAGATAAACTTTAAAAACGTTAAAAAACATTAAAACAGCTTTGTCTACCGAGAAGACAGAGTTTTTCGTCAGATGGCTTTAAAGTTTATTTTAAAGAGTTGTCATCAATTCACTCATAAAGACATTGATACTGGATATTGCTAAGTTTAGGTCCTCTTAAAAATTAGTATACGCATTCTACTTTTAGTATATGTAATAGAAGAGTCGTGGGAATAAATTTGCACTGTTACTAATAATAAACAAAGAACAACTTCCACAAGAAATTGAAGCATTTTATCACTTTCTCACACTCTTCAAGATTCAAATTTACCATGCTGTGTGAAGTGATGATTTGCGAAGGATGAATGCTATTATACTCAGGGCTTAAATTGGGCGGGAGTCCACCAGAATTCGGCTCCGGTACTTTTTCATTTTTGGCGATTATTTAAATATTAGCCAGAACCCCTAAATAGACGCTGTCATGAAAAAGTAATGAATTTGGGATTAAAGTCATAAACTTTGTTGTCCAGAAAAATGGACATAAACAATTGATATGATTTATCGATTCTTTTGCAGCCATTCAATTTTTTAATCGATTTATCATAATATTAGGGCTCCTTCACTTTTTTTTTGTTAGAAATTAAGCCCTGATCATACTAAGAAGATAGCATGCGTTTAAGCCTATGGGCAGTTAGTAATAAACGCAAAAAACAAAACCTTCAGGATGATAGACAGACGAAGAATTTCCTTGCTTACGTCTCCGTGGAAAAAAAAATAATATCAAAATTGAACTACCCTGTAATTATTCTTTAAAATAAAATTGTCTACAAAAATATTAATTTCCTGCTCACGATGCTGTAAAATTAGGCGTAAAATATATTAATTTTCAGATCGCGATGCTAGAAAATTAGCTTACTGCTAGAGCAAATAAACTACATTGCCACTATTTCTTTACATTTTTGCGACAGAACCACTCTCGCATGATGCTATTAAGAGCGAAGTTATTTGTTGTTTAAAAGTTTACAACGGTGAGTAAAAAAAAAAACACGACGTGTTGTATTTGATTTGCAAATTCTGATAAATTTCCTAATGCGGGTACTTTTACATAATCTTTTGTATTCATAAGATGAAGGTTGGCAGAATTTCGTGAATAGCTAGCTAATGGTTGTTTATGGTCCGTGTGGAACTCAAAGATTTTTAAAATGACAAAACACAGGTTTAATTACTTCAACGTGAACTTAAGACAACATGTACAAAAAATTTCATGTTGCTCACTGGTTTAGTTACTTTTTTTAAAATTTAAATCAGGTTGCCGGCCTGTAGCCAAGCCGGGGCCAGCAGGGGTGTGGCACCAGTTGCCCCACCTGCTATTTATAAATATAGAACAATGCCCTGTGCCCCATATGCCCTTGCCACAGTTGCCCCCTTATCCTGGTTACAGGCCTGTCAGGTTGGCACATTTGCGAGTTTTATTTTTTGCGTTTATTAGATTGAGATATTATACCCCATAACGTTCATAAACTTCATTAATTCATCAACTAAGTTTTTCTATGCGTTAATCTAAATTAAATTACTAGTGCGCGTTGAAGTTCCGTTGAAGTTTTTAAACCGTGAATGTCTGAGAGAATATTGTTAAGCTTTTAGAAAGAACTTTAATTTAGAAAGTACCTGAAATTGCTTGAAAATTTTCATCGTCAGTGGACTGAAAGAGTTCTAAGTATTGAAAACTATTCAACTTGCCTGAAGAGAGAGATATACATTGCCATTTTATATATATATATATTAAAGACGACAAATAATTGATGACTTCGTCTCTTTTTAAAATATTTTAAGAAACAAAATACAACAAATGAAATAATGACGTTCTCCATGCTGCTAAAGAGACTGGAAAGGGAAATCAGGAAGGATGTTTGTATAAGTATGTGGAAGTGTTTTGCATGAGTATGTGAAAGTGTTTTGTGTAAGTATGTGAAAATGTTTTGTATGAGTATGTGAAAATATTTTATGTAAGTATGCCAAAGTGTTTTGTATAACTATGTGAACGTGTTTTGTATACGTATGTGAAAGTTTTTTTGTATAAAGTAAGATGAGATTTAATGTAAATCATGTTCCAGATCTGAATGAAAGTGTATTTATAACTTTCCCATAGCCTTCGCTGTTCCGTTTGGAACACGGTGTCTTAAAATATATGTAAATCCCAATTAGGGTCGTGGTTGGTACGAAGTGTGTTCTACAAGCCCTTTGCTGTTCCATTCGGAATGCAGTGTCTCAAGATATACGATATGTAAATCATAATTAAGTCCCTGTCTGTTACAAGGCGTATTTTGCTCCTTGTGAAACCACCATCTTTTGTCCAATTATCTCTGACAAAAATTTCACTTGTTCTGGTTATTGCCACCAGGGCTTTAGGTAGATGATCTTGCGCCTCTGGAAAAACTGTCCAGATTTTGCCTCTGGCAGATTGTGCCCCCTAGTCACGGATAAAATGAACTCTTCTATCCATCTTTCCTTCAACCCCCCCCCTCACCTCTAATAAATTCCTTCCGCAATTCACCTTGTAATGAATTCTTTCATATAAAATCCAATACTAAATGTATTACTTCTTAATAAAAAGTTTCAGCAAAGAAAATAATTTTTTGATGGGAGTTAACAAATTATGTAATTTAGTTGTAAAACAATAATAGATAGGCAGTGGCGGATTTGTAAAATTGCCGCCCTTAGGCACAGCCTGCACTCCTTTACAACAAAGAAATATTTGTTAAAAAAATACAAAACAAAACAAAAACGCATATCATACTCTTAACATTTGATATGTAAAGGAGATTTTTCATATAATTATTCAAACTAATAAGATACAACTCGAAATTATTGCTACCACAGTCTCCGACTTCGTGAATTCGAGACATTTTTTGAATCCACAATAATTTTAGTATGGAATCCTGGAGCCTCTGATATTTTTGCGCGTATTTCGCGTATTTGGGAAAAAAACACGTATGCATCCTTGTATGAATTTTTTCGTTATCAGTTCAAATTTTTCATTATTCATTCGTTTACTATTAGTATAGGGTAATTCTAGAATAGATGGCCATAGATTTTACTGATTGAAATAAAAACTTTCAGAATGCAAATACAAGAAATGTTTATACATGTTTTAAATTCTTATACATATATTCAATATATTTTGTTAAAAAAATAAGTAAATATTTAGAATAAAAAAATGGAAAACATGGTTTGAAATTAAAATGACAAATAACCATTTCTCTCCTTCATGTCAAAGAGAGATGGCCATCTAATGCGATATAGAAAAAATGAAGTTAAAATAGGAAAAAAATACAGTTCATATTGCTTAGCAGGAAAAACTTACAATAACTTCTACAGAATCAGTTCTATAAGGGAAAATGAGTGAATAAAATTCTAATAAAAAAAAATTTAAAGTATAATTTTAATCCTTCACTTTTCGAAAAATTTTACCACATTTTTGGCAAAGGTCGTGAAAGTTTGTACACATTTCATGGGGCCACTGCATGCACCTTATGAAGTCATCCTTTTTGGTCGTGGTATTGTATTCTTCTCCACAGCCAACACAATGATCCTCATCAAATTCTATTCCCTCTGAATATGTAGTATCCGATTATTTCAAATCTATTTAATCTGTTTTGCTGCTGGAAGTGTCGTGAGTTTGTTTTTTCTCGCGATTATTTTAGACTTTTTCATGGTTTTAAGCTTATTTATCAACTTGTTCTGTTTCTGGGATGGTAATTTCCAACGTTTTTCAGTATTTTCTGGTGATGTTAAAACCATGACTACCTGTTTGGCACGTTCTCTAACTGTTTTTGTCGTGGTTAATTCAGGAATTTGTGAATTATCATAAAGTACTTTTTTTTCGGTGTCTGTATATTATGAGTTTTTGATGTGCTCGGTTGGGGTTCGAAATGTCCTATTTCGGTGTCAGCATTTCTATTCGATTATGCTGTTGACGTTTCGAAGTTACTTTGAACAAGACTGTCTTGCGTTTCTCGTGTTGAAGCAATGTTTCTATCTGGATTTTTTTCCATAAGCTGACAAGTTTAGACACGCGTGATCGGGAATAACGTTCGGATTAAAAGGATAAATCCCCGTTGTTTGAAGCCTGAAATTTCATTTTCTGAGTTGCCAATTTTCCCCCAGGACATATTAAGCAGTTCTCCAAATTGCAGTCCTGTAATGTGACGTTCAGGATGCGTTTTGAGCCAATTTTTGCACGCGTTATAAAAATGATTTTTTACTGACTTAAAAACGGCCCTGTCCAGAGATTTAAGGTAATGTGTTGCATAGGGAGGTAGTGACAAAAGTGCAATATTGTGTAAATCAGCAAATGTCAACATTTCTACTGAAGTATTGTGGGAGATTTGAACATCAAGTGAAAGAGAAATTGTATCACTTGGTTTACGTGGAACAAAATGATCTTCGATCCACTGAAAAAATAATGAGCTGTTAATGTACTCAGACTTTTTAGACATATAAACAACTGATTCAGGTGGCATTCCATCTTCAAATTCCATCTTTTTTATTCTTTCCCTTCATCACACAAATTGGTGGGAGAAAGAATCCCTCCGCATTACATCAAGCGATAATAGTGATGGTTTCGCCTTTTTCCGACGAAGTTAATGTAGAAACCACTTTCGCGCCCTTTTCGGCTAAAACAAAGCCAGGTCGATTGTCCAACTTCAACCCGGACTCATTCATGTTAAAAATGTTCAAGGGTTTCTCAAACAACTCATTTTATTGCAAAATGTCATGGAGTAGTTTGAAGAAAGCATATATTTCTTCACGATTCATGGCTTCACTTCGCTCAAGCGATGTATCTTCAGCCTTTCTGACTGATAGTATATCATAATGGCGACTTAAGAATATATTCAGCCAAACATACCCAGTCTTCTCACTTGTATCATTAAAACGGTGCTTTATATCGAGTTTTTTGGACAATTCAAAAGCAAGAATTCTCACATCATCTCTATGAATGGGGATCCTTGTTTCTGCTTTCATTTAAAACGCTTCACTAATTTCTCTTCGTTTTCTTTTCCAAACACCGGACCAGGGCTCATGCTACCCTTATTGGAATTACTGGTCTTCCTGCGACGCCCAAGGTCTTGCATGGAATGTGAAATGCTTCGGACGCTTTTTTCACCGAATATTGTTATCCTGTGTGCATAGCCTCCATTGCAATGGACAAATCATTTTCGCTCAAGATCCCTCGGCTTGAATGAGGCTTTCTTACCTATTTATCCGGTATCTTGAAATCTGTAAGCAAAAGCACATCGTTAGGCCCTATTATATTACTGTTATTTAACTCATATTTCTTACATTATTAAATGGGAATATACGTTTAAACAGACAAACAGTAAAAAAAAATATTTCTCTATTTTATTCCCTGCATTTTATACTTTCAGAGCTTACCAAGTTTTTCCCAAAATGTTAAGTACTTTTTTTAATTATATTCATTTTTTTGAAGTGATGCAAACAGATTTGAAAGTCATGTGACCATTCACTATGTAATTAGCCAATTGATTAGTATATAACTTATTAATAAAACATGATAAATGTTTTTAAGTCTGCTAAATACAATCTTATAGGACTACGGATATTTTTAATACCCGACAAATTTATATACAAAAATGAAAAGCCTGACCTATATATATATATATAAAAATAATCATACTAGTCAACATTTGGATAATGTACAAAAAATAAAGTATGCAAAATCCTCATACCGTATATTTTTGAAACATTGATGAAAAGTGGTCATCTCTCCTCGATTTGAAGTGGCCATCTCTCCTAAAATTACAGGGGAGATGGCCACCCAATTTAAAGCCTCATTCCGCCATTACAAGTCTTTGTTTCACGCTTAGGAACAAAGATTGGATAACATACGTGCCTTAAAAGTCCGTATAGTTAAAAAAAAAATGCAACGTACGTATCGAAAAACGTTCAGATACATAACTCAAGAAAAATTTTCAACCACTAAATTAAATAAACAGTAAAATTTCACTTACTTTTTTGTAATCGAAAAACACAACGGCACGTCACAATGGATAAACGGATTGAACTGCTTTCTATGAACGAAGTTCATGCTGCCCTGTGTAAACAAATTTGGGAAATATTTACACTGGCCATCTCTCCTCTATGGCCATCTATCCTAGAGTTACCCTATATAAAAAGAGTGTTAAGCCTAGATTTATAAATGGGCACTTCGGGCAAAAGCCTAAAAAAATTTTAGGGCCCCTTCGTCTTTCGATTCTGTAGTTTGTATTTGCAGGCAAGTTAAAGTAATCGCTTATATGTCATCGCTATTGGGGAAACAGGGCAATAATTAAAAGAAACATTATTTTTTCAACATTGTTGAGTTTGGACAATTTTATGTTTAAGCACTTTGATTCTGCCCCTTAATAAGTGCCGCCCCTAGGCCTGTGCTTTGTGTGCCTACTTAAAAATCCACCACTGCAGTTAGGCCTAAATAGAAATCATACAAAAAATATCATACTGATTTCTTTTACAATGATAAACTTACATCATAATACTGTATGATATAAAATGGTATTGCTTACACAATATTTGTATGCTTCCCATTTCTCCCGTTCTGTTTGTTTCTTATATTGCTTTTACTATTACAATCAGTTATTTAAGGTATTGTATTGTATTAATTTATTATGCATTCTTATTTGTACAAACAAAAATTTGTAGAACTCTATTTAAAATATTTTGTATGCGGCAATAGTTGACCGTTTTGTTTATAGACAGATTTTATAGATATTTTCTCCCGTCAGTTATTTCAGCCAATTTTACGCTCCCCTCGCCCTGCACCCCTGGCGAGGGCCTTACACGCCCCTGCCTAGCTAAGGTGCTGAAACATTTCCTTACATTTTTATACCCAGACTTTACTTCTAATTTGCAAAAAGTAAATTGAGGAAGTCAAAGATCGCTAATCCGTTCGCTAATTAGGATCAATGACAGTTCGGATAAAAACAAAATATTCGAATTAACGGAGTTTTTCTATTTTCATAGGTTTTAGTACACATGTTGAATAAGGTTCAACTTATTCTCCCTTAAACACAATCATTGACACACAACCACAGAATGCTCCTTTCTAAAAGACTTATATAGAATTTAGAATTAAAAGGTACATTCAAATGAAGCTAAATAATGAAGATATATGATTAATTAAACAGCGTAATTGAAAATCGCATTTTTAATTGCACTATTTTAAATTAGTTCTACGTATGAAAGTCCAGAATGAATACGTACATTCTACACAATTGTTTTCCCAAGTTCGTTATAATTTTGGTAACAACTTTTCTGTGCTGAATTTTTTCTTTGATTTTGTTTTGGAGACGATATTGTCTTCAGGTGTATTTATCGTCGTAATCCGATAATTATAATTACGTTTGTACTTTCTGCCACTTAGAGTGAGATGCATGATGTATCTGAAAGTATTTTGGACACTAAACAATGAACCTTTATGAAGGTGTGTAAAAATGTGATCTTCGCTAATGTTAAATGGGGTTTTCTGGAAATAATGGTGTCACGTGGCGTAAGATGCAAGTATTTGGAAATAAAATTTGAATGCATCATTTTAAGACACGAGTGTTTTATGATCACATTAGTATTTCATGCAAATATTTTATTTATATATAAATAAAAATTTATATATAAATATTTCCCTGCTGTTTATGTAGGTGCTTGACTAGTATTTATTTACCACTGAAGGTGATCCGACGATAGCTTTTGCATTGATATGTGTCTCAATTTTAAATACTGCAAACTTTTTTGGTCACTCCGGATGATGCTTTAAAGCGCCAATGAAATTTTAATTTATTGCTCTGTGGCTTTCACTTATGTCATGTAATATGCGGAGGATTGCAGATACGTCCTGCTATAAAAAATCATTTGTATTTTCAATAAACAAATATATTGGATAATAAAATATTAATTTGCCTTTTTTTGTGAATATTAGAAAATGAATCATTCGAAGAATTCTGAATTAAGCCGAAGACGTAGGATATGTTTCGGAACTTAATCTTCCCAATTACTCCCAAGTTCTACGCAGTGGCATAGGGGAAGGGGAGCTTTCTGGGCTCAAGACCCTCACATTAAACATCAAAAAGCATTGTTTTCGCACATTTCTCATCACATAAGCTTCTTCAGAGCCACTTGAGCCCCATAATTTTTGAATTGCTACGCTATTGACTCTACGCTTACCTCCATTTTAAAGCGCGAGTTTAAAATTTACAAACGTGAATACGAAGTTTAGACAACGTTAGCTGCGCTTTAGTGGTCCAGTGGACAGCCATAGAGTATAAACTTGGTGGTCCGAATAAATTTTTAAATTTTGCGTGTATACAGGGTGAGTTCAATCCACCGCACTAGAGAAACATTTTTGAAATAGCCATCTGTTCACTGATTGGACTAGTTTCACCAATAGGCGCTAACGAGTAACTACTGGGTTGTTTATTTTTCCGAGATAACCTTTTCATTGGTTCTATACTATCAGAAAAAGGGTAAGCCCAATTTGGCGACTTTGCATGCTGTCTTCACCGTGTTACGAACAACGAAAATAAAATTTACAATATTCTTACGCGCGAGAATGATCAGTTTATTAGAATTGGCGGCCCATCGCTATTTTTTAAATCTCTCCTTAATTAATAAATATAAAAAACCTCAGTTTTTAAAAATTATGCACTAGAGAACATTTAGACATCGTCCCATTTGCCTATCCTAACGGTGAGAGGGTGGGGGGTCGCGAGGATTTGACCTCCATCGCCTAGATTTTAACGTGCATTTTTTTTAACATGGTTAATTTTCTGGATTGTGGGTTGAAATAAACCTCACCCCCTTCCACTTTCTGGGAATGCTTATGCACCGTCCTGTAAATTTTTAATTTAGTGACCTTTTACCCTAATACAGCGTTAATAATTGTCATTATCTGATTGATGATATTACAACTAATCAATGGTTCCGAAACGCGTCTACTTTTTTCTCTTTTGTGGGTAGAGGGTAAGCAAGCCGTGCTCCAATCAGCTTCTTTCATAAAATTATTACAAAGTTGTAAAGTAAGTTCATGCGCACTTTTTGTACAACCTAGCAATAGT
>QLNU02015360.1:56338847-56367875 GCA_006491805.2 Dysdera silvatica
CCCCCCGCTAAAACCGCCACTGGTTTGTGGGGAGAGGGACCCGCCCCGCTAAACTGCCTAGAAATTTATAACTACTGTCTCTGGCCCTGAACAAACCTATGTTTTCAATTTTGATTGGTTTTATTGAAATACTTTACAGCTGCTAGATTTTAAAACTCTTGATTTGAGATCTGTAAAACAGTTCGTCAACTATTCCAATGCGATTATTATTATAATAAAACCACTTTCATAACCATATCATCTAAAGAAATAATATTAAGTTGCAATTAGCACTTCTGTATATAGTCATTTCCACTTAATTAGGTCACGGATAATCAAATACCCCGTTTATAGGAATCAAATCAAAAAATTATTCCCACAAGTTCCCCGCTTTAACTAATAAGCTTCGCTGACCGTCCCCGGATAGGCGTAATTTGAAGGGGGCAAGAGGGCACGTGACCCCAGTTTATTTGGAGCAGGGGAAGTATATTCCCCCTCCCCAAGTTTTTGGGCTTGTTTTTTTGGCTCATAATCAGTATTTTCGCTACCATTTCGCGATAGTAACTTTCTCATGACTCTTTAAAAGAAAAAGTGCAAATCTTCTGATCCTACAATAGTATACACTTCCATTCTATACATCTGATATACTGTTTACAACTGAAAAGCTCAGAGCCATGCAAACGTAATTTTTCATAACAATGCACAAACCAGTAAAAAGTTGATGCTTGGATAACACAGAAAATATGAAGCATGATATCCTTCAAACCACAACAGAAAAATCACGAGGCAATTAGTCAGCACAACGTCATCTAGAATAATCCTTTGAAAGAAAATTCGGAATATAATCTACGTCGCAAATCATTGAGTTAAAGCAAAATGGCGAGTTGTAGCTGACAGTTAGCGGTTTATTAAAACCAACTATTTTTTTCAAGATGGCGAATGGAGCTTACCATCTCAGAGCGTGCTCCAAGTTTATGTAAGAAGGATGGTGAAAACATAGGCGTAATTTTTTTTGGGGGGGGGACGCGTGCCCCTCCAGTTTTTTTAAAGCTTAGGCAAAATTAAATTTTGCCCCCCATTCTTAGTTTTATATATATATATATATATATATATATATAAAAAAAAACAAGAATGGAAACAGAAACAAGGCCTACACTAGAAGGACTTATTGAAGAAATTGATATCTCAGAAGCAAATGAAAACATTGTTAAGACAATAGTTGAAACTGCTGGGGAAATTGGTGGTGTAACCTGTAAAAAGCACAATAGCAAATTATCTGAGAAGACGAAACAGCTCATGAAAAGGCGAAGAGATATGAAGGTGGACAATCAAAATACCAGTTCCAGGATTGAGTACATAGAACTTTGTAAAACTCTGCGCAAAAACATGAAAGAAGACATAAGAAAATTCAACTGTGAGCTAGTAAGGAAGGCCATTGAAAATAACAAGAGCCTTAGGGTTGTTAAAGGAAGTTTATCTGTTGGGAAGAAACACATCATTGCATTAAAAGGAGAGGATGGCACCGTAACAAGAAATAGGGAAGAAATACTTAGAAGAGTTGAAGAATTCTACAAAAATCTATACGAAAGTAACAGTGGATTAAACGAAGACATTGAAATAGTCGAAGGAACAGCTCCTAAAATCTTAAAAGAAGAAGTTTCATTTGCAATAAAAAGTATGAAGAAAGGAAGAGCCCCTGGTGATGATGGTATTACATTAGATATCCTAAAAGAAGCTGGAGAATATGTAGAAGACATACTTGCAAAATTCTTTACCAAATGTCTTAACAGCGGTAACATACCAAACCAATGGGATTCTGCAACAGTAATTCTTTTGCATAAAAAAGGTGATAAAGAGGATTTGAAAAATTACCGACCAATTAGCTTGTTACCTGCTATTTATAAAATCTTCACAAAAGTGCTAACACATCGCCTGCAGAAAAAATTAGATGCAGCTCAACCAAGAGAACAAGCTGGATTTCGAAGTGGATTCAGTACAGTGGACCATATTCAAGTATTAAGAGAATTAATTGAAAGAACACATGAATATGAACTTCCATTGTGTGTGGCATTTATTGACTATGAGAAGGCCTTTGACTCTATTAAAACATCAGCAGTCATCAACTCTTTAAGATCAACAGACATTGAGGATGTGTACATTGACATGGTGAAACGTGTGTATAAAAATGCAAGTGCAAAATTTCGGTTACATAAAGATACCAAAACTATCAAAATTGGTAAAGGTGTGAGGCAGGGAGATACCATTTCTCCAAAACTTTTTACTTCAGCTTTACAGATGATTTTTCAGCAGATAAATTGGAATAACAAGGGAATAAAAATAAATGGTGAATATTTAAATCATTTGCGGTTTGCTGATGACATTGTTATTTTTTCAACGAACCCATTAGAACTCCAAGACATGGTACAGGAGCTCTCAACTAGAAGTAAAGAAGTTGGACTCAAGATGAACCTACAAAAAACTAAGATCATGTTCAATAATTTCGTAGAGGAAACAAAAATACAAGTTGACAACATTGAGCTAGAAATTGCTGATTCATATATTTACCTTGGCCAGCTGATTTCAATGGATGGCAACATTATGAAAGAACTCAACAGACGTATTAAACTTGGCTGGAGTGCATTTGGAAGAAACAGTTTTATCCTGAAGGGGAAATTGCCTTTGTGTCTAAAAAGAAAGGTCTTCAACCAGTGTGTATTGCCAGTCCTCTCTTATGGATCAGAGACATGGAGTCTAACAGTTGGAGCAATACGAAAGTTACAGACAACGCAAAGGAGCATGGAGAGGTGCATGCTTGGAATAACTAGGAGAGATCGAAAAAGAAACACTTGGGTGAGAGAGCAAACTAGAGTAGAGGACATCATTGTTAAAGTAAAAGGGCTGAAATGGCGATGGGCTGGGCATATTGCAAGAAGAACTGATCAACGATGGACAACAGAAATTCTGAACTGGATTCCAAGAGACCACCGAAGACCTAGAAAACGTCCTCAAACTAGATGGGTGGATGAAATAAGAAAACAGGTTGGGGTGACGTGGAAGCGAATTGCTCAGGATAGACTTGTGTGGAAAGCATTTGGAGAGACCTTCATCCAGCAGTGGATAGATAATGGTTGAATATGATGATGATGATATATATATATAAAAGTTTTCCTCGCCCATTCTTGGCGGAAACAGGCTTTGGGACGGGCAGAGCGCCATGTTCCCAAGCCTCTTTTTACATCACTTCTTAATGTGCCATGTCTAGAAACTTCCTGACAATGTGACACGTGTTTAGGATTGTGGCTTTTTGTATTTCAATGTAGGTGTTTGGGTCAATGTTGAGTATCTCCAAATTCGTCGCAAGCGTTTTTGGTACTATCCCTGTTGCTGAGATGACTAACGGGATGATGAGGATCTTTTCCATACCCCATATATCTCGTACTTCATGTCTGAGATCTTGGTACTTGGTGATTTTCGTTGTGTAGGTTGTCTGTATGTTATTGGTGTTGGGTACTGCTATGTCGATTAAGTACGTGGTCTTATTCGATTTATCGACGAGGGTTATGTCAGGACGGTTATGTGGGACTGTCTTGTCTGTTATGATTGCTCTATCCCAGTAAAGCTTGTGTGTTTCGTTCTCATGCACGGTCTCTGGCTCATATTTGTAGTACGGGCATTTTTCTGTCAGAAAGCCAGCATTCGCTGCCAATTTCTGGTGGACTATTTTCGCTACTTGATCGTGTCTATGTTTGTAGTCTGACTGCGCAAGGATCTTGCATCCTGCCATCACGTGTTGGATTGTCTCCGATGCCGCATGACAGTGTCTTAGTGTTTGCCGTTCAATTGCCGTTGCAGGGTGTAGTTGTCCGGCTCTTCTCTGGATGGTTCTCATTTTCCGCTGGAGTTGTTCTAGTTCAGTGTTGGACCATTTGATGATCCCGAAGGAGTAGGTGAGCACTGGTACCGCATATGCGTTAATTGCTTGCGTGGTGTTCTTCCCGCTCAGTTTCGTCTTCACAATGCTTCTAAGTCTTTCTTGGAATGCTTGCGTGAGCTGGACTTTGACTTTCTTGTGCTCCTGCTGCCGTTTTTGCATTATCCCTAGGTATTTGTAGGTTTCGCCCTCGTCCAAGGTCTTCAGTAGTCTCCCGTCTTCGAGTTCGATGCCTGGTAAATCTTCTTTGCTATTCTTCTGTATTTTGCACTTATCGAGGCCGAATTCCATTCCTATGTCCTTGGAGAATGTCTCTGTTATACTGATGAGTTGTCGGAGTTGGGTGATTGTTGGCGCGTATAGCTTGATGTCATCTACGTACATGAGGTGGGAGACTTTATGTAGGTTTCTCTTGTCTTTCTTCAGCATGTATCCGTATTTACTTGTGTTCAGCATCCTTGACAAGGGGTTTAACGCCAAGCAGAACCACTGGGGGCTTAGTGCGTCTCCTTGAAAGATTCCGCGGCGGATGGGGATCTCGGCCGTTTCTATTTTACTGTCTGGCGTGTTTAGCTGTAACCGGGTTCTCCATTGTTTCATGCTGCTCTGTAGGAATCGGATGATTGAGGGATGCACTTTGTATATGCTGAGTATTTCAAGGAGCCACGAGTGCGGAACAGAGTCGAAAGCCTTCTTGTAGTCTATGTATGCGGTGTTGAGTTTTCGCTTTTGTTTTCTTGCTTGTTCCAGGATAACTGAGTCGATGGTAAGCTGCTCTTTACATCCCAGAGTCCCTTTCTGGCATCCCTTTTGTTCTTCCGTCATTAAGTTGTTGCTTTCGCTGTGCCGGCTTATTTTTTCAGAGATGCACCCCGTGAGTATCTTGTACAGGGTGTTAAGGCACGTAATGGGTCGGTATTTCGCTGGGTTACTGGTATCCTGGTCCTTCGGTAGGAGGTAAGTTATTCCCTTGCAGAGGAATTCAGGCATTTTGCTGGGGTCTTCAATTATCGCCGTAAGTTCCTTGGCTAATGGGCCATGGGCGCTGGTAAATTTCTTGTACCAGAAGTTGTGTATGCCGTCAATACCGGGTGCTTTCCAGTTGTGCGTACGTTGGATTACCTGCTGGAGTTCCTCTATCGTGATGCCCGTGTACTCCATCTCCTCTATTCCTCTCGTAGCCTCCATTTCTTGCTGAATCCAGGGGGCGCTTTTGTGCTGTACTTCATTGGACCATAGTTTCCTGTAGAAGGCCTTCTGGTTTGCTTGGAATTGCATGTTCTGTTGTTTTCTGTTGGTATAGTTTTTATATATGTATTTAATTATATATATATATATATGCTTGGGTTTTTGCCCCCCAGTTTAAACTCCCAAGTTACGCCTATGCATCCTCGATATATATTCTTATATATAATCTAATATAAATTCTAATATTTAGTATGTACAATATATTGTATTACATAAGTATTGAATATTATACGATATAATATTCAATATGTATATATTCAATATGTATGTAATACGTATATGTGTATATGCATGGGCATATTGTAGTCAAATAAAAGAAAAATTGTGTATATATAATATATACTAGTGTCAAAATTATGTTTACATTTAATGTTATTTCAATAGGGGAAGTATATATTTTGCTCTTTAACTCTTGATGTGTTTTATTTATAGAACATCATTTTACAGAAAATTAAGGCGCTATAAAGACTTAATAGAATTGCAACAAATAAATTCCAGGCATCCTTTGAAGGAGAATCCACGATTAAAATTGATGCAAACATTGAAAGTCGAAAAGGAAAATTCGTAAAAAAATTGATTCAGAATAACAAATTCTCTCACATAAATATGCAAAATTATTAGAAAATGATCGTTGGTATATGTAAGTAAATTTGTTTTCCTAAATCTGGTTTTTTTTTACGAATTTCTGTTTTTCCACCTACAATTTTTGTATCATTTTTGATCGTGGATTTTCCTTCATAGGGTGCCTAAAAAAATTTGATTTGTTGTAATTCTGTTAAGTGTTTATAGTCCTTTAACTTTCTGCAAAATGATTTTTTTATAAATAAAGTACAACGAGAGTTAAAGAGCAAAATATGTACCTCTCCCATTGAAACAACATTGAGTGTAAGTTTAATTTTGGATAAGAGTTTATATTATCTAACATTGGGCAAAATATTAGTTGGAAGAAAAATATAAACACCTAAAAAATTTCGCTTTGCCATTAATGCACTTTCCCTCGAATGTGTTTGGAGAGCTAAATTATATATTGTTTAAAAAATCTTACGCTAACGTTTTTATTAAAATTATTTAAGTTGAATTATGTAAGATTTTGCATTAAAAGATTTTGCTAAATTCAGCTCGGCTTGAAGTCATCAGTTTGCAAATGTTTCAGAGCAAGGGATTTAGGGATTTTAATTATTTTATACCTTTTCTGTAAATTCATGGAATTAGAGTACAAAACTATGCATTACCCCTAAAAAAATAGAAAAAAGTTTGTTGTAGTGGTTGTTCCGCCAGCCTACATCATCTCAACCTTATCTAAGATTTATCCATGAAAATGACAAATTTCCTTTGAAAACTTAAGATTCAGACTTACATTGAAAAAATTGATCCATGTAATATATTCACTGAACTTATAATCTCTCAACCTGCATTGTAGATTTAATTCAAGATTACAACTCCAAGTAGTTTATACCTAAAAGCATAAAATCTTGTATATTTTTCTCCCCACTTCCATAAAGAAAGGATTTAAAATTTTACAGGTTTCTCTATATCATGCTGGCAAAGTAATAAGCGCGGTTGTTCCTTATGTGTTGAACCGTTATTTTTTGGTAGGTCAGAATAATACTATTTCGTAGAAGTTATAACATTACAATTGGTGGTAAGATCATTAGCCCAATGTATAAGCAACTAGTATACGCAAAAGTATGTGGAATCTTTCAATATACATAGTATATTGCAAAGGGAATTTCCGGAAATACACCAGTATATTAAGTATTTATTTTGTGAACGTTCCTCGCCGAATTCTGCTTCGCGCCCCACTTTCGTATTTTCCTCCGCGAAGCCGCCCTGCTTTTTAGCCAACGGCATGAGACATCTCTTCATAGAAAAAAAAAAAGAAAAAAGAAAAAAAAAAAGAAAAAATGCGAAAGGCTAAAATAGAGTTCGCGAATCTGACGGCTGGGCACCGCTTTGGCGTGTATGCCTTTTGATAGAATTGTCAAGTAGTAATTGTTGGTCTAGAAGCGCCAGTCACGATACGAGGAGACCTCCAGGGGAGTTCTTTTTTCGCTCCCTCCTTAAGTCCATTAATCCGCGAAACCACACCGACTGATCACCCTTACCATCGCGAAAAACCTAACCCCCATTTTTGTGGTTCAAGAGCACCCCTTTCGCCCGAGGTGAGCGGGAGAAGCCACAGAGCTGGAACTGTTAACACGAAGCTGAAAGTGATGTCTAAAGCTTGGCCGCACATATAGGACGCAATGCGCTAAACCGCAGTCATCAACAGCTTCTTGTGTGGCCAATGCTTCTAACTGCACTACCTAGCACTAGGTAGTGACGACTATTTCCTCTGTGATGAGGTTAAGTGTTGGGTTGGCTAAAAAAAACCCAGAAAAGTTCCTCTCTCAAAAACACCACATATCAATCTATATCGTAATCACCTTAGTCATTTTTAGATTTCTCTCATTTGTATCATTGTTAAACATCCAGCGGTTCTCTTCATGGCATTCATCATGTGATTCTCACCCAATCTTTGGCTTCTATTGGATACTACATCATGGCTTTTGCCTATCTGTCATCACGGATCACGGATTTCAACGGTGTTAAAATAGATTGCACCAGTTTCTTGTTTTCAAGTGAAATGCTTTTTCGCAAAAGCAAGACATCAGTAAAATATTTGATGCAGAGAGAATGGAAGGGAATATGTGGCGTAGTTGAGGTCTGTAAAAAACATATGGAATACTATTTAATTGAACCTTGCCATCTTCACCCACTTTCTTTATTTTCTCATATGGCTTGTGGCAGTCTCTGTAGAACTAACATAGAGGTGGCCCCATTTCTTTTAAATTTATGCGAGCCTGGTATAGTTATTTAGGATTTAGAAGGATGCCACATACCAAGCACTTAGCCAAAGGGGTCCAGACCCCCCTTCAGGAAAAAAAATTGAAAAAAGAAAGAGCATGAAAAATAATAATGGATGAAGTGAATCCTTTTTCGAAAATTTTTTCTTTAGCCGCCTTCCGTTGTATCTCAACCCCCACAGTTCCTTTTTTTTGGGGGGTATAATCAAGATCGTTAAATCTGTGATTACATCGGAAATTATCGGTAATATGTTTCTTCGTAGTTATTTACATATTTGCTGCCCGAATTATCATCGGGCCCAAATCTGGTCCGGTCGCTATTGAAGCAAACGTTTTTCCAAAAGCGATATACGTTCACTGAGAAAGTCATCGTTTAAATTTAGTTCTCACTGAGTCTTTTAATGTGTCTTTAATATCAAATAGATTTGGAGTTTTAAATGAGGCAATTCAATTATTTAGACGCAAGCAGGGAACCTTTTAGAAGAAAACGTTTCTAAGATATTACCAGAATAAAAACAAAATCGAGATTGGGGTGGGGGTTTTGTAGAACAAGGTTTGTTGAGCGTCGGGTCACTGTAAATACTTACGTTGAGCTTCTTGCTGCAATAGTTCGAAGTTTTCAAGAGCTTGCAGAAAATAACTGGTCATTTTCAAGCACTGTGTCACAACTTCCATTCGCCATGGAGAAAGGAAGCTTTATTGTATCTATGCTTGTTTGTAACTACATTTTTAGCCTCACATTATCACTTTCAGTATACCTCCAAAATCCTTAGCACGAACTAGCTTCTGCGGCAAGTTCAGTGAAGATATTCTGCAAATATTAAAGAATCTTCACACTGGCGATAAAGGTAAGAATGAGTTTCATAAGATCTTTCAGAAAGCTGTAGCTGTTGGTAAAACTGTTTCCAAAACTCATATTGATGTCCCGAGACAAACGAAAAAGCAAAACATGACAAGTGCCCACATAAATCTCCCAAGAAGTATTAAAGAAGGTCAGTTTTTTTACCATCTGTCGATGGACTCATTGCCAGGGATTTATACACCCCCAACAACACCCATCCAGATTTTTGATACACCTTTTAATGAAATCTAAACACACATCTAAACACACAAAATCTAATGCACACCCCCTAAAAATCTTGAACACCAAGAGTTTTTTCTGCCATTGAGATGTTGTTTCCGAAAACTATACACCGAACAATGGAAAATGATTAAAAGACTGAAAATTTACTATCAACATACAAGCAGGGTGCATCTTGTGGTGAGAAAAATGGAAATCTAATCTACGAAGAAATCTGCCTTACCATCTCGAATTATGCATATATTAGGATGTTTGTGATAAGAACTTCTATACAAATTTTCGACATCTACTCTGTGTCTCAGCATCCTTACCAGTCTTTACATGCGAAGCTGAGAGATCATTCTCAGCCCTCAAGAGAATGGCTAATAAACGATTAACTGGCTTAGCACTGATGTCCATATATTATATCTTTTAAAGAAGATGACGCATTAAGCGTTATGGCACGAATGGAGAAAAGAAGGTTGATATTGTAATTTTATTTTTCTTATGACTTTCAAACATGTGTAACGGACACAAATGGCATAATTTGTAATTAAATTCATACAAATCCATTCCCGTCTTTTCATGCAGCAGCGCACAGGCTCCATTACCCAAAGATACCGATCGCTACGCACGGGCGCCGTTAGCGGGGGGGACAGGGGGGACCCGTTCTCCCCAATGTTGGTATTAGGGTTCCATGTCCCCCTCCAATTTCAAACAAAATGCCTTCTACTGGTATATTGTCCCCTCCTCCCCAACATTTGTATGCCATCAGCGCCTATGTCGCTACGCACAATTCTGAACGTTAATTTTGCGTGATAAAGAACAACCATTTGCAGTTTTTACATGATTTGCATTAATAACTTTAAAAACCTACATACACGAAAAATGTGTCAAAAGCACAACTCCCCAAATGCTGCAGGATGTGTTTCCAAATGCCGTGGATATGACGTCCAATACGATCCTTCAAAACTGACAGAGTTTGACATCTTTCCCTCATTGCACCTGGTTCTACAATCAATTCCACAACCTGAAGTCGCATTGGGAGAGAGGTCCAGAGATCAGGGTCGCCAAGATGTCTTCAAGCAACGGCAGATAATCCTTTCGTTCTCAAAGTGCTGCCTTAACCATCTTTCGACACAACTGTTGATGTGAGGTAGTGCGCGATCTTGCATAGATATTGTATAAGGTCCACTTCATATAATTTGGGTATGCATTATATATTGAAGGCATCTGCATTGTTGCAGCTCTAGTATGGCAAAATTTGTCAACAGTTTATAATACTGTTATCTAGTGATGGGGAAGGTGCGGGACACAGCATGTGTTACTTCTAAAATAAATAAATAAATAAATAAATAAATAAATAAATAATATACAAATAGTTGAAGATATTAGCATATCGCCGTCTGGTGACAAATTTTGTAACTAATTTTTTCACTAAATGATCAGCGCATCCTTTGGAGAGTATCCTTTTTCCAAATTTTACTTTATTATGAATATTAAAACCCTCTCTGGAGCTCTTTGAGTACGCATAGTTAAATTTTCCTAACTCTGTACATCACAAGTTTGACTAAGTATGGATTATTCTCATATAAGGAGGACTTCCTGAATTCATTTTACTACAGAGCATTAGGAAAGAATTGTTTTATCATAGAAAAAACAGTAATTTCTATAGTGTGCCTCAAGAAAAAAAGATTTTTAAACTCTAAAGCTTTTAAGTACTGATTTTTATTATTTTTTCTGATAGATAGAAAACAAAAAAACCTAGCTATAAAAAGACATTAGAATCAACTCAAAGGGTCATAGAGATGTGCGTATTCGGATTAATTGGCCGAGACTCGAAGATACCAAGATCTAAGAAGATTCATAAAGATACAGGAGTGAATCTGGCAAGAGTTGAAGACGTTGTTGCTGAAGCAGAGAATGGCAATGATCCGAGCGTATTGTACGAAAAATGGATCACTGATGGCTGATAACACCAGTACATATATTTGTGCCCTTGTAACCCCTCAAGAGACATCCTTCTTGAAGAACAGCATCAAACTAGCTCTGCCTGGCAAACCGCAAATTGCAGAAAGGGGTAAGTAAACCCTTTTTCTTGACAAACAGACTGGCAGCTATTATTTCGCCCACTGAAAATACTGTATGGATACTACATCATCGGCATCCTTTTGCCTATTGTTGATTCGTAAGAAAGGGTTTCTTGATAAGCAGCAAGGACCTTCTGTTGTAAAAGTGCAAGTCTACCTGCTTGGGTTGTCTTTCCGTTTGAGAGATTTTCTTTACAGAATGTCCGTGGTATTTTACTGGGTATATGTAGGAATTATAACTAGTCTTATTCAAGGCATTTTGGAGGGAAATGGGAGAGAAAATAAAAAATATCTTTTAAAATCCGTATAAACATTGATGGTCAAAACTGCTTACTACAGTAAAACCTCTTGAATAGAGGACACCTCGGGACTTGAGAAGATTGGGTATTTGGAGGTTCCCGCGAGTTGAGGGTTTGGGACATAGCATGTATTGGGACTGGGAATTGGAAAGTGTCCACTACATAAGTGTGAAAATATAACCGCACAAATCAGTAAGATTTCATACAGAAACGTACACGAAATTTGGTAGATATGGCTTCAATAGCAGCCGAGATAAATAATAGGAGGTTGCGGCACCCTCTCCATACGCCCCTGATAGGTTACCATGTTAAAGACACTCATGTCTTGTGTATTCTTTCTATGAAATTTGGTAAATGTAGCTTCAATAGCAGCCGAGATAAATAATGGGGGGGCGGTATTTCTCGATACGCCTCTGATATGTTGTCATGTATAAAGACACTCATGTGTACTATCTGTCTATAAAATTTGGTAGATGTGACTTTAGTAGCATCCGAGATAAAGGCACCCCTCGATACGTCCCTGATGATAATCGTTTTAAGAGGGTTGCAGCTGTGAACATTGCAGTTATTTCAATTGCAAGTAAAATTATGAAATTTGTGGAAGCCCCCTTTTTCTATGATCGGCCATTCTTTCCTCGGACATTTTTTCCATCTTTCCATTTTTCCGTGCCCTTCTTTGCATCGGCCCTTTTTTCCAAGATTCGTTTCCAGTCTGAGTACCCCTTATACACTAATAGTACATTGGTTTTTTTTGGTAATGAGAAATGGCGGCCAACAGAACAAAATATTTCTTCGTTCTTACCAGAGTATTTAATCTATGTATGCTTTTCATACTAAGCACTGGGAAATGATCTATACTTATGGGTTTATACTTATACATTTGTCGGCAAGAAAAGACAAGTTTTGGCTGCGTTGGCCTTTTACCACAATTTTTATTTAATCCAGAGTTATTTTTTGAACTTACAAGGGGTACCCACGGTGAGTGCGCCGCCGATTTGGATGAAATTTTTTTTGACGAAAGTAGAGCCAAAATAAGGAAATACGTGCCAATGTGGCTTATTTTCAGAGATATGAATTCTTAAAGATTTTGATTCTTATATATGAGCTTAAAATATGACATCTTCTGCAAGCCAACCGGTAGCTTAGTTGTTAAAGGCCTTGCACTTTGTGTTTTTGCGTTAGATGCCAGCGGAAATCGATCACTTTTTTTTATGTATCGTTTTTATTTATTTATGTATTTTTATTAGTAAATATACTTTCCTTAGAATCAGATTTTGTTCATAAACGTACTTTAATAAAATTCATATTTATGTAGTTATGCTAATTGCACACTTACAGCAGTGATAATTTCTACTCGAACTTTAATTGTTGATTACTAAAAAATTGAAAAGTAGAAAAATTTTCGGTGTAACCATCCAGCCTATTATGTAGTTAAGTAGATCCAGCACACTTTAATAATGTTTTTACAAATGATGACGGCACCTGTTCTTCTACTGCTGAATTAATTCCACCTCATTGTACCCCATACTGTCAACCTCGTGATGTGTACTTCTTCAGTTAAGTAAAAAATTTCATTAAAAGGTTACAAAATTGTGTTGAAATCTTACAAGAAAATATTCATTTGAACATGCGAGCAGATAGATGCTTTGAAGATCCATTCACTTATTATTCACGATCAACTTTCGGCGACAATTTTCTAGAATACTTTACTGTACTCTTGGTTCGTTGCAAAGTTGACGAACGAAAGAAACTTTTTAAAAATGTAGTCGCACTGCTCACTGTAGTCCGGGGTTTGGTTCCCTAGGCCATAAGAGGTTCGGATTCCTCGGAAAACTGTAGGTCCCGGCGCAGCATGACCATTGTAGTCTTTGAGCCGTAAAACCACAAAACAAACAAACAAACAAAATGTAGATAGTATTTGTTTTCCAGATCATATTGTGACGTAAAAATCTAGTTGTTCGAACAACCCATTTATAAAATGCTTACATTGTAGAATTTTTATGTTTATCGTTTTTATGATAATTATCATCCAAAATTGTGTACCAGTAACCAATTCCGACACCTCCGATAGTGATACACAAAAACTATGTTCACATCAGTCAGTTTGAAAATAAAATTGATTGCATTTTATAAAATAAAATGCTTCTATATAAATGAAATGCATATAAATGAGATGCACATAAAATATTTATATGTTATAAAATAAAATGACGTGTGTATGTCATAAAATAAAATATTACATACTAAAAATACGTTTGTCAATAGATTAATATATTATACAATAATTTTTGCCACCCACGTTTCAATAGCTCAAACTAGAGCTTTTTTTATATTTGGAGAAAAAGAGGCGCGGACCTCATCCTGGATTCGAACCAGGGTCCCCGCATTGAGCACGCGGTGTCTTGACCTATTAGACGAATGTGGACAAGAACAAACGCATTTTTCTCCGTTTATACGGAGAAAAAGGCGTTTATTCTAGGACGGTCTTTCTTTTTCTCCAACTATAAATAAAAAGCTCTAGTTTGAGCAACTTATACATGGGTGGCAAAAAATTATTGTATAATAAATTCCCCCACGAAAAACTCACAAAAATCTCGCCCCGGAGGCTTTTCTGTGTTGACCATTATTTGGTAAATTGTGTTATCCCTGTGAAGGGTAATAATATCTTACATAGATAAATATGTTTAAAGAAATATATTAGGCCTGATAGATGCTAATAGTGGATGACTGTAAAGGCTAATGATGACAAAAGAAGACGAATTAAAGCAGTTTTCTTTTTTGTTTAATGGAATTGTTAAAAGTTTTCAGAAAAAATTTTTCCATCCTCAAATAAAACAGAACTGCGTTATTGGTTTTTCATTGGTCAGTATTTCATCCCTTCACAGGTTGACAATGAGTACGCAAATTTTATGAAAGGTATGTTCACATAAAAACTTACAGCTGACTTCTAAACTTTTGTACACTTACAACTCTTCAATTAAAAATTAAACTTGGTGTACACATTGTAAGTGCGAAAAATAGTAGCACAGAACTAAATATGTAAATATCAATTTTATTAAAGTAAGTTTATAAACAAAATCCGATTCTAAGAAAAACATTTTTATTAATAAAAATGCATAAATATATAAAAAGGATGCATTAAAAAAAAGTGATCGATTTCCGCAGGCATCGAATGCAAAAACGCAGAGCCATTAACTTTCCAACTAAGCTACCAAATGGCTTATAGAAGACGTCGTATTTTAAGCTCATATACATAGGAATCAAAGTCTTTAAAAATTCCTCTCTCCGAAAATAAGCCGCATTGGTCCGAATGCCGATACGTGTATTTCCTTATTTTGGCTCTGCTTTCATCAAAAAAAAACAAAAAAAAAAAACCGGCGGCGTACTTTCCGTGGGTTCCCCTTATTAGTCCAGCTTGTATTCGCGTTAATTAAGATGAAATCCAATAGCGTTTCAACCTATATATCTCTTTTTAATTGTTCCCCCACTTTCTAAATGTCCTCGCGAAGGTGTAGACGTCTTACACGTTACATATTCTGACACTTAGATACAATGAATACATACTTATCCCCGTATAAAAATTGCGTCTAAAAACAGCTCTATTGCAATTATATTTATAAAAACCGCCTATTCACACATTAATAAAGGTTCTAAGAAAAAGGCACATTAATAAAGGTTTTATTAAAAAGGCAAAAAAAAAATAACTAAAATATTTGGTGGGCCGATGCCCACCCGGCCCACCCGCTAAAACCGCCACAGGGTGCCCGCTATTCAAGAGTGTCCGTTAAGTAGGTTTTACTGCATTAGTTTTTTCCAGTCGAAACTTAAACGAGTGGACATCAATAAAATATGACGAAGTATAAAAATGTTTAAGAATTAAAGCGTTAATAAATTGTTAAGTATATTTTATGACGATATATACATTAATTGTAAAATTTAAATGGTTTAAGCCTAATGAATTTAAATGTTTACGAACTCCGAGGACGAAATAAGCAAATATTCTAATGAAGAAAGATGAAAACACTCTCTAACATACAATCTCTTTATTTAACACACCTGAATAGTGCATCAGTGCAACAAATGCCTCTTCTTGCTCTGCGATATTAAACGCTAATTCTATCTGTAGACCTGCCAGTAAATCCACTGACCTTGCTTCAGTAAGATTTGAACTTGACTTTTGTTTAGTCAAGTCTTGTCAAATATATCATGATTTGAAGACCAATTTGACAGATGATCAAGTGACCACGTGAGCTGTTTTAGGAAAGAAAAAAAAAAGTTAAGAAAAGAAACAACAAACTAATTTTATAATAATAATATTATTATTTATAATTATAATAAAAATCCTAATAAATAACAGCGATAATAAAAATTCAACAGCCGTTTCATCTAGGCTGCAGTTATAACTACAATCAAAAATGAAAAATCAAAGAACTTGTTTTATTTCCCTTTCTTCATGTTGGGAATTAAACGACTATTTTTATAGTATTATTAACAAAAACTATGTTATATCAAATATAGTATAGATATCTCTAGTATTAAACTATAGTATATTATTAATAAAAGCAGAAAAAATGCGGAATCAAATTGATTAAACAATCAATTAATTTATTTGTTAATTTTATTAGTAATTTAATATTATTAGTTAATTTTTTGATTGGACCGATCTGTCCATTTGTTAATTTTCTAAAAAAAAAAGAAAAAAAAGAAAGAAAGAAAGATGGATGAATGAATGAATGAATGAATGAATGAATGAATTTGGACGTGGCTTCTGAAAGGCGAATTCTAACTTAATTTCAGCTTTCATGCGGGATCTGAACTGGGAAGCGAGGAACTGAATGAGTCAATATATAAACTTTACCTGTTGCCGTATGTTTTACTTTGCACTACGCAAGGGGGTATTGAATGTTCAAGGGATGTGTTGAAGGCTATAACCTCCCATTGCAATGAAATTTTGTATATTTACATGTGAATATATATAGTGTTATAGCTCTGTAACCCCTCACTTGGCCTATAAACCCCTTTATGAACGTTCTGCATACGCTTATGTTTTTCACAGTAGGTTTCTGATTTTAGGAACGTATGCCCCCCTCCACCCAAAAAGTCACGAAATCAAAAGCTCGTAAATGGGTATTAAGCTAACACTATATTACCTTTAGTTCTGTGGAACGGTTCCGCGACCCACGTAATGGTTGGTAAATTGGAGGCTCGTAAAAAGCTAGTCTATTGCAATTTGTTTTAACCGTGGATATTTTTTGTACTTTTATTTCTTAACCATCATTGCCAATAAAATAAATTCTAATTCGCTAACTTTGCAAGGGGTTTGATTATCTGAAAAATAAAATTGAATTAATTTTATTGAATGTTTTTTTACAAACGATTAAGCGGTTCTGAATTTTGAATATTTTTTCCAGTGTTGCCATTTTCTGAAAGAAATTCAGCGCCGTTCATTAAACATCTAAAATATATTCAAATAGCACAACGTATAAGCATATAAAATGTCTCCGAATTTGGATGTTTTCCATGTTAAATTATAAATTATTATAAACCATACTCTGAATGTAAAGAAGAGTAAATTATGGTAAATTACCCCAGATTCACAAACCAACACACTGGTGAATAATTCTTCAGAAACAAATCAGACGTGGAAAACACCCTTCCCGAAATAAATTTCGGAATATACTTTAATCAAAATGATGTATGAGATAAAAAGAGAAAATAAAAATAATAAACAAAATAAATTAAAATGAGAGAGTGGGAGAGAGGGAAGGAGAAAAGGAAATATAATAATCTCCTATGTCAAGTCAGAAACGGGTCTAAATAGAGACGTAAAAACGTTTGTTTGCATTTATTCTGAAGCCAACCGTTTTTTCTCTTCATTTTGCGAAACAAGTTCCATTGAATTTTCTTCTTTATTGCTACTCGTTTGGTGATTTCGGACCGAACCGCATAGTAATTTTCAGTAGATGAAATACGCGAGTTCCCATTGCAAAAAACGGAAAGTTCACACTTAGATGAGCTGGACACTCCTATTTTCAGAAGCAGGCTTCTCATGTCGATCTTGAATGTAAACTGAAGCAGTCAGTTATCCTACACTTGGAAAAACACAGGTGTCTTTCTCCTTTTTTTTTCCACATGAGAGTTGCTATCCGTTATTTTTAAAAACAACGGATAGTTTCTGAGAATACGCTGCAAAATTCACCTTTTTTGGTTGTTTTAGTAAAAGTAGATTATTGGCCTTTAAAAATGTCCGTAGTAGGTTTAAAGACAAATGGCACATTGCAAAGACGTGGAATTACGTAGCTGTTGACATTTGAGACTGGGCTCTGTAATTTAGTCCAGCAAACATCCCCATGTTTGTGTGGTTAAATCGACGGCTTTGCATATAATAGGTTGGGTTTGAATTACAATAAGTTGGGACATTTGCAGAGACCTAATTCGGTTTGAAAATCGTACTAACCTATTGATCCAATCGCGTTTGACCCACTGAACAGGCTAGTCGCATAAAACACATCAGCAAATTACGATGGATGTCTATGAGACCCTTCACACTATATCTTAATGTTAAATTATTCTCGTTCTTCCGTCTTCCTTCTTGATCTTACGTTCTCAATGTCTTCTTCCCCTCTGTTAGGGGACGCACGCACCCTAGATATCTTGTGTCACGTTGTAGGAAAAGATCTACTTTTACCAAGTATAAGTAGTATGCGGCCCCCCTGTCGAACCGGTTAGGTCTTGATGAAGATATTAAAAGCAATTGATATGGTGAACACGTGAGGTTTTAGATGGTAGGATGCGGATTCCCCTTGTAGGCCTTTAATGAGGTGGGCGGGTCAAGTGCGGAGCTTGCATGTGTGGCAGCTATCATTGGAGTTCGGAGATAGTTCTTTGGTATATGAAGATGCATCATCTTAGGGCTTTTCTGGAGGGATTTTGGGCTGCGTTCTCTTGTTTTATGACAAATTTAATTTTCCTTTAAGTTATAGATGATGGATGTGGCTGATAACGTTATTAAACGATTTCTGAATATATCAACTGGAATTCCTAATATGTTGAGGTAAAATATATATTTCGTTTGGGGTATTCTCGCCAATTTTGGTGTAGAAAGTACTTTAAGTATAGCCATTCTTAGTTTTTTTGTTTTTTTTTACTGTGTCATACGCACAACAAAAATGTTCGCACCATGGATTCTGACCGTAAGCACAGATATGAGAGATGAAATATATTTTAGTGTTTAGGCTTTATATTAAATTAGAAATTGCTAACTTTGGCATGTTATTGGACTTTTATTATTCAAATACACGTTTAAATGCATCTACCTTCTCATTCGCTTTGTATACAGTTGAAGGTTGAAAGCAGTGAGTAGGTGGGATAGAGCCTGTATGCACAGTAGCTATTCTTTATGGAAAAATGTTCTTTATTATGGAAAAAGAAATCATAATAAAGATAGCTTGTCTTCCACAATTCCGCGTCTGGGAAGTAAATAAAAATGGCAGGAAGAGAGAGAGAGAGAGAGAGAGAAATAGAATTTATTTGTCTCAGATTCCGGTATATGAGGAATATATTAAGATTAGAATTAGATGTTGTTAGCTATATTTATATTCTATGAAAGATGCAAATTACATGCTCTTGTCAGCCAAGTAGTTTGTTTCGCTGTAGTTCTGGTAGAAGATGAGTTCTAAAATAAAAAAATTAAAAGGAATAAAATATTTAATTTTTAAAGTAAAAACTAAAAGTTACCTTCGAAAAACTAATAACAAAAGAATTATTTTTGAAAAACTAAAAATAAAAGCATTATTTTGAAAAACGAAAACAAAAACAAAAAAAAACGCGGAAAACTAAAAAAAATATAAATTTTTTAAAAAAATCAGAAAATTTTTACCGAAGTATCAAATTTTGCCGCTTGAACGAACTGACGGCAATAAGACAGAATCCCAGTGCCACTCTGAATCCGCACGCCACCTATGATGGAATAGTATTCTGCGCCACCTATGCTGGAATAGTATACTGTGCCACCTAGGATGAAATATTATGTTGAGCCATGTAAGATGAAATAGTATAACGAAACGATACAGAGTTTCACCAGGAGATTCCATAACAAACAGTCATTTCGACACTGGCGTAAGGTTTAAAACTTGACAAAGGGAGCAGTTGGCTCCCGAAACGTCGTGTTTTTAAACCTTACGCCAGTGTCGAAATAACTGTTTGTTATGAAATAGCATATAGCGTTACCAAGAAAAATACGAAAAAATTGTCAAAGTACATTCCCTTGTTTAAGCTATATTAAATTCCTTCCATAGACGATGTGAAATCCCTTTCGCGAAGATTATATAAATAGTAGATTACAAGCTAATGGTTCTGTAATGTTTCAAGGCCCCTTTATCACCTTTTTAATGTAATAGTGTCATTACAGCAGTGTCCTATTGTTTAGTATGCTAACACTTTTAAGGCATTTGGTAAAGAATTTTACAAAAACCTAACACGTCTTCAACAGCTTTTTTCAGAATATTTTGTTTCTTGTAATGATCTTAGCAATAGGTTATTGACTCGCATACACGAAGACACCCTTTTTTATTATCTTACGCCAAAAGGCGGAAAATTCCTTTACTTGCCTCCCAGTAGAAACAAAATTTCGCAGTGCACAGGGAGGGGTAAAGATGGTCTTAGAATTATCGGATAATTTCTTATAGTCTTTCAGATGGTCGGCTTCTGTCACTGCATTACAGTCACGAAGTGGGCAGGTTGAACTGTCTCTAATTTAAATTTTATCGAGATGTGTTTTTAGACAGTCGTGGATTGTTACCATTCTAAAATTTTCTACGATTTTTTTCTGGGGAATCTCAGGTAGAACACGAGTGGTTAGTAATTGTTCCCATGATTTTCCGGTAGCTTTTGCCAGGTGTTCATTTTTTACCATTAATTCAATTTTTTTTATTTATCTCTACTTTGACTTGTTGTAAGGTTGTTGGTTTCTTATTCTGAAACATAGTACTTCCTTCCTTCGCCGACTGATCCACACGTTCATTTCCAGGTATTCCACAATATGACTTGGGATCCACTGAAACACACTATTACATCCAGTTTCCCATGCGATTATTTATCAAGACACGTTTCTGCAGTTGTTTATAAAAATAAGGAAAATGTGAAGTGATGCAAAAAATTAAAAAGGAACAGAGCATTAAATAGTTAATCCAAGTTCATCGAAAGTTTGTAGCTGTTTCCTAGTCTCCCATTATCTATCATGTATATTCTTTCGTATGAGGGCTGCACATTAACAAATGTTTTTTGTCCGTCCCTTGGTACATCTCGTTCACATCATTTGCAGCCTGGTAAAGGCTGAGAACGGAATTTATGGGCCCTTAGATAATTCCACAAATCGGGCCTCTCAACAAGTTATGTATAATAACAAATTATATTTGTTAAGTTACCAAGGTTCTGCGTCGCTCCCCCTCTTAAAAATTCGTTCTCTGGGCATTTGCCCCCTTACCCCCTCTCCTATCCCCGGCCCTGAATCTGGTAGTCAGTAGTTGTGGAATCGAAAGTGGGAGATGGAGAGATCTTCAGAATATCTAATGTAATAACAAACAGTTATTTCGACACTGGCGTAAGGTTTAAACCTTGTGTATGTTTTTAAACCTTACGCCAGTGTCGAAATAACTGTTTGTTATGGAATCTCCTGGTGAAACTCTGTATTGTTTCGTTATCTAATGTAATGCCATTATCACCCAGGGTTCTTTCCCGCTTTCCTTCATAGTTTTGGTTGCATATGCTACTTCTTTTCTAAGGAGTTTAGAAGATGTTCCATCCGCGATTTTAGTTTAGTGTCATCATTTAAATTTTCCTGTCTTTTTTATATAAATTTCTGTAGAATTCACCATTCTCTTAAGTCTTTTTTCCCGATCTCTTGTTACATTACCACATCTCCTCTCTTTTTAGCTTAATGATTTACCTCTTCTTAATAGATGAACATATATTTTAACGTTCCTAATTCTTGTTGTTTTCAATGGCTCTTCGTATTAACTCACAGTCTAATTTTCTTATATCTTTCTGTACGCTTTCGTGTTTTTAGTTTCACGAATTTCCACATAATACTCCTGGAAGTGGCCTTCTGTTTGTCCCTTTTCATAATTCTCCGTCTCTTCATGAGCTGTCTGTGTGGTTAAGATTGAGAAACTTTATCGCTTGCCCCGCCTAAACATACTTTACGTCGGTATAATTCACGAAAACATGCGTTCCTTGCACGTAATTAATAAAATATTTATTTGTTATAAAAATCATTTGATTATTATTAGACAATCAATACATTATGATTAAAAGTCTGACGGAAATTCAAAACAGTTAGGAAATTAAAACAGTTACAGTATTATCTGTCGAGCTGTTTATTGGATGAGTGTGTTTCTAATACAGAACGACCATTAAACTACCGTTGACCACTTTCATTCTTCTTTCAGTTCGTCGCTTAACTTGAAAGGGCCAAACCGTTATTTTAAAGGGGAAAAAAGACGCTCGCATTTTCAGAATGGAACTCAGGACCCGATGTTTTGGCAAAAGATCACATTCATCGTTATTGACGATCATACTGCCATATCTTACGCACCTTATCCACTTATTTTAGCGTATCTTACCAAATTTCAGCGGAAGTAGAGGATTAAGATTTATTGAATCACTAAGCGCCTGTGGGATTTTGATGCTCGTAAATATAAGAGAGCGCATGTGTGAGAAAGAAGAGAAATATATTCACACAGATAGAAGACCTCGCTACCAATTTCTGAAAACATTTACCCCTCCCCAGTTTAAACACCCAAGTTACGCCTATGGCAGAGGGAAATATAACAGCAATAAACATCGGCCTGCGGATGAACAACAACGTGTTTTTATGTCAAAGGTAAATATGATATAAATCTATGAAATAAAATGTGATGTAGATAAAATATGTAAAATATCCTCCTTTGTTAGCCAAGACCAAATTATTGCACATGTAGTACATCAGAAGTTGGTAAGTGCATTACAAAATTTAACTTGTATTTATGTAATAATATGTCACCATAAACACTTTCAGCAAACCAATAACACGCTAATTATCAGAATATTAATATTCAGATCTAATATTCAATATAAATTTTAATGCACTGATTTGGAAATTGAATAATTTTTTTTTTGGTTTTACGGCTCAAAGACTACAGTTCGAAGAGTAGAGTCGGGCGGATTAGCTCCCAGCAGTGCAAAAAGAACGCTTACTCAGAGATCTCATAAAGATCGCACTGCTCACTGTAGTCCGGGGTTTGGTTCCCTAGGCCTTAAGAGGTTCGGATTCCTCGGAAAACAGTAGGTCCCGGCGCAGCATGACCACTGTAGTCTTTGAGCCGTAAAACCAAAAAGCAAAAATAATTTCAAAGGTATGGTTATACATATGATATTAGTACCGAAACAATGGTTATCGAAAATAGATATAACAATAAAATTACGAAAAAATAGCAACAATTCTTAAATAAGTAAGTGGTTAATCATATTGTCTAAAAAATTTATATAAAGGGGAGAGAGATTGAAAAACAAACATTTACAAGCTACTTGAGTCTCTGTTGTGATTATTATCTTCTATATACTATACTTACAAGCTATTTTTGTCGACTGACTATTTGATAGATGAAACGTTATTCCATAATTACAATTATGTAATCGGACTGCATTCAGTTTGATCCAAGACATGGACTGTTTAATAGATCAACTGAGCAGTTGCTTGGGTGCATGGCTTTAGAACAGTCTATGGTAGTCATCAGCGGCGTATGCAGAAATTTCATAAGTGGGGGGGAGTTACAGAGCTACAACTCATATATTCCTATGTTAAATATACAAAATTTCATTGCGATGGGGGGTTACAACCCCCAAAATCGTCTATAGTAGTCATACATAAGGTTTGTTTCATTTCGCTAAATAAAAGAATATTTTATGGTTTATTATTGTTTATATGTTGAATAATATATATATTGGGGGGGGTCACTAAAATCTTTCAAGTGTTTAAAACGTCTGAAAGCCTAATCCCGCCCCGCGGAGGGGCGTCAGAAATTTAGCTCTCCCTTGCGCACCGTTTATACTATACGGACATTTATACATTTAAACTGTACGGTTAGGACGTACGGTTTATACTATATAAAATGACACTGTAATAGAAACGAGACTCGATTTTAACACTAATTTAATTTAAAACCCTTAAATAATAATAATATTGGATCGGCATCATCGGTCCAGTGCAAGAGATGCGCAATGGCATTATTAGCATTATTATTTACAGGTTGTAATAGCATTAGAAGAAAAACCATAATTATGAAATATTTAAAAACCTTGCATTGTACGATTTTTTTGTATTACTGTTTTCGATTAATTTTTTTTAAACGAAATTTGTAGACGGTAAAAATTAGATAATTATTTTTAATTAATCGAACGTAAAGTATTTTAGAAATTTTAATAATACGCTTTTTTTGCTGTATATTCTGATTCTCAGGAATTAAAGACGCCGATTATTCTGTATATTTTTATTGCGTCATTCGAATCATATTGTGTAAGCAATTAATATTGAAGTATATTCTCCTCTTTTGTTATAAAAATTAACGGCTGATTTTGTCTTAAAACATTAATGTTTAGATCTAGAAAATTCATTACAGCAACATACCTCAGTTGCGGTCGCCATTATTTCCTCTAAAAAAAAAAGAGGCATGCAGAATATGGTCGCAAAATAGGTGTGTCCGGAATAAAAAAAATTCATTGTATTCTTAAAAGTCTATGCAGACGTGTAAGAGAAAACTAAAAGGGATCTACTTGTATGGATGTAGATTTTTATATGCGGTAAGTGCGGTAGCAAACCCTTTCTCGCAGTTAAATTTCAAGAGCATTTGTATACTTTTCGCCTAACCATTCGCCAAAGGTTTATCCTATTCGTGACATTAAACAAATATAGACCATGGCATTGTTTCTAAATTATATATCAGTGATCATTCGCCAAATCTGGAACTCCTCCCCTTTTCACTGGCATGTAAAGAGGCGTGCCCGATTCTATGATTGGCTAGGAAGCTGCATACCAAGTTATCGCGACTATTACACATGACTTGTTGATTCACGCCTCTCAGGCTGGGCCCTTAGAATATCCTCCTGTAAAAAACACCCGCGGGTCTTTTCTTACGAGTCATTAAGCACTGTAAAATAAAGAAATAAAAAAAGTGTGGTTGGCCTATTTGGCGGAACATCCTGGTTATCTTGGCCTTGGCAACCATTTACTCACTTCCCATGATGCAATCGGAACCTCCACCCTCCACATTCTCAAAAATCACAACTTTTTATTAACCCTAAGTTTCACTTTATTTCGATTGTTGGATTTGAAATCGTACTTTCATTTTACTAACAAGGGAACCCCACAGTGAGTGCCCCGCCGATTTTGATGAAATGTTTTGATGAAAGTAGAGCCAAAATAAGGAAATACGTGTCTCGGCATTCGTGCCAATGCAGCTTATTTTCGGCGATACGAATTTTTAAAGATTTTGCATATTATATATGAGCTTAAAACACAACGCCCTCTGCAGGCAAATCAGTAACTTGGGCGGTAAGTTGTCGGCTGTTCATTCCCCCGGGGCCCTTTCGATGCCCGGGGAAATCGATCACTTTTTTTTTTATATATACCCTTTTTACATATTTATGTATTTTTATTAGTAAAAATACTTCGCTTACAATCGGATTTTGTTCATAAACTTACTTTAATAAAATTCATATTTATGTAATTAAGTTAATTGTACGCTTATTGGCAGTGATAATTTCTACTCGAATTTTAATTGTTGATTATTAAAAAGCTGAAAAGTAGAAAAAGTTTTGGTGTAGCCATCCAGCCTGTTATGTAGTTAAGTAGATCCAGCACACTTTAATAATGTTTTTACAAATGACGACGGCACCTCTTCTTCTACTGTTGAAGTAATTCCACCTCATTGTACCCCATACTGTTTAGCTTCGTGATGTGTACTTCTTCCGTCAAGTAAAAAATTTCATTAAAAGGTTACAAAATTGTGTTGAAATCTTATAAGAAAATAGTCATTTAAACACGCGAGCAGATAGATGCTTTGAAGACCCATTCACTTATTCACAATCAACTTTCGGCGCCGAATTTTAAGAATATGTTACAGTACACTTGGTTTGTTGCAAAGTTAACAAACGAAAGAAGCGTTTTTGAAAATGTAGATGGTATTTGTTTTCCAGATGATATTAGACAAAGAAAATCAGTTGTTCGAACAATTCATTTATAAAATGCTCACGTTGTAGAATTTTTTTATGTTTTTATTATTTTTATGATAATTATCATCCAAAACTGTGTACCAGTAAACAATTCCGACACCTCCGATAGTGATACACAAAAAATATGTTCACGTCAGTCAGTTTTAAAATAAAATTGATTGCATTTTATAAAATAAAATGTTTCTATATAAAGGAAATGCATATAAATGAGATACACATAAAATGTTTATATGTTATAAAATAAAATTATGTTTATATGTTATAAAACAAAATGATGTTTATATGTTATAAAATAAAATGGTGTTTATATGTTATAAAATAAAATTATGTTTATATGTTATAAAATAAAATATTACATACTAAAAATACATTTTTCAATAGATAAATATATTTTAAAAAAATATTAGGCGTAATAGATGCTAATAGTGAATGACTGCAAAGGCTAATAATGACAAAATAAGACGAATTAACGCAGTTTTCTTTTTTATTTAATGGAATTGTTAAAAGTTTTCAGAAAAAAATCTTTCAATCCTTAAATAAAACAAAACTGCGTTATTGGTGTAATTCTATCCCTTCACAGGTTGACAATGAGTACGCAAATTTTATAAAAGTTATATTCACATAAAAACTTACAGCTAACTCCTAAACTTTTTGTACCTTTACAACTCTTCAATTAAAAATTAAAATTCGTGTAAAAATTATAACTGCGAAAAATAGTATCACAGAATTAAATATGTAAATATGAATTTTATTAAAGTAAGTTTATGAAAAAAATCCGATTGTAAGCAAAGTATTTTTACTAATAAAAATACATAAGCAAACATGTAAAAAGGATACATAAAAAAAAAGTGTAATCGATTTCCCCAGGCATTGAACACAAAAACACGGCGCGAAGAGCCGACAACTTACCGCCCAAGCTACCGATTGGCTTGCAGAGGGCGTTGTGTTTTAAGCTCATATATAGTATGCAAAATCTTTAAAAATTCGTATCTCCGAAAATAAGCCGAAAATAAGCATTGGCACGACTACCGAGACACGTATTTCATTACTTTGGCGGGGCACTCATTGTGGGTGTGGGTTCCCCTTTGCAGCTTTAGATTGTATGTGATTAAAATAATTTTGCAAATAATAACTTTTCTGAGTACAAACTTTTTTAAAGGATCGAAGGCTACAAATGGCCTCATGACTACGAAAGCATATTAATTATATTCCAATTTTCTGAGAAGAAAAAGTTCCCTTATAACCAACCTTGAAGACATTCATTGTTGAAAGATGTGTTGCAGAGAAAAATTACCGTGATTTATTAAATTCCAGATATCATTGGCGTCTACGGCATAAAAATATTGGGGTTTAATTACCAGTAGAAGTCGCTTTTGTTTAGAGTGGAGGGACATGGAACCCCAATAACAACATTGGGGGGACGGTCCCCCCTGTTCCCCCCCCGCTAACGACACCCGTGCCAGATGTTTTTGTATGCATCTATATTTTCTTTCAATATTTTAATACTACGATGTAATATTTTAATTGTTGTACTGGTGTAAAAAAAATTTCAGAACTAATTTAAGTCTACCATTACTCAAACTACATATACACGTACAAATTCTTGGGCTGATTTAAAGGATGTCTAAGTGGGGGGGGGGGCTGTTATATATATAAGGACCGTTAAAGGGTGATTTGACGGACTGCATAAGGAGTGCTCGTTAACGGTTAAATCACAAATGTCTTAAAATGATTATATCCTAATATTACAACGACTTAATTTGAATATCACCTTATCAAATATTTAATGTTTTCAAAAAATTTAATATAAATATTAGAAAACACATTGAATAAACTTAATATTTATAATTTAATTAACATTATGTATTTCTTAGTTAATATAAAATTAAATATAATTTATTCATGCAAAAGGCCAAATTTAGTTAATATAAAATTAATTTAATTAATATAAAAATTAAGCTTCGTTAATATAAAAAATTTAATTGGTCTTCTGCTTGGCATTCGTATATATTAATATTTAGTTAGTAATATTATTTACATCAAATAATTTAATGATTTTATTAGACTAATAATACTTGTATAATTTTAATATCTTCCTAATATCTTTGAAATTGTGTTCCTGTGTTTAGATTATATATTCATCCATTGGAAAAAATGTAGAGTATATAATAATGCGAAACTGTCACCAGTGGTCTTCTCCAGAAAACTCATACCCGTTACAAAAGACCAGGAATGATGGCAAAATTGCTGGCAGGCTGACGGAACCTCGGATGAAGTCTAAAATTGCCTTTGGCAAGGACCTATGCTAGAGGGGGTCCGGCCTAGGGAAAGGATCATGAGGGGTCGGTCGAAGTGAACCTGGGGGGGCCCGCGTTGGCTCTCGGCGCCCCTGCACGGGATTTCCTCTCTGTTGTTCGTTGCTTGTTTTAAGATGTGCGGAATGGTTCACAGATGGCACTAGCGAATGATTGTGTCCGCCACTACTGTTGGTTTGATGATAGGTATTTAACATACATTCTGTTCACTAGAGTGCACCATCATCGTTTCAGTGGAAATGCTGGTCCTTATTTATCACTCTTCCGTAATCACATGGATTTAAAGTCTTTAGGATATTTTATGTTTCCAGACTAATTTAATCACATGCTCCATATTTTTGTAATACTACCTCTAGAATCGAATTTGAATTTTGATGAGATGGCTTATGTAGGTAATTACACACGGCGAGAGGTATTTTTCATGTGATGTTTATTCAAATTAGTAGTGTAGGGCAGATTGAAAAGAGTTATTACTTCATTAATCAGTTCTATAATTTAAACAGCACCAATTAATGACACATATTAATACATACACTATATGTGCTTGAATGTCTAGATGTTCAAAGTTCTTGAATACATAGATCAAAGTTCTTGAATACGCAGATCAAAGCCCTTTAATAAATTTTAAGATCAAAGTACTTGAACACCTAGATAAAGGAGCTTGATTACCTAGATCAGAGGGCTTGATTATCTAGATCAGAGATCTTGATTATCTAGATCAAAGTGCTTGATTACCCAGTTAAGTGCGTGAACACCTAGATAGAAAGGAAACGATATTATTTATTAGCTGAAATTAGTATAGCCCTTGGCCCATCTTTATCCTAAGTAAGTAACTGTTATGATAGTTCAAGGCATTAAGCAACAATATTTACCAACGTTTTTAGGCGTAGTAATATCAACGCTGATGTTATGGCTTGGTTAGGCGGTAAAACGTTAGCAAAGAAAAGAAATGTTCTTGCGTTCGGTGGGGCACACTGAGTACACCCCATCGT
>QLNU02015360.1:56367975-56394110 GCA_006491805.2 Dysdera silvatica
AAAGGGCCTGACCCGCTAAATTACTTAAAGACCTGTGAGTGTTGCCTCCAGTCTTAAATGGGTTGGTTTCATTTGTGAGGGCAGAACTTATTGGATCAACTGAAAAAAAAAGAAATAAAAGTTAATGATGTTCATATTCCCAGAACCGAATTCAGGACTATACAGGGTGTTCCAAAAGTCCGTCAACTTCGTAATATCTTGAAAAATACACTTTGGATTAAAAAACAACAATAAAAAACAGGTGTTCAATATTTGTAAGAAAGCTATTCAATGATGCCAAAACTGAACTCCTCCCATCCCCCAGGAGTGGGAGAGGGGCAACTTTGAAATCTTAAATGGGAAGCCCCATTTCTTATTGCAAATTTTAATTATCCAGAGAAAATACATAGCTTTGACCTACGATTTTTAATTTTTACTCTCACAAATGTCACCATAATCGATAAAAATGGAAAAGGGCTGCAAACGTTAGAAAATCGGAAATCTCGAGAAATATACTTCGGATGAAAAAAATTAAAAAATGCCCCATTTAAAAGAGCCCCATCCACTTTCTCCAGGGATGGAGTGAAGAGTTATCGTTCTTTGGAATAACAGCACCATTTATCAGAAAGTAAAAAGTAATGTTTAGGATGAAAACTATTTATTATTTACCTATAATCTTGGTATTGTTAGATAGCTTTTTTAAAAATATTGAACACGTATTCTTTTATTTTTCGATCCGAAGTGTATTTCTCAAGATATTCCCATTTTCAAACGTTTATACTCTTCCATTTTTATCGATTATAGCGCCATATTTGAGAGTAACAATTAAAAATCGTAGGTCATGATTATGTGTTTTTTCCTGGAGAACCCAAATATGCAATAAAAAAAATATTGGTTCCCATTTAAGATTTAAAAATCACCCCTCCCCCATTAACGTGGGGGGGGGGTCATGTTTGGCATCATTGCATAGTTTTTTAAACATTGAACGAGTGTTTTGTTAATTTTTCGATCCGATGTATATTTCTCGAGATTTCCCATTTTCTAACGTTCGTAGCTCTCTTCTATTTTTATGGATTATAGCCCTATTTGTGGGTGTAAAATTTAAAAATCCTGGATCAAAGTAATTTTTTTCTGGAGAATCCAAATCTGCAATAAAAAATGGGGGTCCCCATTTAAGATTTCAAAGTTCCCTTTCCCCCACTCCCGTAGGAGGGGAGGGGTTACATTTTGTCATCATTGAATAGATTTTTTTTAATATTAAACAACTGTTTTTTTGTTTTTTTATTTTTCAATCCGAAGTGTGTTTCTCAAGGTATTTCGGGGTTGCCGGACTTTTGGGACAACCTATATATAATGGTGAACCTAAACTTTTGTGGATCATTGATAATCCTTCAACTATTTTTCAGCTATTACATATTCTGCATTCTTCTTCTGGCATATAGTTTCATTTGCTAGAATAAAAGTAATCTTTTCGAAAAAAGAAAAAAAAAGTGAACAAGTTCGCATTCACGACATCGAACTCATGACCCTATATAGTGACGAAAGTCGTCTTTTCAGCGATTATAGAAAATCCTACTGCTGTTTTTCAGTTATTGCACTTTCTGCCGTCTTTTTACAGCACGTGGCTTCATTTGCTAGGAAGTAAAAAAAAAAAAATGAACATGGCCTTCATATTCGCGAGATAGAATTCAAAACGTATATCGCGTCTTTTAGTGATAATCAATAATTTCTCATCTGCTGTTCAGTTATTTTTTTATTATTTTTTTAAGCGCATAGTTTAATTTATAGGGCAAAAGTGATCTGATCAAGGGAAAAGAAAATCGTTGCACGTGGTTTCATGCGCCAGTATTTTATTTATAAGAGAATGATTTAAATAAATTATGATTTTAACAATCCGTTAGTTTTCAGAACTTGAGAAATGGTTGGGGGTAGGGATTGCTTAGGGGGGCACAAATCCGCTAAACTTTCTAGCGGCATGTAAACCTATCCCTGTCACTGATTATTCTTCACAAACCAAATATATTGAAACAACACATTGAATCCCAGTAAGAAATACTGGCGGATCCAAGGGGGTGCAATGGGAAGAAAATCCCCCCCCCCCCTTTCAGCCAGGATTATATATCATGGAAATGAGAAGTATCGGACATTTGGCTAAAAATACGAATCGGAAAAAATCGCCCCCTCCCCCTTGAAAGATTTCTGGATCCGCCCTTGGTAAGAAATAGCGAATATATTACATAGACATACTTCACTGTAAACATCTACACCTTAAAGTAAACCCCTTCCTCACTTTGACCTTGCATTGTCTTAAGAATAACGACTTTTCCCTGAAAATCCGAGGGGATGTAAACAACAGCTATTCGCACACTTTTTTTCACCCTCAAATAATGGGGAGGTAGGGATATTAAACACTGCAATTTATGTTTTTGCCAGAGTTAAAAGACGTATAACGTAAGTATGGTAAAAAGTAGTTTGAGCATTTATTTGCGGTTGATAAGAAAATTTAAATATGGGGCAGTGTGCCTCTCTCATGTTATTTGGAGCTGAATGCAGACAGGATTAAAAAAGAAAAAATACCATTTGACAAAGCAGTATTGAAAAATCTCACAAGAGCAGTGACAGACCTTCCACGATTTTCGACACAAACTACCATAGAATTATCCTGTGTGTCTCGAAAAATTTGCCAAATAACGTGTCATATATTAAAATAAGGCGAAATTTGGCGCTTGATATTAAATTTAGTATTCGGTTTCCTGAAATACGTTTACTTTTCATTAGTTTGCCTTTTTTTTTAACCGATATATTTTGTTATATGTTTTGTACCGTAATTGGCATAATCAGTCACAAGTTCTAGAGCGGAGCAGGTGGGGTATAGCCTCCAATTCAATGCTCAGTAGATAGCATTCATTTCTATGAGGTAGCCAGGATTTAATTTCAAGGGGGGGTTCAAAAATTTTTACCGCATGCATCGATACAATTACAGCATGCAAGTCCGTAGCCAAGTCCCATTAAAAATTTAATTTCGGGGGGAACCGGTCCCTAAGATCCCCCATCTGGATCAGGGTTTAAGCTGGCTCAAAACATGCTGTCGCAAAAATGCTAAAATGGGAAAAAAGTTGTAGCAAAATGCTAAAAAATATTAGTTGCTTTCGTTGCTCGAAAAATCGTATCAATGAAATTATTTATATCAACGATGCTTAACAGGTGCTGTTAAGAATTTTGAAGAGGAAACGAAAAGGAACAAGAAAAGATCGCTGAAGTGCAAAACGGATCTTCTGGAATCGAGAAATCCTGTTTTCAGAGAATAAACTGTGGTTAAAAATGCCTGTCGCATTTTGCGAAAAATGCGACTGCAGCTTAAACCCTGCTCTGGATACGGGTATGACTCATTTGTAGTTTTTGTTTTTCTATGGAGGGCTAGATTTTTCTAAGCGGGGGCTAAACCCACTAACATCCCCAGTTACGCCAATAAAAGAAAAGAAGGGAGCATAAAATAGTATTCTGAACAAAAAGAATTATAAGGAAAGACCATAATAATGAGGTTGTTTCGCTTCTACGGTGCAAGGATAGTAAAGGTCACGCTACGTTATGATCATCAGCTTTCCAAGGTATTCGAACCTTTCAAGTCCTAGGGAACTAACACCTGAACTACAAGGAGCAAATTTTTTTTGGCACCACTGAGAGTCAAACCAGTATTGACGGCACTCGAGATGAACGCGTTATCATTGTACCACTGTGGGATCAGGCCACGATAGTCTTCAATGAAACAAATGATTTTCCATTTTTTTTTTGTCCTGGAAATTTCTAGGCCACCTCCAGATACTAACAATACACCATGAACACGGTTTCGAATTTACAAGTTTTAATTTTGATCACATTTACGTGAAACATGTACATTTTCTTCAAATCGAATCGAATCAAACTATATTCAGACGGATTCAAAATTATTTTTTACATAATGTAATAACTATTTACAATTTATTATTTAAATTAATCAGTCTAGGCAGCAAAGGGTAAAGACTTCCCAGAATTGGCTATAATAAGTGGAATTCATAAATAAACTAAATACAATAAGATAAAAGAGTCGGTTGAATAGTAATGTATATTTTCTCCATTTCTATTGTTTTCTATTCTTCTTATTATCTTTATTTCTTAGTAATTTATTCAAGATTTATTCTGAATATAGGCTATATGGGAATGCTTTTCACTTTTCCCACTCATTTGAGAAAACTGTCAAACTTTAGTCACGCAAACCGTTTTATGTTAATAAATTCCGAGAGTAATAGAACCTGCAGTACCATGGGAAAGCAGTTAGAAATCTGATTACTGCGTTAAATTTGCTTGAAGGTTATCCTAGACAATAACGCGCTTTCTTAATATTCTTTGACTAATAATAGATATTTATATATATGTTTTTAAGATATTGTTTTATTACTTAATTCATTTCGTGTCGTCCCCCCTTGTATTTAAATGTATTTGAATATAATATATTGTATTTTTAAGTATTCAAATACTAATATGATATACCAGAAATAAGGTTTCTCTTCAAAAAGCTAGGGAACCAGAAATTTCAAATACGGAAACGAATGTAAGGTTCCTAATAAATAAATAAACAAATAAACAAACGGACGGATGGATGGATGGATGGATATTTGCTCAATCCACTCTTTTATTTATTTTGAAAATTCTCGCTTAAATCTGTTTCCCCGTAAGTCAGTCCTTATATATCATGTCCGTTTTGTGACTTTGCATGTGATTTTACGTTCTTTATTTTCCTTTGAACTTTAGATTAACTTAAAGTTTTAATTTCGACAAGTTTTTAATATGTGGTAAGACAGTGACCGTCGGTTAATGTGATTATATCGGCATTTTGTAGACATGATGGCAAACGAATCATAATAATTAATAATAGAAACTTTACCTACGAATCTGGTTGACATTAATTTTATACGTATGCAAAAAATGATCATTATACCAAGAACAATCCTTTATTATAGACTGCCTTGTATCGCTTCGACGCAAACCGTTAATGGAACTTTCGTATTCATACCGTATTTGAATATTGACTGATCTCTGATGAACACCACGACGCAAAATTTGTAAAACCTCGCGCGCTGGTCTGATGCTTTTCATCGTCCTACGTGCAATTTTTATTTTTTCCGAAATTGTAACCGCAAAATTTTTTTTCATAAGCTGTAACTTTCGTCCTTTTTCAATTCATTGGTCACACTGAGATGCTCTCCTCAATTGAGCTCCAAAAATGAAAATCCCCCGCGTTCATATCAGGAAGTGGGGGTAGGGTTCCATTCGTTCATGAAGATCAGAAGATATTTCAGCGTTTTTAGAAATACCCCCTTTTAAAAACAATTTTGGATGGCGCTCTCGCTGTGATCTTTGCCCATGAGATAGCTAAAAGATGCAAAGCGTTCAAGGGTTTTATCTTCTTTTCTAGTGCCCGGGTTCTTACCTCTTCCATCTTTTCTTATAGCGCTTCGATGCTTCTTGTTCTTGTTTCACGAAGGTAGTGTCTCTCACTGCTCGGGCAATGCCTTAACCGCAAGGCCGAATTTCAGGGGAAGAAGCCTGTTCCCCTATTCTCAAGTGCTACCACGAAGTTGCTATCAAGCTGATAACAAAAACGAATGGATAATTAGAATAACGAATGATTTAACTGTGCATTTGGTATAGAAACTAATCGTATTATTCTAATCTGATAACATTATTTGAATCTTAATAATAATCACGATCGCTCATAAAGAGGCGACTATTATATTATATAATTATAATTTTGTTTACAACATACATTAGGATCCATATACAGGGTGTTCCGAAAACATCGGATTAAAAGTATATAGCCGTGATCCTTGTGCAAAATGGACCATAATGAACCCTTACCCCTTACATGGAGGGCGGAAAGAATATCCATAGAGTTATGGCTATAAACAAGTAACAAGTCACGACTGGATGAAAAAGAAAATTTACTCCCATAATGCACTTAGTTGTCCAATACACTGCATCTGGGCTGTATTATCAAGAAATTGGTATCTTATTAGCTGTGCATCTCTGGAAGGTAGAAGTTAACAATTTCGAGCCAGTGAAACTTGTATTTGAAAGTTTGACCTACCACTTGAATTTAATTTCCCAAATTTCGCCGTCGCCAATTTTTATCGAGAAGTAAGCACGCTATTTAGGAACCGAACCACTGACATTTTCTGTATTAAATTTTTTCCATGGTAAATGGGAATACAAGCTCTGCGCTCTCGGCCTCTATGCTGGCGCCCATATTCATAATTCAGATTCCATCAAGACATAGGCCTACGGAAGGAGGGTTCATGAGGAACACAAACAAACCTCTGCAATTGACAGAATATGAACAATAGGTCTACGGGATCCAAGTATGATATAGAGGTAAACCTTCTCATTCGAACCAACCCCTTTTAGGAATTTTCTGCGTACGCTACTGGATCAAGGGTAATTTTTCGATACTAACTTTTATTATCAAGCTATTTATTATTTACCTGCAGGACAGACTTTTGATTTCTTCGACGGTAAAACATGAGAGAAAAGAAAAGAATCTTCGAACATGAAAGTTCACGATTGGCAGGTGGAGGGCATTGACGGATACAGTACGAACCCCAGAGGTGAGGGCGATTTGTATGAAAGTGCGCAAAGTAATTTTAAACTTCAGGCGGGGGTATCCCAGTAGCGCAGTTGGTAAGGCATCCGTCTACGGATCTTGTTAACGCATGCTGGGCGGAGGGTTTGTTCCTTTTAGTACTGGGCGCCCTTGGCCGCACGGGCCCCTGTGCAATTCACCCTTCCCCCTATTGCCTGCCCTGCCCTTCGTAGCAAAAATTGAAACGCTCCTTATGTAAACTTCTTTAATCGGTGTTGCGAGTTTTGAAAATTTGATTTTTCAAACTAAACTTCTTGCTTTTGAACCAAGAGGGTTTCCACGGACCTAGGTCTGTCCCCCCCCCCACGAGGAAAATTGGAAGTTGCAGGTTGTTTGCCAGAATATTTGCTTAGGGGGTGTTAAGCTTTGTTAAGGGTGTCAAACTTCGTTGGGGGTGTCAAATTTACCTTCAAAATTTTAATTTTTTTTATAAAATGTACTTACCAGAAAAGAAACGAAATAAAACATTTAGTAGTATCGAAACAATTCGTTCATAGTTTTACGTAAAAAAGTTCATTTCTTTATTCGGAAGAAAACAAAATTCAAGCATTTCTTCTTGGACATTTAACCCATTCACAAGCAGTTGACAATTTTTGAGGTGGCAGGATTTAATTTCATATGGTAACTTAACTCTCTCTTGGTACCCTTATCCGTATTTTTCTTTGAAAAATTGCTGCATATAAAAGATTATTACATTAGTCGTTAATTAGAACGACGTAATTGAGAGAATTTACTGTATATAAAATGCAAAAAACTCCCAATTTCATAGTACAGTAAACTCTCCCATTGGCGAACTCCAAGCGACGGAAAAAATGTCGTTAAACAGAAAATGACGTTAATCAAAATGTGTGTATTCTATTCAGCAGTTCCCGGGAATTAAAATACCGCTGTCAAACGGAAATAGTCATTAATTAGAACGACGTAATTGAAGAGAGTTTACTGTATATAAAATGCAAAAAGCTTCCAATTTCGACGTACAGTAAGTAAACTCTCCAATTGGCGAAATCCAAGCGAACGAAAAAGTCTCTAAACAGAAAACGACATTAATCGGAATGTGTGATTCTATGCAGCATTTGAGGGGACTTAATATACAGCTGTTAAACGGAAATAGTCGTTAATTAGAACGCGGAATTGAGAGAATTTGCTGTATTTAAAGTAAGACTCAAGTGAAATAATTATATTACATTTGTGCATGGGAAACTCCGCAAAAGAAAAGAAAATTTAAATCAGAATTTCAGTAGGAAATAAACAGGAAATGGCCACACCACCGGCTCCCCATACTTCCACATCAGAGTATTATTTTTTAGGGAAGTGAAAATGATTTGAATGGCATGCTTGAATTAACGTTCTAATTGCTAATTGAATGCGCGTCTTGTGATAGGTCAACGGACTGTGCCTTTATTGCTTCTGAAAGCGACCGAGATTTTTCATCATGCGGGATTTGTAAATTACCACATAGATTAAAATTTAAAATGGCCGGGAAGACTAAATAGATGCAATGACTTTACCATTTGCCTATAATCAAAAACTCCCTTCAGTCGCAAAAAGCAATTACGGTAATTTAAAAAAATTAAATAAATCGAAATTATATGTACAAGGTCTGTTCAAAAACCTTTCCGAACTTCCGATTTCAGGCGGAAGTTTTAAGTCGGATCGAAGTCCTGCAGACGTCACGTGACAGCAGGACTTTTGTTCTAAAAACAGACACTATGCACAACACGCTTTCTTGTTAACTTTTTGTTTAGTAAAGTTTCATTTAAGAGGAAGTGTAAGGTGCAATTATAGTATAACAGATTGAAAAGAAAAGCATCAGGACTTTGGGAATCGGAAATATCACAGATAATATCTTTGTCATAAAAGTTCCCTGACTTGCACGACCAGAAAAAAATATTAAACTTATCAATCCATAGTTCTTGCTCCCTTCAAGGTAGTCTCCTCTAGAACTGTGGAACACTGCTTCCAATGTCTCTGAACGTTTTGGCAGCAGCCTGGAGCAGGCCATTTAGGATAAGTGAATTCGACATTAAAAGGGGTTCTATTGTGTATATATAGATATATAATTGCATTGTGATGAGGGCTTATGACCCTATGAATCCCCCCCCTGCGTACGCCAATGTTTTGGCGTTTTATGCTTTCTCACAGTTTTCATTCATTTGCAAGGAGTTGATAACCAGGAAGTATCTTTTCTTGTTCAATATTTTTAATGTGTGTGCCCATAGCGGATTTAATATATTTATGACAAATGGAAAAAGAAAGCTTACCTATTTAAAGGCTTTAATTAAAAGTTGGACATTTTAAATTCTTTAAAATTCAACGCAAATACTACTTACTTCTTGTCCTTATAAATACAGTAATGATACTGTTATATTTATTAAAATATATACTGTACATAATTTATAAACTTAGGAATATGTAATTGAATAACATAACTAAAGTATACTCTCTCTCTCTAAAAATTTAGCACAAAGTGCTATACACGTAGCATTTTAAAAAGTTCACTTAAGTGTACAAACAGCTTGACCGCAGAGAATTTCGTTTCACTTTTTCGATATGTACTTATGCGGGTTCGACTGTATTTATGTAATTAATTCTTAAGTACGATGAAAGAAAACTTGAAGACTAGTGTCTTGAGTACCTGGTATGGGAATATTTTAACTTTTTATATCCAATTTTCGAATTAAGAGTTTTAACCATATTGTTTTACCGCTTCTCTTTTACTTACTTGCCTGGTCAGCTTGTTGAAGAATTCGCCTGGAATGGGACAGACGGCTAAACGTTTCTTACCACGGCCCTGCTTTTGCGCAGTGGTAACGTGTTCAGCTAGCCCGCCATTAATCTCGGTTCTACTCCCAATAGTGACCAAAAAGAAAAAAAGAAAAGTAGAACGGTTAGCGACTAACTTCTCACTGTGGTCAAAGAGTTGGTTGCTTAGGATGGTTTCAAGTATTACGTAAGCACCTTTGGGGGAGGGGGTTGCCGTTGTGCTTATTTTCCTATGTTAGCCAATGTTAATTTTTGCTTACCGGGGGGTTGAAATGGCCAAAATATTGCGTTTGTAATGCTCTTGAACGCTCTATTAGGCCATAAGAGGTTCGGAGTCCTCGGTGAAATGTAAGTCCGCCTCTCTATGGTAGAATAGTGGCAATACCACTGGCGTAATTAGGGGGGGGGGTTAGGAGGTTAGCCCTCCCTAAAATAATTTATTCTCCCCTTGAAAAACGAAAATTACAAATGAATTCTCTATGTTTTCATTTGCTTCCGAGATACCAACTTCTTTGAACTTTGGTTTAAAATAAATAAAATGGAAATAAATGAATCTAAAACAAAAATATTAATTTTTTGTACAAAAAATAAGAAAATTGATAGAATAGAAAATTCAGAAAAAATTTATTTAAATGAGAAAGAAATTGAAATTGTTAAGGAAATTGATTTTTTGGGGGTGGTATTGGCAAAGGACTTGAATTGGAATAGGCAGACAGAAAGAGTAGAAAAGGAGGTGAGTTTGGGAATAGGGATTTTGAGAAAATTGTCGCGAACAGTCCCCGGAGATATATTACTGGGTTTATATTATCCATTTATATACAGTCACTTGACCTATTGTAATAGCATTTGGGAAAATCTAAATAAGAAAAATACCAGACTAATTAAATCGCTACAGATTAAATTTATAAAAATAATTGAAAAAACTAAAAGTTTAAATCAAATTATATTGTTTAGCAAATATGGTATTCTACCAATAGATAAGATATATGATTATAGTATATTAAAAATAATGTTCAAAAGAATAAAAGGAAATAAATATATAGAGAATATTGAATTAATAGATTATGGAAACAATCGAGCTTCCAGAGAAAAGGTCAATATAGACTACCAAAAATTAGAACGGAATTTTATAACAAGGACATTGAATATTCGGGCTTAAGGAGTTGGAATAAAATACAAACACTCTTAACGACATAAATAATATTAATCTATTTAGAAAAAAAAATATTAGATTATTTGCTAAGAGGTGATTTTGCGCCATTAAATTGTTAGGGTCCTCAGCCTGTTAAATCGTATGATTTTTACTGGTGACTCGTCACGATGGATTGTGGTTATTTGTGGTTTATTGAATTGCAGTGTGTGTGTTATTGTTTATATATGTATTTTCTAAGTGAAATGGAAAGTTACTACAACCATTGTGACAAATAAATAAAAATTGTTTGTTTGTTTTGTTTTATTAAGTCCTTCCAGTGCAGAAAAGCGATTTTTTAATTCCAACTTGAATGCCTCGGTATTTTCTTTTAATTTCTTTAAATCCACCCTCTTACTTACTTGTTTCCTAATGAGCTTCTGTCGTTCTAATTTAGTATTTAAGTGCATTTTACATCTCACCATTCGATGATCACTTCCAGTATTAAATCTGTTCAGTACACTGCAATCTTCAATAATTGATTTCTTGTTTGCCAGGATATAGTCAATTTCACTAGTTCCCCCATTTGGGTGTTTCCATGTCCATTTTCTTTGCGGTTTCTTCTTAAAAAATGAATTCATGATGCTAAGGTTTTCAGCTTCTGCAAATTCGATGAGTTGATCGCCACGTTCATTCCTTTCCCCATATCCGTATTTACCAACCGATGTCTCTCCTTGTTCCTGTTGTCCAATTCTTGCATTGAAATCCCCCATGATGAGCTTGATATGTTGTTTCCCTTTGGTGTGTAACTCTTTGATTTCTTCATAAAATTCTTCAACCTCTTCGTCGGTATGGCTTGATGTTGGTGCATATACCTGTACTATTTGAAGTTGGTATCGCTGGGTTAGTTGAACAACGAGCCTCGCTGCTCGATCTGATGTACTTTCAACTTCCAGAAGACAGTCTTTAATTCTTTTGTTGATTAAGAAGCCAACACCACTTGTTCTTCCAGTTTCCGTTCCTCTATAATAAAACAAATGTCCACTTTTAAGTTCCACCAACTCTTCACCTTTTCTTCTAACTTCACTGAGTCCTACAATGTCCCATTTGATCTTGTCAAGTTCTTCTTCCAATTCCTGAAGTTTTGCTTCAGAAGCAAGGGATCGTCCATTATACGTTGCCAAGGTCAATAACAAACGGCAGCCTGGGCCATTCCAGTGATTCTTAGCACCCCCTGCTTTCATGCCACACTGACCGCTGCCTTGATCAGGAGCACTCCAGCACCTGGAGACTAGGGGCCATGGTTTCTGGTGTGTCAACATAATGGAGGAATTAGCCATAATTTCACCACGCTGGCTAGACGGGTTGGTGAATTAGCCCCTCTCCTCCCGATTTTCTATTCGTACAGTTTTACCCTGAAGGGATAATTAATTGCGTTTATATCTAAAAAGAAAATCTTCAACCAGTGTGTATTGCCAGTCCTCTCTTGTAGATCAGAGACATATAATTTAACAATTGTAGCAATACGGAAGTTACAGACAACCCAAAGGAGCATGGAGAGGTGCACGCTTGGAATAACTAGGGGAGATCGAAAAAGAAACACTTGGGTGAGAGAGAAAACTAGAGTAGAGGGCACCATCGTTAAAGTAAAACGTCTGAAATGGCGATAGGTATCGCAAGGAGAACTGATCAGAAATGAACAACTGAAATTCTCAACTGGATTCCAAGAGACCACCGAAGACCTAGGAAACGTCCTCAAACTAGATAGGTGAATGAAATAAGAAAACAGGTTGGGGTGACATGGAAGCGAATTGCTCAGGATAGACTTGTGTGGAAAGCGTTTGGAGAGACCGTCATCCAGCAGTGGACGGATAATATATATATATATGTTAAAAGAAATATAATTGGTTAAAAAGATATATCATTAAAACAAAAAGTCTCATTCAGGAAAAATGTGATTTTGAAATCAGACTTGAAAATCCGGATTCCCCTTGAAGGGACGATCCTATTTTTTCCCTAAATATTCTAACTATTACTTTTATGTGTGCGTGTGTTGGGTGTTTCGCCTTATTTCGCGCGCAAGTGCGTTTAAGTTCCAAATTGGGGCCTTCACGTTTGGAGCAGTAAGTGGTTTAGAACCAAGAGTCAGATCATAAATTTGGTACAGGGGCAATAAAAAACTTAGCAAATCACGCCGTTTTCCTAAAATAAGAAATTATAATAGAGGGTTTACACCCACGGTGTATTATACCGCTTAAACATTTTGTCCGCTTTTATTTAAAGAAATTATTTGCGCTTGAAAACGCCCGTGAGTCGCATCAGTATTTTGAAGGCACCCTCAGGTAATGAAACCGTCAAGCGGTGTACGCCCAGGTTGTTTCGGGTCCGTCATCATATTGCTGAACTGATGGTGTATCCTAAAGTAGATATGTCATTTTAAGGTACCTGCACGTTACTAGTGATAAGAAATTACCATTCATACAGCAGAAAATGTCCTATTTTATTTGGACATCACCCCTCTGCTATCTATTTACATTGAAAGTGATTATTCCCTGAACATTTACAAAAAAAATCACTTTCCGCATGTTATTTATATTAGGTGATTTAAAAATGTGGCGACTATTTAGAAAAAAAAAAATGTTAAAACAAGAGGAAGAAATTGCCATTGCTTCTATTGATCTTTTCCATTTTCCGAAGAGGAAAGATGTTCAGACAAGGAGGGGATATTTGAAGTATTTTCGACACAATTGTGTATTCGATACTTTGGAGCAAGGGGCAGGGATCTCTTAGGGCCTGGGGCTTTCACGTTCGGGCTCTTGCTATAATTAAGAAAATAACTTAATTGAACCGCTATACAAGCTAAATGCGGCCTTCACCTGTCGAGGAACAAAGTAGCCTCCTAATTCTTTCCACATATCATATTTTTTTTTTTTTTGGACGTAGACCGGGAAAAAGATTTCCAGGGCCTCACTTATACCGTTGTTAAGAGGCGTTTAAAATGCAAAGTAGTTTTATTTAACTACTTACAGATATTGTGCTCTTTTAAGCAAGATGGGCATTTAAATGTAGCGATACATCCATATTTTGTCCCATTCTACTATTAGCTATTCAATTCTGAACAGTCTTTCCGATAGCTTTAGTGTGCATGAAAGCACCTTGCGGAGAAGCTTTTTGAAGTCTTAGAAGTAAGGCATTTGTCTACCGTGAAGAAAACCCAGTTTTAAATCCCTCTGATACCTAGTGCTTTCCATTTTTTCTGCTGATTCGTATTAGCGGGGTTGAATCTCTTGGACGCAAATGTCTCGATTCCTCGTAAAACGGTAGGTCCTGTCACAACATGAGTTAGCTGCCTTTATCCCACAGCGTAAAAAAAAAAAATAAAAAATTGTGGAGATATTGTTCCTATTCACTGCTCTAGTCAAACAGATTACTTAATGGTTATATGACGCTCCTCTTCCGTAATTTTTCCCAACCTATATAAAATTTAAAGTTGGCAAATTTTTCTCCCCATAGCCGATGATGTGGTAATATTAGATGATAAACTTCTCACAAAGAAAATAATGATTTCATGGTGCCTGGCGGGAACCGAACCCACGACCTGTTGGTATCCGGCCAAGGGCTCTTCCAACTGAGCTACAACTGCTTTAACGACGATTTGGTTTAAAAAGCAGTTTAAGCAGGAAATGTTGGTGCTGGCGCCAAACTGTGCATGCGGGCTGTATTTTTCCGTATGCGTATTCTACCATACTAAATATTAAAGAAAATGTCCTTTTTTATTCGTTTTCTAGTAGCGAAGAAAAAAGTTGAGAAAACAGACATGGTTTATGTACGATTATAAGCACAAACACAATTCAGTCGATAAGCAACAACCTCCATAAGATGTATGCATCGAGCTTGATGGAGAAATCGATGGAAACGAATAAAAAAAGACATTTTCTTTAATATTCAGTGTGGTAGAACACGTAATCGAAAAAATACAGCCCACATGTACAGATTGGTAGTAGCATCAACATTTCCAATTTCCATCCACCAAACGATTTTTGGGTCGTAACTCGGTAACAAAACCTCTTCCGAAAAAAAGAAAAAACACATGTTACTTATTTTAGTATACCCTACCACCCCTTAAAGTCTGTACACGTGGTAACCGAACACCCTGTATATATGATGTATAGTGACTAGTTGAATGAAAGCGTTTGCTCGTGTAAAATGATGCTGAATGCTTGCTGAAGCAGTTAATCGTACGTTCGTTGTAACGATTTCAGTTGTGTTTATAATATATATAACAATTAAAAATAATAAAAATACGTTATTAAAAATAAATTATAATATATAATACAGGTAAAGGTGGTGTATTATGGACCGTGCATATATTATGAGGCCCTCAATATCTTTTAATACAGCGCCCTGAATTTGGCAGTACACCTTTAATTACTAATTTAGTAACGTCTTTTGTCACCAGAGCGTTTCCGTTAAGTTATACCTAATAGTTTATAAGTGAACCTTTTGTTTTTGTTTTCTCGTTCTGAAAAACTTCGAAGGGTAAATTTTTTTGATTTTATTTGCAATACTTTTTCATTTAAATCCATCGTAGTGCATTATTGCATTGGCTAAAGCATTAAAAGATTGTTTTTATGTAGATGCTATGTAATTTTGCAAGTAACAAAGATTTGTTATGCTTGCAAATTACAATATGGCGAGGGTTGTAAAATGAGCCCCTCCAAACTTTAAGGGGCTCATATTATATGCACTACAGGAGTGGTTTAAATTTTTTGATTCAGGTGCCACGTAAAGTATTAGACCGAAAGTGCTAGGCGAATAAAATGTTGTTTATTTAAATAAATTTGTCGTACAGGTTTTTGAATCAGTTATTTTGTTTATTTTTCCTAGAGGCTCATATTACCAGCACGAAACTTTTTCCCCCACAAAATGACTTGATTTGATTTTAATTTTTTTCATATCCTTAAATTTATTCAAAATGTTTTATATCTTAGCAGCAGTTTTATGAATAGTGCTAGTTAACTTTACCATAAAAATTTGCACAAAGAAATTTTAAATCAATTTTTAAAAAATTAAAAACAAAATGGGTGCTCATAATATCACCCCTTTTGCTATAATAGTTTGTTTAGCACGAGAAAGATATTGAATAATATACAGTATATGATAAACAATAGTTGAGTTACATACAAAGATAATCGATGTCGAAAAATTTCTGCTATAATTGTGAGATAAAAGGTAAGTCAGAAGTTTCGAAGTCATTCAGTTGGATTCATAGGATCTATTTACTGATCCTGTAAATCGAACAAAGGTAAAAGCTTATATAACTGCCTTTTAAATGAATTCCTCTTTGAGATCAGCGGTTTCCAACCTCTGCTCCTCATAGATATCCAAAACAAGTAAATAAAATATATGGCATGATTTCGGTGGAAAAATTAGGTTTAGATCAAAATTACTTTATTTGGAACTCGAAAAATAATTCGTGCTTTGGTATATGATAAAATACCAACTAACAGTTTGAAAAATATAGTTAGGTAAAAACAGTTAAAATTGCATCTAAGTGCCTTTGGCATAAGAACGATGATAGTGCTCCGTAACGAGTTTCTCTCTTGAAAAGTGCTCCGCTGCACAAAAAGTTTAGGAACTGCTGATCTAGATACTCAAGACATGCGTGGTTGAGGTTATGATTTGGGGTAGTATTTTTATGACATAAAAATTGCTTAAAAAGGCCCTATAAGAAATCATTAATGACCCAAAAGACTAAAAATATGTCTGATGAAACAAAAAAAAAATGCCCCACACAATGCATTAATGACCCAAATCACTGAAAAAATGCTTACAAAATTAAAAAAATGCCCTATAAAACTAATAAGAATCTTATTTAATATTTTTATTTTGCCATGGCAAACTAAAAGATTTTATTTCATCTGTCCAAAATTACAACGTACGATAGGTAAATACAGTGTTACCTCTTGAAAGGGATGCAAGTAAGGGACGATTATTCTAGTCTGTAGTATATGTATATATCAACACATGTACCTCCGAAGAATGGACACCTCTGTTTGAGTGACAAAATATCTTGTTCCGTGGGTATCCGCTATTGAGACGTAACACTATAATAACAAATTCGCAATGCTACTGCTCGGCAATTGTTTTTTTATTTTTTAAGGAAAGATTTGGAAAAAGTAAAAAATTTTATATAAAAATGAAATAACAGTTTGGCTTTTTCTAGGGCCCCTAAAATTGTGAGGCCCAAAGACCGGGCTTTGGACGCCTTTGCGATGATCAGGTTCTGGTTATTAACTCCCCATTGCGATGAAATTTTGCATATTTACATATGAATATATGAAGTTGTAGTTCTGTAACACCCCATTGAGTCTATAACCTCTCCCCTTATCAGTGCCTGATTTACCCAGGGGCATGCAGGGCAGCTGCCCTGGGCCCCTGATTCGGAGGGGGCCCCCTAAATCGTAGATTTAGTCCAGTACATTCAAAAAAATACACAAACTAAGCAAGTGATGAAAAAAAATTTTTTTTTGTTAACCTTACTTAGTTGTAGGTGGCGCTGGGCTAGGGCAAAAAGAGTTTGAATTCGGTCATACGTAAAGTAGGCATGGCCTAATAATAATAATAATAATAATATATATATATATATATGGCTCCTTTCGTTTAAGACCAGGAAAGCATATCTAGCAAAACATAATGTTATAGCTACTTGGTTTTATAAATAAAATTCGTTCACTCGTATGTATAATGATAATAAACATAGTAGTCAGAAATCTGACGTAGGTACAGGATGTTTGGGGACTCCTTCATGAATGTCTTCCCGGGCCCCAGAATTTCTAAGTTGGGCCCTGCCCCTTATGAATTTTCTGGTAAGCCTATGCCGTAAGCAAAATGTTGCAATCCTTTCAGTTCAACATATGTGTATGTATTAATTTCTTAAAGCTTTGAACCAGTTGTTGAATTTCTAACTTCAACTACAGATCTAATGAGGCACTCAGTAGACACTTACGTTAATGGAGTTCAGGCTTTATCTATAAAATTGAATGCAGAGGCAGAATATTCAGTTGTAGCACGTAGAAACAAAATTCTCTATTTTGATTAGGAAGGTCTGCTAATTCACAGATTTAAAAATAGTGTTTAGAATGAAATTTTATCTAATAATTGCTGATGAAGCATTAAACTCTGTCCAGGACAGGTTAAATGTCTAAACGAATTTCACAATTTATTTAAATTTCTTCATCAATTTAGAGAAATGTCTGAAAATTATTTAAAATAAAATTTTTGATTTGGATATTTTCTTTCAATTTAAAAAAAAAAGAAATAAAATTTCTAAAGATTTTAAAAACTATCATCTCTTCAACGAGTTGATGACACATGATAGAATTTTGAATCATGAAATTATGGAGCCAACAAGAATTTAGAATATATTATATAAAGTAACATATTATGATTATCACATATTATTTTTTATCGTGTTTATAGTTTTAAGAATTCTTTGGATATTATCATTTAGTATATATAGCTTTAGGGGAAAGAGTTTTTCAAAACTTAAGGTCGTTAATGTCTTAAGAATCTTAGTAAACTGGGAATGTTAGTTACAGAGAAAGAATTATGTAAAAATTTGAATAAATGTCAGTGATAAATTCACAAATAAAAAACAAGAAGATGAAGTTTTACTTTCACGAGGTACATGGTGTTTGCTTACTTTTGTGACATTTGTTGTATACGTCGTATAATTTTGTCTTCCATATAAAGCGAAATAAATGTAAGGTGGTGTATATAATTCTTAATTTTAGTTTTAAGACATAAACTCTAGAACTGCTAGAAACGGAATCAAAATAACTGGGGATGATTTTTGAAACATTTGACAAAATAGAAGTGTCGATAAAACACATGTTTTCAATAGCATCCACATGAACGACAATAGCTATGTGGCACTCCGGAAACCAGTCAATCAGAATCGATTCTGTATATAATCATGGTACGCAAAAGCACGCAAGTAAATTGTTTTAAAAAAAATTTCTTGTTTATTTAGTGATGATCTGTAAATAAACATAGTTTTCCGACTGCGCGCGCTATATTATCAGTATTATTCCGTCGTGACCTGCGATCTAACAAAGATTAAAATTTTCCGCATGGCTTGGTTCATTTAGTCTAAGTACCGTAGCCATAACAAATCAGGGGCGCTTTACCGGCTCACGTGAAATAAACGGACGAATGGGGGAGGGCTGTTGCCTTCAGGCCAGCGCGAGTAAGAGGGGGTGGGGAAAAAAGCGTACCTGTGGGGTTCCCAAAGATTTATGGTTCCTAAAGCGAAAAAGTCCATTCAAATATCGAGGTACCAGAGACACACCCTTTTTACGAGAACAAGGTATCGGAATGTGGCACCGATGCGGGGTAGATCGACGGATGTACCCGCCTATGCTTTCTGGTCTGGATATTGCTGACAGCACAGCCTAATGAAGGAAAATGGATGGGGTACAGACATACCCCGATGTTTCGAAATTCCTACTTTTCTACCCCTCGAACACCTTTTCCACCCCATTCCAGAATACTTAAACAACACCCTTTTGCAACGGCTATTTCGTGCCCCTATCACAATTTCTTGATGGGGAGGAGGGGGCATTTTTTTACTAAGAATTTTTAGTTTGTTTTCAAAAATTCCTCTTCTATCCGTACTGAAGTTTCTTAAATGCCGTAAGGCCGATAATCTGCCTCCCCTGATTTGAAGTGATTTCCGGCTTCAGTTTTCTATAAATTCAGCGCCCCGGTCACGTTTGCTGGTGTCTGGCATCCCTATGCACAAGGCTGTGTACAAGAGGGGGTTGGGGGTTTACTCCTGTTTGAGCAATATTATTACAAATACTTGTGGGAGAAAAAACAAATTCCACCAGATTCTCAATTTTTATCAATCCCCCCGGTTTGAAATCCTAGCACTGACTATGCACTGACCTTTTTATACCCCAATATTTCTTAAATTTTGTTATTTCTTGTTTGTTTGTTTGTTTTTTGGTTTTACGGCTCAAAGACTACAGTGGTCATGCTGCGCCGGTTGTTATTTCTTCACCACTCTAAGCATTTCTTGCCATCGTGGACCATGGGCGGAGGGGAAGTGAAAATATGTTGTTTGAAACCAAGATTGCAAACTGGTTAATAATTGAAATAAAATGCAAAGTACCAGGGAAGGAAATTGCGCACAAAAGGTTAAACACGGGTAAAATAGAAAAACAATAATAGACCACATAAGCTTTCGGACGCGTCAGCAGCAGTCCTTCATCAGGAGTAATGACGAGGTTCTATTCCTTCTTTTTTCTTTGCACCCGAAATTTTCGGAAAACCCCATTTTCAGAGCAGTCTGGTGGCAAGGGCGGATCCAGAAATATTTCAAGGGGGTGCGATTTTTTTTTTCCGATTTTTATTTTTAGCCAAGTGTCAGTTAATTTTCATTTCATTTTCCATGATATTATCCTGGCTCAAGGGAGAGGTGGGCGAACGCCCCATAGTCTCCCTTAGACCCGCCAGTGCCTGGAGGAATGGGAAACCCACACTGCCAAGCACTTAATGTTGGGGAAATCCCATACATTTCAGAGTAAGAGTTGTTTATAAGTTTCTGGAAGTGGTTGTGATGTATTAATGGCTTTCCCGTGTAGTTTGTAAGTTTCCCAAGGTTCTAAGAAGAGTCTACTATTCTCGTTTGTGATGTGACGGTGTAGTATTTTTGTTGAGTCCCATTTGTGTTTGTGTCCGTGTTTTAAAGCAAGTTCTGCTAGACGAGATGTGTCCTTTCGCTAGTGTTTTTTGTGTTTTTTTTCTTCATCATTCATATTGTTTGTCCCACGTAATGCTTGTATCAGTCTTTACATGGTATTTGGTCCATGGCCGGTAAGGTTTCTTAAATTTGTGAGCTGTTTAATCCTTGTCTTTTGTGAGCTGTTTAATCTTTGTCTTTTGTGAGCTGTTTAATCATTGTCTTTTGTGAGCTGTTTAATCATTGTCTTTTGTGAGCTGTTTAATCCTTGTAGTTTGTGAGCTGTTTATTCCCTGTTTTTACTTTTTTAAAATGTTAAATACGTTTTTTGATTATTTTTTCATCTGAAACTTCCTGAAGGTCCGGTAGACCACACTTTCGAAAACACCGTTATATATGATTTAGACAGGCGTTTACTAATGTTACTCGGTGTGTCACATGCGACTGTTTAAGCGTAAAAATCGATGTAGAGCAATGTAAAATACATTAAATATTGGTATCAACGTATTTGTTTTTTCGGAGCGCGTGGACGGGTTTCAGACGAAACTCCGTGGTCCTTCTTCGAGAACTGACTACATCGAACTTCAAACGAATTTCGTTTCGGTTGCTTCTTGACGAAGGGCAGCAATGTCCGCTTAAAACGCGTTAGTCAGCTCTACCCAAAATGGCTATACAATTTTGATATTAATATTTGACACACGATTGAGAGTTATCGTTTTATTTTAAAGCTTGGTTTTTGTCTGAAAAACTATTTGTTTTCACTTTTATGCCGTATTCATGAGGCATGAAGGGGGGGGGGGTAAAATGGTTGTTTTCGACCTTGATTATAATGGGCTTTTGCGAATTTTTCAAAGTTTTTTTTTTTCACTTTCGAACCGTTTGTGCTTCACGGTTTAGAAGCGAAATACCGGATTCGTGCATTTCTCCCATGGCGAAAAATCACACATCCTTGCCAGACAAAACAACCGTATTGCAATTACAAAATAATAAAAGTAAAATCACTGAATTGGACAAAACGAATGTGTTTATTGTTAACCGACTCATCAATCCGCCGAGGGAGAAAAAAACTTGTTACTCCGCGAGAGAAAACCGGAAAGTTTTTTCTGCGCTGAGTCGGTTTTCTTCATTTCTTTATCTGTAAGCGGGTGGAAAAGCGAAAACCAAAAGCAGCAAAAACACGCGCCTGAAACAACCTGGGCTTTGAGTTGATGTCTCAATCGAGCAGTCTCGAAGTTGGGGCAAGGTAAGAAATGGGGGAAAAGGGGCAGAAAAGCTCCATCCCCCTCGACGTCCTTTTCTAGGAGCGGCGTGCCGCGCTGACCGTGGGGCCCCGCCCCTACTGCCACTCAAAACTTGATGTCTCTATACCTGGACTTCCTACCCTCCCAATTGTTCTGGGGAGGGGTGGCTTCGGGACCGGTTACTTCTTCTAGATGTACACGTGGTTCTCGCCATGGCGACATACTTGGCGAATTTTTTAAGCTTTTTAAACGACAATTTTGGCCCGCCGAAAAGTGTTTTATATTTTAGAAAGCATTTCATTTACGCACTTATGCACTATATAGGCGCACCCAGAAAATTTGTAAGGGGGTTATAAGCTCGATGAGTGGGTGGGGGGGGGGTTCAGGTATATTTATTCATATGTATACCTACAAAATTTCATTGCAATGGGGTGTTACAACCCCCCATCAACACCCACCCCCTGCGTATGATAGTGATGTATACAATATGTGTGTGTTGGGGTATTTTTTTTTTTGTAAAAATAGTTTTTTGCTTCGTAGTTAGACTATTTCACAATGTCCATTGCTCTTTTTTTTCCTCTCCTTCATTAGGCAACTTTCTTGCTTTGATCGCTTGTATTATTTAGAAAAATTAAATTAAATTAAAAAAAATAATAATAAAAAAAACTATCTGCATTTATCATTTTGTTATTTAAAAAAATTATTTTAAAAACTTCCCTTATATATGCCCTTTGTTTTTCGAATTTTAACTTTGACTTTTATTTCTTAAAATGCGCCTTTAGCTTTTGGATGTTCCTAGGATTCCTGTCGGGGCAGAGAAACGTTCAATTTTTCTACTAAATTCGTAGCTTCTCTTCTCCTATCCATGCTTATCAAGGAGTTTTAAATTGCTAGACCAGAAGCAGTTGATATTGTTTCCGGGATGACGTTGTGCTCCGCTGATAATCCTTTTTTATTAATTAAATTATCTACAGATGGTAACGGGTAAAGGATATTTTTCCCGCCAGGGTTTGGCGCGGACGAGCAACAGGTAACCCTACCGTGGAGATTCGCCGTGAAGTTTCCTTCTCTGGCTATCCCGTGTCACCTTTGTTCAGTATCTACTTGGGGGAGGGGTACAATTGTGTGAGAGAGAATTTTCAGAGTGTACTTAATGTTTTTGGTGCTTATGAGCACACGGTACGATAACCAAAGAAGACTTACCGGATTTTACGACACAAGTGAGTTTGTATTTACTTTTTAACAGATTAGGAGATAGGTATGTTTTCTCTTTGGGATGCTTTTGTTCACAAGTTGCTTGTCTTGAATGCCGCAACTAAATGCATATAATTCTGTATATATATATACAAAAAATAAAACAACGGATATCACAAACGTAGTTATTTAAAATGAGGATATCGATAGAAGTATGATTTTCGATTTTTAAAATAGTTGTAATAATAACAATAATATATATCACATGGCGTATCGATATATTCGATAACTCAAGTTTTTAAAATTGAGTTCGTTTTTATCTATTTTCAAATAATTATAAAAGATATAATATAAACTTGTACAACATAGGTATAGATCAATAAAATTAGATGGTTATTTTTGAAAAACTAACGTTAGGTTTCAAACATGCGAAATGTTTAAAATTGATTACGAACATTTTTTTGTATTTCTATATTTATTTCCTTATTTTTTAAAGGTTACCTAACAGCTTATTTGTATTTTTTAATGACGAACAATAAACATATTTTTGTATGAATACACCATTTTAAACTATTATTATTTAAATGTTAAAAAATGAAATTTCTTTGGAAATATACATAATGTTCCCGAAAGAGATTGCTAACGTGATTTTAGGCATTTTGAAACTATCGACAGAAAATAAATAAGAAATAGACATTTCTGTTGTACTTCAAGGTATGTGTATTTTCCTTGACTATATAACATTGATTTAAAGTGTTTAGCGATAGCAGACACCTGTATTAGAAATTGATTTTAAGTATGTGTGATGTCATGTCTTTATTCCGATCATTTTCACATCCTCCAGTTAAAATATCTGTCACAAGAAAAACAGAGAGAAAAGTCATGCGCTTTGTATGTCGATATCTTATCATTTTCTTAATTGACAGCTTGTTCTTTCAAAAGATTTGCTGTCAAAGGTAAATAATTCTCTGAATGGAAATCGGATTTGCATCGTAAATCTTGTTTATTTCTATGATGACAGTATCACAACATGTTCTGTTGTTCGTTACGCGACTGAGTGACTTGATTACGAGACAGTATCACCGTAGTCACGTGCAAATGTGTCATGCAACATTAACCTGCGTACTCACGTACGTAGTCGAGACGAGGGGGAGGGGAGCCTGAAGAAAAAGACAAGGATTGTCCCTGTCACGAATTTTCCCTCTATTAATTCAGATGTTGTATATTTCACTTAAAACAATATAGTGTGACTGCCAGAAACATGTTTAGACTGTATAGTATTGCCGAGATGCAAATTTAAAAAATACATACCTTGGGCGTGTGTTTCATCGGATATTGACTCAATACATTTATTTATATATATGTTTAAAAACCATTAAAAATATTTTACAATATGTAATAATGAAACAAATTTCTGATGCTGAATAAATTCATCTATATTTTTTTTACATTTGTGGTATTACTTGAACTGAGTTTGTTGAATTACTACTTGTAAGTTATTCAACATTGTTACTTTGATGTGAGATGTATATACGACTTTCTATTTCTTTCTATTTTTGTCTCTTTCAAACAAAAAATTTGTTTAAATCTCTGCCACATGGATGGTTATAAACAAACAGGTCTTCCTGTATAATGTCTGCATTGAATGGGGAATGTTGGATCCTTAAAATATCGTTTAACCCATGATTATTGGCTCATAACGCCAATGAATATTTGTACATTGCAGGTCCAATTCTTCTTTCTAATTCAGACCAAATATGATCTGCCTAAATTTATTGATTCTTCATTTATATATATATATATATATATACTCCATACCTTTACAGAGCTTTTATTGCCTTATTTAAGAGCTTCTTAAACCAATGGATTTGGTTCCCAACTTGTAGGTCACGCGACCTCTTAAGGGTTGCAAATTGCTTTGGGGGTTCGCCGCAACTATTTTTAGTTGTCATTATTTTTATAGAAAATTTCATAGTAGAAGTTTCCAACACTTCTACATTTCATTATGGCTACATTGCAATATTCTACTAGTGGCTGTAACGCTAATGTTTGATAAATGAAAGTAGGTGATTTACAAAAGGTCCACCGCAGCGGATGCTTGAGAAATTTTAAACACACAGTTTTGTTGTGCATATCCAAATGTCACCATTCTTTCCTTTAAGAGTCTGGCTCTTTCTTCCCTTTGCCACTATATCTTTCTGCTAGAGTGGATTTTCGAAAATTCTTCAAACCAAAACGAAGGCAAGAAACAGACTGAATGTTGAAAATAACATAAGTTTGGCTTTAACAAACAGTAGCGAATTTTGACATTAGTGGGTGACAGTAAGCTTGTCAGGCCATACTTTTTTTTGGCCTTTTTTTGCTGTTTCCCCCCTTTTTTGCACCACTGTGTACTTAAGGAAAACAAATGAATGAAAAGAAAAATAGTTTTAAAGAATCTGCATAAAGCTTTGACGTATTGAGGTATTTCTGGATTCTACTTAATGGAGTAACAGGGGCGAGAAATGTGCCACAAGTAGTGGGGGAGGGGTTGCTGACTAGAAGTACTCGCATATGAATTAGCCAGACACAGCAAAAACATGGACGTTCACAATTATCATATTTTATGTTTTGTTTTTCACTCTCAAATGAATCCTGCATTTATTTGTTCACTGTCCATCAATTTCGGGTTGGTCCGTTCCCACTGACGTACACAGGGTGTGTTGATGGGGGGTTGTAACCTCCCATTGCAATGAAATTTTGTATATTTAACATAGGAATATGCGAGTTGTAGCTCTGTAACCCCCCACCTCGAGCTTATAACTCCCCTTATGAACTTCTGCGTACATTTATGTCAGTCCCCTACCTCAAATAATTTTTGGAGGACCGAAGGGCCCTGGAGCACTTAGATTTAGTCATTTTATGTGTAAACTGAGTAATTCGCCGTACTTAATTGCAATAGCAATTGAACATTTCACGATATATGGGCTATATCATAACGTTGGAATAATTTACATGTCTCACCAAAGTTCATAGCACACGTTAATGATAATAAATCTTTATCATGCACATAAATTCTATTGGAAATTGACAAATTAAGCTTTCCTTTTTTTACGGGATCAAAAATGCTGTCAATAACTTTTCACAGATTGCAGATGTAGGAACACTTGTTCAACTAAATGTATTTTGGCGTGAAAATTGTGTCACTATGAATGGCGTAGATAGCGATGCTTCTAAAAAGCAGAAGATATATAATAAATTTCATTATAATTTCAATTGTTTTGTTACAAAGATTTTTCTTTTTTTTTTTATGTACACATTGCGCGTATGCGGTTAAGAAGTGTTCAAGTATTACGTAAGCACCGTGGGGGTGGGGTTGCCGCCGTTGTGCTTATTTTCCCATGTTGGCCAATGTTAATTTTTATT
>QLNU02015360.1:56394210-56405806 GCA_006491805.2 Dysdera silvatica
TGTATTGAAACCGTCACTGAAGTTCGATTAAACCTAGATAGAGTCAAACCTCTTTAATACGAACACTGATGGTGATAAAAAATTTGTTCGTATTAAGAATAGTCCGTGTTATCCGAAAAGGATAGAATCACAATGTTGTTATTTGTTTTGACGAGGATGCGGGAAACAATTCATGCTAAAGGTAATTCGCATTAATCCTGTTCGTGTTGACGAGGTTCGACTGTGTGTATCAATACGAAGGTTATCCCATTAGTTCCACGACTTAAAATTTAACTAGTTTCCAAACAGTGGTTTGCGAACTTATGTTTGATGGGTTCAAAAATTTTTCAAATATGAGGATTTGTAATTATTTACATATACAGGGTGTCTCAGCACCAGGGTTGCAAACATCTAGGAGGGGTAGGGTACACCTAGACGAACAATATTTGTCATAGAACCTAGGGTCGCAAACCACTCACAGCGTCAGTTCTAAAACCGTCCAGCATGCACAAATAGTGACAACCAGTGCATGAGAAGCGCAAAATGCGATGTCCTAATCATCTATGCACGTGAGCAGCTAAGCTGAGTTTTATCTGGCGCTTTTCACGCACTGGTTGTAAATATTTGTGCATGCTGGACGGTTTTAGAACTAGCGCTGTGAGTGGTTTGCGACCCTAGGTTCTATGACAAATATTGTTCGTCTAGCTGCACCTTACCCCTCCTAGATGTTTATAACCTTGTTCTGAGACACCCTCTATACCCACACACTTTACATGCATATATACATATAGTATTATATACAATGCATTTGGTATTTTAGTGGACACTTGATAACAGTGCACTATCGTGAGAAATAATGCCAAATTTGAAAATGAAAATAAAGATACTACAATAAAACAGTATTCTGCAAAGTGGAAGATTAATAATCTTTATTAAATCATTCATAAATGTAACAAAATCAAGATGAGGCTTTCAATCTTGTTTGAAAATTTAATGGACACTTACTGAAATTGGAGCGTTTTATGTACATTAATACGCGAGATATCCTCCGTTTTTGCGTATAACTTTAAAGACACGTGAATCCATTGATTCTATCAATGTTTGTAAATACTTAGGATCGATTTGATACCAAGTTTCCACAATAGCGTCCTTTAAGGCATTAACCGACGTGAATTGCTTCCCATTTGCATATATTTGACGAACAATATAACCCCAGACGTTTTCGATAGGATTTAAATCAGGACTACGTGTCGACCAAATCATACTTTTAAACTTTTTTGAATTTATCCATCTTTTGGTGGAGATAGATGCATGGCACGGTGCGTTGTCCTGTTGCAAAATCCAGTTTTCCCCACATATTTCTGAGGCATATGGGAGGGCATATTCTTTTAAAAATTCTTGATAGCAGGTGGAATTCATACGACTGCCGATGAAAGCTCCAGGCGTAGTACCGTTGTAGCCAAAGACACTACAAATGGTCATCAACCCTCCTCCTTGAACTCTACGAGAAAAGTATTGCGGCGCTTTCCGCAAATCGTGCCAATAATGTTGAAAAGCATCCGGACCATCTAAGTTGAATTTCTTTTCCTCCGTGAAAAGTACCTGCAACCATTTATCGTTCCACTCCATGTGTCGTCGAGCCTAGTTTAAGTGTTCCTGTTTGTGAACTTGGGTGAGAGATGGTTTACCCTTTCTTTTTCGAAAAGATAAATTTTTGGAATTAGAGAGCACATTCTATACTGTCCAACATTTAACTGGGAGCTAACTAAGGTCGTTTCGGACTTTTGCAGCAGACTTTCTTGTGTTACTGGCCTCTCTAATAATGTTCCGCTTATCTCTTTTACTCAGTTTTAGCTTCGCTCCCCGTTTTTCGAGTGGATCCTTTTGGGGTTTCTTTTTGAAAAGGCCCCTATAGCACTCCTTGGACGCTGAATAAGCTGACAAATTTTGAAAATGGATTTTCCATTTCGTTTAAAAGCCACAATTTCCTCTTTCTCGAAATCCGTAAGTATTTTCCTTTCTGACATGACTACAAACGCTGTTTTCGCAGACTCAAACCTGTTCACACGGGTATTTATACGAACCTACGCATCGAAAGAATACAATATGCAAATTTTTTAGCGCCTGCACTGCCATCTGTTAGTCAGGAATGATAGTGTCCCTTAAATTAACAAACAACATTTGTTACATAAATTTGCATTTTCCCCATTTATGTGACGATACATTGATATAAAATTTATTTTTCTACAAGACAACGTTTCGGCATTCTACAAAATTCTATTCGCAGTTTTTGTATTTTTTTTAGCATTTACGTAAAAATATCAGGTGTCCACTAAAATACCAAACGCACTATATAATAATAGAAAATTGCATTAAAAAGAATCCCTCCTCGTGTATATTATATTTAGGTAGATGATTACGAATTTTCGTTTTATAAAATGGGTCACTATTCTAAAAAGTTGGGACTCACTGACTTAGATAAATGAAATATCGGTACATTTTATTTTATCAGCAATAGATCGGCATCTCCTTTAATCACATAGTTATTGTAATCTTAAATCTTTTGAATCGCATTTCAATTCTAAACACTTTGGTGTCGAATTATTACCATACTCGTATGCAGAGGCGGATCTACTATGAAGCCTGAACTTCAGGGACCACAAAATGCAAACCCATTGGCCAGCAATCCTATGACCATTATTATCAAAAGGCCCGTCATCATCATCATGATGACATCATTATCGTCAATATTCGAAAAGGGGTTAAACGATTATATTACACTGTCATCTTAGTCAAAGGGAGAATCAAGCGTCATCATAATTGCAGTAACTAAAAACTGATCAAAGGCAGTTAGATAACTTTAGTTGTCAAACTATCAAGTTACTTTTTGACAACTACGACAAAGCTATAAATATAAATGAAATGCATTTGATCGGAAAATAATGTGGCATAATACTCGCAGCTTGCTAGAAATTTCCTTTGAGGAAATCTTCATGATTCATGAAAAAATCTTCATGGGTTTATTTCTAATAATTAAAACTATAATGAGAAATTTCCCTGAATCCATCGCCTACGATTCCTTTTAGAAAATAAATACGAAACATCAAATATTAATTGAAACCAAATATTAATTCTGTGGTTTAAATTCCAACCGATGTTTTATATTTTAACCGTTTTTAAAAAATGGAAACTGAAAAATTTGTTTAAATTCGTTTTATTGTATTAATGCTTTTGGTAATCCGTTTTTGGGTGACAGAAGCTAAAAAAGAGAATGGTAAGGATTGAAATATTTTGCAGTTAAACTTACAGAGATCATTACTAAGACTGATAGATATCAAACGGAAACTGAAAAGATCAATATATATATATATATAAAGATCATTGTAGAGACTTTTAAATATTAAAAAAAAAATAGCAAAGACCTTAGAATAGGAACTTTCATGCCTGCTACAAGCATGAATTTAGGATTCGTGTCTTTCCTTGGCTAGTTCAATTCCACTTTTAAATGACGTTGCAAATCTTAGAACAATGCATTCACACTAGAGTCTTCATGTATTATCTCACTATTTACATGAATGCACTATTCTACCATTTGCATTAATGCCCTATTCTTCCATTTGCATTAATGCCCCATTCTTCCATTTGTATTAATGTCCTATTTTTCCATTTGCATCAATGCCCTATTCTTCCATTTGCATTAATGTCCTATTCTTCCATCTGCATTAATGTCCTATTCTTCCATCTGCATTAATGTCCTATTCTTCCATTTGCATTAATGCCCTATTCTTCCATTTGCATTAATGCCCTATTCTTTCATTTGCATTAATGCCGTATTCTTCCATTTGTTTGAACGTAGTCACTGGCACAGAGTTATATGGGCCCATGGGGCCCTCCTCCTCCTCCTAACCAATAATTTAAAATAAATTGCAGCAATTTTACATATATTGCAATGTATAAATGTGTATATATACATGTGCTCCCCCCCCCCTCCATTAATAATTTTGAAATTTCTACGTTACTGGATGTAGTATTCTACCATTTATTTAAATGCCGCATTCTGCCATCTGATTGAATTTCATTTTCTGCCATTTGCATGAACACAAATGATAGTAGAGAGTATTCATGTAGACTCAAGTGTGAAATTGTATCCTAAGTGGAAAATTTACTCTCGGTGGGATGTAAAAACAGAATGGTAATGGATAGCGGAATTTGCAGAAGGAATCCTTGCGTTTTCTTAGCTTTAAGCAAAATCCGCTGAATTTTATTTTACCTCTTTCCAACAATTGTTGAATCCGTGCTTGTCTCCGTATTATACATAGTCATGTTTAATACATGAGCCGTATAATGGATCGCAAATGCAAAGCTTTTCTCTACAAGCCTTAAAATAATGGTTTCGAGAGTAGACACAGTTCTCCCCACGAAGCAATTTCAAAAAAGGAACTAAATTAAAGCTAAGCTTATTACACTTGGTGTAATGAGTTAATACATGAGCGTTTCTCTATTTTTTTATGTTTAAAGCTTTCCACCATCAATGTTGTTTTCGATATTGATTCTCGCGCGTTGCACAAGAATAACTGTCATTATTTCATTTAACTTAATAGTGCTCATTTTTTTTGAGAAATTTTATTTTTAAACTCGGTATATCTCTTTAGATCTAAACTATCGTATGAAATTTGAGAATTTTTCTTTACCAAGGCGAATATTTATGAATTAATGAAACCAAAAAAATAGTACAAGAAATATGAAAAAATATAATAAATAAGTTCATGTTCCAACTACTAGAGAATCTATAAATGATGACTGCCAGTCTTTCAAACTCGTAATATTTATTCGTATTATTCCATAACAAAATTATGGAAGTATAGCAATTTCTCTTACACGTGGATGTCCGACTATAGAAAATGTAGCTTTGCTAATAATTGGGGTTAATTTATATGCAGTGGCGTAGGTAGATATTTTTCCGTCAGGGGCGAGCGACTGTCATTGCCATAATTGTTGTGCCTGTCATTGTGTTTTAAAGACTAATTTCCGCACCCCCGAATTGTAGCGCCCGGAGCGACCGCCCTTCCCCCCTAGGTACGCTACTGTATATATGTATATATAATGCCAACACCTATTCACTCAAGAGGCAATGCTAGCTTCTAAATTCAGTAGCGCCTTTTCCAACTCTTCGTGGAGATCATTACTTTTATTTTCCCAAACTATTAAGACTCTGAGGAAATTATATCACATAAAACAAACACTTTTAATTAGTGAAATAACACTAAACGAGATCACAAAGAATCATTTGAAAATCGTCTCAATAAGCTGAACAATCGAAACAGGTTATAATGATGCGTTTGGGAATTAGATTTTAAAAAAGTTGGCATACGTAACACACGACCGAAATAATGGAGTTCCCTAACTCAATTTGGGGCAAAACCATAAGACTATGGCACGAAAAAAGAATTACCCGCTTAAGAAAATCATGGCTTTTTGGACATTACTTGGATGTCAAAACCAATATTTCTCAACGTGTGGTCTGTGGCAGCCTATCAAATCGTCCGCAAGACAGTCAGGAAACTTCGGAAGCACAGTAATGAAATAATATATTTGGCATGACGTCTCGAAAATGTGATTGTCTTCTGAGAGTAAAAACGCGAGGTGGACAATAACATTTTTAAAAGGGACCATCTCTCAACGATATTTTTAATTAGTTTAAGAAATGTGTATTAGGATGCAAAAGCCTGATATCGGATGTTTTTAATATTTCAATAATGATAGAAAGAGTACTATATAGCTTGCAGCTGAGGGGAGTAATGCATCAGTAGGGCCAACAAGGGTGTCACTGGGTGCTTATAAACCCGAGTCTCAAGAAACCGCTATGTTTAAAAATGTGGCTAATTTTTGGAAAATGTGATTCTCTCTCTCTCTCTCTCTCCCTCCCAAATAACAAAACACTCTTTTTTTTTCTTATTAAATTGGGGGTCCCTAGTACGCGCTGTTTTTCTAATATTGAGTCCTTTCCTTCCACTCCGCGCATTTTACGTACTATAGCGCGTCAACAGCACTCCTGGCCCTATAAAACCAGGGTTGGCAATTTTAGCTCGAGGCACTATATTTTAAATTTTCTCCAGTTCGCATAGTGTCCGGGCCACATTCCCTTGGTAATCCACGATATATTAAAAAACAGAACGCTTGAAATAGCCCATGTATGACCAACGTTTCAGAGACATTTGTCTAATCGAGCCATCGAACTTTGAAACTCATCAGTAACTCGAGATAATCGAGGTATAAATCGAATAATCAAGAGGGAGAAAGATGTTCATAATCTAATCCAAAAGCGACTGCGAGTTTGGTGATCGCCCACATCCTCGCATTATCATAGACCTCGTTCAAAATTTGAAACGATTCTAATGGCTATGCAAGCAAAATTATCGTTGCGGATATGTTTAATTAAGAAAAATAAACAATTAGTTGCATTAAATTTTCTAAACTCTTATTTTGCAAGCGAATAAATTTTTTAAACCTTTGTTATATTAAAGAAAAAAACAACAAATAGAATAAATTTGTCAATAATACAATTTTGACTCGTGTAGATTTTCCCATTGGATATGAAATAGAGAATCGGTGCGGAAACAGACACGTTCACGTAGCAAGAAATTAATTGAAACTTACGATATACCAATAAGGAATCTGGTAGTTGAAATATGAAAAGGGTGAACATGTTATTACACACGGTATAGTCATGTAATGACCAATAAAATCTCTTTCTTTTTACCCAGGTTACGGCTTAACGTACGGTGATTCGAATATCACTTTAAGTTGTCGATCTATTTCTACACGACTTACCGATATTTCTTTGGACTTCAAAATAAAAACAAACAGTAAATATGTAGTACATTAAAGGTTTATAAGAGCATTGTAAAGCGTAGTTTTTGATTCAACATCAAATAAACTGTAAAAACTGAATATGCAAAACAAAACCACGCAATTTTCGGAATACATATAAGACTATTATTTTGCATCTCGTACTATCTCATAAAATCGCATCAAAGGAGTATGAAGTTTTACCTGGAAGTCGACTGTTGCTCAGATACATAAACTGAACCGCCAGATTGGTTTGTCATCTTCAAACAAACTCAGAAGACGTGGTTACTACTTAGCTGATACTTTGAGATATTTATTATTAACTCTAAGTTTACAGTTACTGCGCTTTTAAAATTTCCTCCATTTGTGTGTTTATAAATGAGCAGGGGCGCTACTTTGTGTTTCAACAAGCGTTAGGTTTTACGACGTTTTGCGAAAACTAAAACTTATTATTCATAGAGCAATTAGATTCGTAGTTTTATATGGAATCGAGGCATGGATTTACCTGCTAGAGAAAAATATTTGTTCAGAGTGGAAAAAGAAAAGATCTTCGGAAAGTGTGTTTGCAGTTATTGAAACGTGAGTACTTGCATACACACTAACTGCCAGTAATTGTCTGGATACTAGAAACATAAACTCCAATACAGTCGGACTCGGATGTAGTAAACGTCAAGCGATCTGCGGATTTTCCTCGTTATAACCATTATTCGCTATAATGTACGCTATACGTTATAATTATGTATATTATATATTAAATCAAACTATCCGAAATAATTTGTTCGTTAAAGCTGTGAATTCGTCATATCCGTATTGGTTATAACAGAATTCCACTGTATTTGGTATGTTTCCATTTGGACAGGATTATCGTTAATACTGGTTGAGGAAGACTTGCGACTAATTTGTGGACGACATCAAGTGGAATTCGTTTCTACTCCTTATGCAAAATTACACTGAGTTGAGCAGCAGAATTTGGACTTGTTGGTTTCAACCTCAACCGCCATTCCATTTCGTCCTAAAATTATTGAGTGGGTTTGAGATCAGGACTCTTAGCATGCCAGGGTGATCATTTCACTCCTATCTCCTTATACTAGCCCATGATAGCTACAGGTCTGTGGCAGGGTGCATGTCCTGGTAATAATAATATGCGTCTGTTTCATGGAATTGTCATAGCGTAGAAAGCACCTGATAATTAAGAATATCAATGCAGTTATTTGCTCACATGATAGCGTGCATAAGTGTATAATTATATGAGCCTTTGGGCATGGGCGCTGACTGCATAAAAATATTGGGGGGGGGACAGTATACCAGTGGAAGGCAGCTTGTTGTTAATGAGGGCCGTAGCCAGCGGGTGGTCACAAGGGTCCCCCCATCCCGAACTGTTTTTGTTACCAATACTTATTCATTAGCGAGGCTGTAAAAAATTCTTGCCTCCCCGAAAAAATTTCTGGTTAAGGCCTTGTTGTTAACAACTCTTTACAGAGATAACAGACACCCACAAAGCAGTGTTTAAGTTAAATGTGCTTCTGCTTGATAACGTTCACTTTACCATAAAATTAATATTCTAGTTACATTTCCAGTTTCATTTTCGCATACAATGCTCCTTACTAAATTTCGTATTTATTAAGCTGGTGATGATGATGCAGACAATCAGTTTAATTTATGTCGTTGATAATGAGCTTACTGGGCCAAAAATGTCCTCGAACTTGCAAAATTAAAATAAAGAAACTATAGTTTTAGTTGTAACGTTATTAAAAATGTTCCGTTTGAAAGTTGAAATAATAACACGTCAATGAAAACGCTGCCATGCAGAAAAGAGAGAGAGTTATATGAGAGCCGACGAGTGGGACATCAGGTGCTGCAGACCAGGGGCCCGGATGATGTCTAGGGGTCCGGGCTGGCAAAGTTCTATTCTGTGGAGGGCCCGGCCCAAGAAAGGGGTCATGAGCTGATCGAAATGAGCCTATAGGCCCGCGGTAGCTCTCGGCGCCCCTAACTATATAATACAATCCAACAAAACGTATAATTACATCAAATAAATGACAAGTGCATTTTTATAAAGACAATAATGTTTATTAAAGATAATGTGTAAAAAAGTATATATCAAAGTAATGTATATAATGTAAACAAGGTGGCGCATTGAAAGCGAAATAGACGGATTTTCAAGTAGTTAAAAAGGATTCTTCAAAAAATGGCCACACACGTCAAGTTTATTTTCAAGAGGGGATTATAACCCATTTACGTACATGCCAGATACGTACAAGTTAAAAACTGTTCCACTTGCGTACAAAGGGGAGGGGGGGGGGAGAAAAGCACAATAGGGATGAAGTAAATCTGTTTTAAGAGAATGAGAACTTGGCGATTTAGCACCTATTTTACTTAGTGAAATATATCTCTATTTCAAGTGTTTATTTGAATACCTATTCAAAAAAAATAATCAAGCAAAACATCTGCTACATAACATAATTATGATTCAGAATAGTTTTTGATATTTTTTAAATGTTAAAATTTAAAACATATGGAAAATTTTTCCTAACTATTAGCTTAATGTGCTAACCAGGAGCGGACTGGGTCCTTTCGAAGGACCCATACCTTTCATTATTGGGGGGGAGGAGGGGGGCGCGAGTCCTATGAGGGTGCAAGTCCTATCGCCCAGGAGGGCGCTCCGGTCTGGGGGCCGGTTGGCCGGCAACTTAATCCCCACCTAGTGTAACTTAGAGAGTAGACATTTTCGACGTTCCTGTTGACAATTTTAACAAAATTGATTCTTTAATTTACTTTGTAATTTTTCCTTATAAATGTATAATATACTGTATACAGTCGAACCTCGTTAAGACGAACACCAAGGGGAACAAAAAATCTGTTCCTATTAACAGTAATTCGTCTTATCCGGAAAGGGTAGTATGCTATACAATCTGACGGGACTTCAGAAAACTGTTCGTATTAAAAGTAATTCGTCCTAAGCGTGCTCGTCTTAACGAGGTTCGACTGTACTATCTGCGTAAATTTTAAATAGCAATAAGCTGCCAGTCCGAAGCCTGTATAAACCTGTGGCGGAAAATAATTGTTAAAATTTTGATTTATATAAAAATATAATATAGAAATAAGCGATTACATTTGTGTGCCGCCAAATGGTGGCCAAATTAGTAGCCAAATGGTAGTAGCCATAACTATAAGTTCACTTATAGTTATGGCTACTACCATAACTATAAGCTCACTTTCTCATCTTGTACGCATCTGGGATGTACGCAAATGGTACAACACCCAAGGCGGAAGTGCAAAGTCATCGTGCTGTAAATTATTTGTTCGGCCCTTCCACCCCACCCCCCACGGCCACCCTAAGTTTAACATTTCGAATGGTAACACCTATTTTGTGGTATATATTTTCTAAAGTGTGTAAAAAGAGCTATTGGTGGATTGGAAAAACATTGAAGTTACTGCATGCGTTTGTGAGCAAGAACTAAAATAAAATCATCATTTTTACCTATTTAAAGATGCTAGTGAAAGTACTTTCATCTTTCATTCCAAGAGTAAGTGACAGTGTGTTCCCTAGCAAATTTGAATAGGTGAAAATAATAATGTTATTTTTCCTCTTTCTCACGAAAGCACTAGTCAATTTCAATTTTTCTTCAGTACAACAATAACGCTTTTAACGCTATTCAAAACAATATATCCAAGGTAGGGGTTGCCATTCAAAATTTTAAACATGGGGTGGACAGGGGTTGAGGGGGTCGATGAAAATAATTACTCCATGATGATTTTCACTTCCCTAATCTGTAATGTTGATGTAAGATTGAATAAAAGAAAATATTCATAAACTTACAGGTATCAAAAAATCCTAAATTAAATCTCAAAAGGGGGTTTGTAAACACCTAAACGCACCCTATGGCTACTCCACTGCCGTCATTTAAGGTTTTCAGAAAATAACGAGAAACGAATGCCATAAATTTGTTGCAATTTTCTCTAACGTTGGGGTGGAGTGCGAGGACGAAATATATGATCCTAACGCAAGCGAGTGTTCTTGTGATCTTTAACGACCCCCTTTTCCAGAAGGAAAATTATATTTCGCACTAAATACGCTACGCCGAAAAATATAACCACACTCCTTGGAATTAAAATAAAAAAAAGGATGTTTTAAATTTTGAACGAAGTTACATATTATAAAATTTTGGTTTAAAATTGAGGGGACATGGAACCCTAATACCAACATTGAGGGGGACCGGGTCCCCGTGTCCCCCCGCTAACGGCGCACGTGCTACCAATAATCATTAGCAAGGTTGTAAAAATTTTTTGCTTCTCCCAAAAAATTTCTGGTTAAGGCCGTGTTGGCAAAACTCTTTACAGGGATGACAGACACCAACAAAGCAGTGTTTAATTTAAATGTACTTCTGCTTGATAACGTTCATTTTACCATTAAATTAACATTCAAGTTTTATTTCCAATTTCATTTTCACATGCAATGTTCCTTACTAAATTTCGCATTTATTACGCTGATGGTGATGATGTTGACAATCCCTTTAATTTATGTCGTCGATACTGAGCCTACTGGGCCATAAAGGCCCTTGAACTTGTGAAATTAAAATAGAGAAACTACAGTTGTAGTTGTAACGTTATTAAAAACATTCCGTTTGAAAGTTGAAATAATAACACGTCAATGAAAACGTTACCAAGAAAAAAAGTGAGCTATACATATATATCCAATCCAATAAAAGGTATAATTACACCAAATAAGTGACAAAGTGCATTTTTTATTTCGCACTAAATGCACTAC
>QLNU02015360.1:56405906-56421170 GCA_006491805.2 Dysdera silvatica
AGGAGAGATCGAAAAAGAAACACTTGGGTGAGAGAGCAAACTAGAGTAGAGGACATCATTGTTAAAGTAAAAGGACTGAAATGGCGATGGGCTGGGCATATTGCAAGAAGAACTGATCAACGATGGACAACAGAAATTCTGAACTGGATTCCAAGAGACCACCGAAGACCTAGAAAACGTCCTCAAACTAGATGGGTGGATGAAATAAGAAAACAGGTTGGGGTGACGTGGAAGTGAATTGCTCAGGATAGACTTGTGTGGAATGCATTTGGAGAGACCTTCATCTAGCAGTGGATGTGGTTGAATATGATGATATGTATATATAATGAATAAATATTTTTTTTCATATATGCATATACAAATTTATTTTCGTAAAAGGGTTGCCCCCAAAAAATTAATCCGGGGTTGGGGTCCCGAGATTTTCCATTACGCCACTGACCTCCACCTTTTTTTTTTTCTAAATCTGAAATTTTGAAAAATTGCGTGAAATAATCTTGCCCCCAAGGGCGGATCCAAGAAAGATTCGTGCTCCCCTTCGAGAATAATAAATTTACATTAAAAATAATTATTTTCAAATAAAAAATAAAACTAAACTTACAACTGAATTTTCAAGCTTTGCGCCCTCACTGAAATTTTGTTCTGCATCCTGTCTTTTCCCCCCTTTCCCCAATATCCAAAAAAATCCCAACAATCGTCGTCAAATAAAATTAATTTATTCATAGAAAAATACCAAATGGATGGGGCGTCAAATTTTTATTGACGCAAAAAGCGGCGAACTTCGCCATTCTTTTAATTACAATACATAAAATTGCGTCAATCCGCACTCCCCGAGAAAGCGGCCCCCTTCACAATTTTTGTCTTCATTTTAAATTCTGGAAAAAAAAAAGTCAATCTAAGCGCTTTGCCCCAAGCATCAAAAAATAAAAAAAATTCCTCGTCAAATAAGTAAATTTATTTTGTATAAAAATATCATTATTATATCTTATAATAATTCACATATGGTAATCATAAATGTCGTCTCTTCCCTATCCTCTGTAATTTTTCGTCGCATTTAGTGGGCGAAACGACAGAATTTTATTTGTTTTTGCTGGTACGACGGGAGGAGGCCATGGGCGTAACTAGCTTCGAAGTCTAGGGGGGCTATTTTTGTTCTAAGGAGGGGCTAAACCTTATACCTCAGTGCTTAGAAGAAATTTTCTAGGAGGTTAGCCCCCTAGTTACGCCAATGGAGGGGGGGCGCCAAAAATCGTTGTGCCCGTTAGGTACTTCGAACCCTAAATCCAGCCCTGTATGGGTGGTGATATACTGTTTTTGAACCTGAGCGGCCAATAATCTAAAAACGGCTGTAACCACAGAAAAGGAACAGTAGAACAATGAGACAGGACGTAATCTTAATTAAATCAAGATTTATTTAAAAGTATGTAAAAAAAAAAATACAGTAAAAGAGAGAAAGAGAGAAAGAAAGAAAGAGAGAAAGAGAAACATACTGTAAAGAAACGTTATAATTTGCCATAACGTCTTCATTGGACAATTTTTTTTTTTATACAGATGCCATGAAAAAAAAGGTATTTGAATAAAAACATGCATATTTTATTTCTAAGTACTTATTTAAATAAACCGAGTAATATAGATTCCTTATTAGATGGCTGTATATCCTGATTGAACATATTCTTATAAGCGTTGTGTTATATGGGTCTGTAGGGCCCGAGCCCCCGCCCCCTCATAATTTGAAATAAATTGAAATTTTATATTTATTGTAAAATATAAATATACATAATATGTGCTGGGGTCATCTCCCCGCCCTCAATAATTTGCTAAAAAACTCTACATTATTCATATGCTTGCTAATACTTTACTTTTGGCAGTATAGTAGATGCTCTTAGCATAAAATAAAAAGCCAAACAATCAATCTTTGCTAAGAATTTGGCCCTACTTAATATTATGTGCTCAATCGGGATATGCATCCACCTAACATTAATTAAGTGCAGCCTGATTTTTGGCAAAACTAAAATACTAGGACAAATCTGTAATATCTTACTTCAAGGTGGGGGGGGAACCGCTTCCTTTGGGTGTAGAGAGCGGGGAAAGAGAGAGTGAATGAGAAGTTCAAGAATCTCCAAAACCATGTGGTGACTTTTCACTTAGTGGTCAAAGAGCGTATTTCCCTTTTCCGCATCTCCCCTGGAGTGTGATGATGATGATGGTGGTGGAGGCTCGAGCCCTATGGGGCCCCTATAACTATAAGCTTATGGCTACATGTCCACATCCGCCTTACGTATCTCTGGACTGCTGTTTCTTTTTTAGCAGTCAAAACCCACCCCTTCTTTCTTAGGATTCCCTCAGAATGGGGGGGGGGTTCATGGGACCATGTAAACCTTCATAAGATGTAGAATGAGTGTTGTAGTTGGTCATCAACCGGAAGTTGGGAAGTGTGTCAGTGTTTGGGTTGGAAGAAAGAACGCCAGTGGTTGATCAGAATTTAAAAGTATGGAAATTCATCAAAAGCATTTTTGTAAATTAAATTGCAAAGTTTTTTTTTTTTTTAAATATTAGCAGATTACTGGGGGGGGGCTCAAACCCCTATTTAAATTTATTGGGGGGCTCGGGACCCACGGGCCCCATATAACTCTGTCTTTGTTACTATACATTCTAGGGACCCGTAAGTCCTTTATCGGACTCTGGTTATGCCTGTAATGTCTCATTTTTCTAAAAAAATTAAGCTCAATGTGATAGCTCCCCGTACACCAATCACGATTGGCGTAACTGCCAGGAGTGGACTGGGGCGCCGGCCAACGGGTGCGCCCTTATGGGCTATAGGACTCGCGCCCTCTTATAATCTAAGGTATGCGCCCTTTAAAAGGACACAGTCCGCCACTATAACTGTCGCATTGTTTCGTGAGTTTATCAAGTTCTATTGCTAGTTCACCATATATATATATACAGATTTTCCTCACAAATTCTTTATCTTTATATATATATAACTCTACTGTCACCAGGGTCAGCAACGTCTATGATGCAAGGGTTTATCCGGGAATCATAAAATGGGGGGTGTTCAAGGTTTTCAGGGATATGTGGATTAGATTTCATTAATTTATTTTCATTAAACACATTATGTGTTTAGATTTCATTAAGGGGTGTATCAAAAAATCTGGAGGGGTGTGTATAAATCCCTGCACGATATAAACTACTTTTCCTTTAATCAATGTTATATCAGAAGTATTGTGTCAAAAATGTAAGGCTCCTAGAAAAGAGAGCTGGCGCATAGCCGCCATTTTCCTGCCATCGTATCACGTGATCCTCTTCACTGCTGTGTTAAAGTTGAGTGATTTACAAGTGTGTTATTTTTAATAAAATAAGGTGAAATGGGTGAGTGTTCCACTGGGAATGTTTCTAATCATTCGAGGAATAAACATAGAATGTTTGCAGCGTAAAGTTTGTTTTGATTATTTGCATTATAATTTTGCATTAATCGTAAACTAAAGCTGGGTTGCAAATTGTATTTATTGACGACATCTTAAAATTTGCGCCAATCTTTACATTCGTCTGATAATCGCGGATTGTTGGTTATTTTTATGCCAAAATAGCGATCATTGCTCTAAAGTGGAAAACTTTATCGCCAAATAAAGCTTAAAACTAAGATAATTAGTTAATCGCCAGTGACCAGCAGGGTCCTTTTTATTAAGGGCCACTTCCTTTAAGTTAGTAGCCACTTTCGGGTGGATACAAAATTTTATATAATTTGTATATTAAATAAACCTGACTCAAATAAACCTGACTCTATAAATAAAACATAATTGTGACTATTCTTGCATCCTTTACATCTCTACATATTTTATTCTAATTATTATTTTCATTTTATTAATACAATGAAAAATAAATCATAGCAGTATATATATATATATATATCTAAAAATATTGATGTTTTATTTATTTGTAAACTTAATTTTGCTCTTCATATTCTGGAGAGGGTTCAAATGTTGTTTAAATACATAAAACCAATTTGTGTTACAAGTCTGTAACTTTCAAGAAATAAAGACATATGATTTGTACTTATTCCATTAAATTTGAAAAATTCTACTGTTATAGTTTTTTGTTAAACGGGTGGGAAGTGTTAACATTCCAGTGTAAACATACTTTCGCTCCCCACTGTATATACAGGGCCGACGAGGGGGACACTAGGTGCTGCAAATTGGGGGCTCCGGGTGAAGTCTAGGGGTCCGCTCTGGCAAGGATCTATGCTGTGGAGGGCCCGGCCCAAGGAAGGGGCATGGAGCCGGTCAAAATGAGCCTAGGGGCCCGCGTTAGCTCTTGGCGCCCTGACTATATAATACAATCGAACAAAAGGTATAATTACATCAAATAAATGACAAAGTGCATTTTGAAAAAGACAATAATGCTCATTAAAACTAATATATAAAGAAAGTATATATTAAAGTAATGTATACAATGTATACAGAGTGGCGCTTTGAAAACAAAAAAGACGGATTTGTTTCAGAATGAGAATCCCATGATTTAGCACCTGTTTCACTTGGTGAAATATATTTCTGTTTCTAGTATTTATTTGAATACCTATTCACAAAAACCAAGCCAAACATCTGCTACATAGCATAATTAAGATTCAGAATAGTTTCTGATATTTTTTAAACGTTAAAATTAAAAAATACGAAAAACGTTTCTTAACTATTAGCTTAATGTGCTAACCAGGAGCGGACTGGGTCCTTTCAAAGGATCCATACCTTGGATTATCGGAGGGCGCAAGTCCTATAGCCCATGAGGGCGCAAGTCCTGTAGCCCATGAGGGCGCAAGTCCTGTAACCCATGAAGGCGCAAGTCCTATAGCCCATGAGGGCGCAAGTCCTATAGCTCATGAGGGCGCACCAGTCCGCACCTGGTGTTAACTTACAGTAAGGTCTGACATATTCGGCGTTCCTTTTAGCAATTTGTAACAAAATTGATCCTTTAATGTACTTCGTAATTTTTCCTTATAAATGTATACAGTCGAACCTCGTTAATACCACGGGAAACAGAAAATCTGTTCGTATTAACAGTAATTCGTCTTATCCCGAAAGGATAGTGTGCCATAGAATCTGACGGGATTTCAGAAAACAGTTGATATTAAAAGTAAGTCATCTTAAGCGTGTTCGTTTTAACAAGGTTCGACTGTACTATCTATGTAAATTTTAAATAGCAATAAGCTGCAGTCCGAAGCCTGGATGAAACTGTGACGGAAAATAATTGTTAAAATTTTGATTTATATAAAAATAGAGTACAGAAATAAGCGATTATATTTGTGTGTCGCCAAATGGTGGCCAAATTTGTAACCAAATGGTAGTAGCCAAAACTACGAACTCCTTTTCTCATCTTGTACGCATCTGGGACAAATTTTGACTTGTACGCACCTGGAATGTACGCAAATGGTACAACACCCAAGGGGGAAGTGCAAAGTCATCATGCAGTAAATTATTTGTTCGACCCCACCCCCACGGCCACCCTAAGTTTAACATTTCGAATGGTAACACCTATTTTGTGGTATATATTTTCTAAAGTGCGTAAAAAGCGCTATTGGTGGATTGGAAAAACATTGAAATCGCTGCATGCATTTATGATTAAGAACTAAAATAAAATCATCATTTTTACCTATTCAAAGATGCTAGTGAAAGCACTTTCATCTTTCATTCTAAAAGTAGGTGAAAAATTCGTTTCCTAGCATATTTGAATAAGTGAAAATAATAATGTTATTTTTCCTCTTTCTCCCGAAAGCACTAGCCAATTTCAATTTTTCTTCAGTAAAACAATAACACTTTTAACGCTATTTAAAACAATATATCAAAGCTAGGAGTTGCCATTCAAAATTTTAAACATGTGGTGGACAGGGGGTGAGAAGGGTCGAGAAAATAATTACTCCATGATGATTTTCACTTCACTAATCTGTAACGTTGTTGGAAGACTGAATAAAAGAAAATATTTGTAAACTTGCAGACATCATAAAAATCCCAAATTAAATCTCAAAAGGGGGGGTTGTAAACACCTAAACGCACCCCATGGCTACTCCACTGCCGTCATTTAAGGTTTTCAGAAAATAATGAAAGATGAAAGCCATAAATCTGTTGCAATTTTCTCTCAAGTTGGGGTGGAGTGCGAGGACGAAATACCTGATCCTAACGCAAGCACGTGTTCTTGTGATCTTTAACCAGCCCCTCTCCCTGGAGAAAAATTGTATTTCGCACTAAATACACTACGCCGAAAAATATAACCACATTCCTTAGATTAAAAAAAAAAGAAAAGAAAGAGAAAATATTTTAAATTTTGAACGACGTTACCTATTATAAAATTTTTGTTTGAAATTGAGGGGACATGGAACCCTAATACTAACATTGAGGGGGACCGGGTCCCCGTGTCCCCCCGCTAACGGCGCACGTGCTACCAGTACTTACTCATTAGCGAAGTTGAAAAATTGTTTACCTCCCACGAAAAAATTTCTGGTTAAGGTCCTGTTTTTAACAACTCTTTATAGAGATAACAGACACCAACAAAGCATTGCTTAATTTAAATGTGCTTCTGCTTGATGACGTTCACTTTACCATAAAATTAATATTGTAGTTGCATTACTAGTTTCATTTTCACATGCAATGCTCCTTAATAAATTGCGTATTTATTATGCTAATAGTGATGGTGTAGACAGTCCCTTTAATTTATGTCGTTGATAATGAGCGTAGAGGGCCAAAAATTTCCTTGAGCTTGCGAAATTAAAATATAGAAACTATAGTTGTAACGTTATTAAAAACATTCCGTTTGAAAGTTGAAATAATAACACGTCAATGAAAACGCTGCCATGCAGAAAAGAGAGCTATATAATACAATCCAACGAAAGGTATAATTACATCAAATAAATGACAAGGTGCATTTTTTTTATTTTACACTAAATATACTACACCAAAAAATATAACCGCATTCCTTAGATTAAAAAAACATAATTATAGTTTTGAACGAAGTTACCTATTATAAAATTTTTGTTTAAAATTGGGGGGACATGGAACCCTAATCCCAACATTGACGGGGATGGGTCCCCCACTGTCCCCCAGCTAACGGCCCCTGGTGCCCGAGACTCTCAAAAAATTGAAATAAATTGAAATTTTACATATATTGTAACGTATAAATATACAAAATATATGCTTGGACCCCCTTCCCCCCCGGCTCTACATTAATTTTGAAGACTCTACGTTGATGGTAGCATGGACAACAGCCAGAGATCTAAGCCCATAATAGTTGTACGCATCCCCATATAAAAATTCAAATTACACGATTCATAAGTAAATAGATTACATGTAAACTAGTTTGTATACCGATGTGCTCCCCGATATTTGAAGTTTTAATTTAAAATCAGTTTTACAATAAATATAAGATACAACCATAAATTAGTTTCGGATATAGCATAAGCTGCATTTACTTTGAGTTGTTTTGTGCATCATGTAGTTTAGACATAAATAACGTACGTATAGCAATGAAATATAGACTATTAAAAAAAAATGGAGAAAAAAATATCATAGCAGTTAAAATGGATTATTGGGGCACATGCTGTAAAAAAACAGGGTTGGATAAAGTTAAAAATGAAGATACTTTAAGGAGAGTAGAGGTTAGTAAAACCATCGAGAAGAAAATTAAAGTTACTTAGATAGCATACATGGGAAGAGAATGAACGATGAGAGCTGACCGAAGATGTTGGATTTTGTGCCTGAGGGAGGGAGGAGCAGAAGAGGAGTAGACCTCGTAAATCATGGATGGCAGATATCCATGTTTCTATGGAAGAGCGAAATAGTGATACGAACACATGGCGATGTAGGGATTAATGAAGAAAATGCATTGCTTGACTGAAGGAAAAGGATCTTCGAATTGAATTGAGACAGGAATGAAAGGGCACGTCGTGGGATATATTTATCAGATTTTGAGTGATGTTAAAGGAAATGCAATAAGAGTGTATATGAAAGCCCATTATAAAATTGAAAAACCACTGTATAAAGTAAAAGTCGATGACTGAAACTTTGATTCTTTTTAGTGGAATAGAGGGGTTCAGTTGTCTGCCCAGGTGATTTCCCAGCCCCTTATCAGGTGACCAATGTCAGCCAATGAAAGTCATGTTATTGTAAGTGCAAGTGGGCTTTCATGAAAAAAAAAGCGCTTTTTGTTTAGGTTTTGCTTTTGTTGACGAAAGCAATTTGTTTTGTTTAAAATTTTCCGTCGTTTATAACCGGTCAAAGCTGTATTGCGTGAGGCATACAAAATTAAATGTTTAATTCGTGTGTTTAATTATGAAAATATTCATATTGTATGTGATGATATACGAATGTTGTTTCTTTCTTTGGTACTATACATATATACAGAGCTCGACGATTTGCAGTGAACTGTACTTTCGAGTCAAGTACGCTACTCTCCCGCCTCATAAAGAAAACCAAGAACTTAGTAAAGCAAGAAGTTTGCCTGCTCGTCAACTACAAAAATGCAGTCGCCGGAGGCGACTGGATTTTTCGGAGCTCTATATACATACAGGGTGTTTCGAAACTAATGGAACGAACTTTCAAGGGTAGTAGAACACGCAGAAACAAAAACTTTTCATCATAGAATGCATGGTCACACGTGAACAGGTTACGCGCTGGAGAACGCTTTAAATTTCATCACACACGCTCAGTCTTACGCAATACAAAAAGAGGATGGGCACAAAATATCACAACAGAGTTTTATTTAAGACAAAATTAAATATTAACAACTGCTTAACATGACGAAATGGAATCAAAATTGTTAATATTAAATAAATGTACAAATTAAATCACAGGTACGACCATTAATCATCTCACGTAGAATCTCTTCTGACGTGGCCGACATACTGACATTTCTGCCACGACCTGTATCGTGCATGATAGCACTGAAGAATCCCTTTTTGAATAGTTGGCGGTGCAAGCGAGAAGACATTCTGTTATCGGGAACACGTCTGTTGGGGCACCACTGCTATATGTTATGATATTGGATGCTTTAAAAGCAGAACTACACGCTAAGCGATTTAAAAATTAATATTTTAATACGCTAGAGTTTATTAAATATACGTCTGAATAAGCATATGCTTGAATTTTTGTAAATATAATGCAGTTTAGAGGTCATGGTCATCAGCAGTTGGTCTCGTTTTCGATGAGTCACGAAAAAGTGCCAGACTGTAGCATTAAAGGGAATTATATCTAGGAGAGATTGAATTGTGCGACATAAACAACAAGACCTCTACATAAATTACAGCGACAAAACTTTTTCTTAATTAAAACTTCGGTATAAAAAGTCGTTTGTAACTTACTCGCAGAATGATTTGAACTAAATGCTGGGATTTTTATGCATTTAAAGTTGTATATAAGTTAATAGAAAGCATCTCATAGTGTAGGACAGAAACCTCGCTTCCAGTTCAGTGTCATATCAACTGCTAGTTCGAAGAATGCTAGTTCGCTTCGCAGGCTTTCTTAACTGTTGCCACTTAGAAACGCAAGGAAAGAAAACTTAGGTCTAATTTCTAAAATTGGCAAAATGCCAAGTTGTTTCCTTTTATGTGATGTTTTCTATATATACATAATTTCGACTTCCGTATCTGGCAACATATATTGTATAATTAAAATTTCACTTTTATTTGGCAACAGTTTGTGTGATTGTTTTCCGAATCCTAAAATTAAATCAGTCTTCAACTTACCATCAAAGTGTGCACACGTAATACGAAGGCTCCGCCAAAAAGACGTACTAAATTTATCTTACGTTGTATTTGAATTAATTAATTTTCCGGTATGTATTAATGAAATATTCTAACCATTTAAAGCCTTAATAAATATCAGTTCAACTGTATGGGATTCCCACATTTCTTCAATGTTTATATCTGCAATTGGCGACACGGACAACTACAGCGTTAGACTTATTTTTAGCAATGAGTTGTACTCTACTTTTATTTAATTTGCAGGTTACATATTTAGATTCTAGCAATTAGTGAATCAGTTTCCATTGAGTTTTCTGAAGCGCATTTCAAAACAGACTAATTTTTTTTTCTGTAAGACTTGTTTTTTTTTGCGCGATAGCGTTTTCGATTCCATAGTAAAATAAACGAAGCAGACAAAAATTAAAACACCTCCGATGAAATGCTATTTTCCTTGTTTTTTCTAGTACCCAAATTTTGAGACCTCAGGGGGTCTCAACTTTGCTTGGGGGGTCCCAACTCTGCTTGCGGGGGATTAGTTGATGGAAAATGTGAGTTGTTAGTCTTAGATTTTATATTCCATAATAAGAAAATAACAGGTACCAGCGCCTTGTTCAACAACTAAGCAAAAACCCTGTATAGACGAAAATATTTGGACACCCATATTAAAAGGAAACAACGACGGTTGTTAGCCGAAATCAGTACACTCTCAGTCAACCTTTAGTTGTACTGATCTATTCAGGCTTTTTTTCACAAGATACTGGTAGATATGTATAAGAGTATGACTTCAGTCGTCCTGCAAAACTTCTTCCAGAGGTTCGTGGGAGACGGTTTTGCTGTCCCGAATGATATGCGATATTCAAGCTCGTCCCACGTAAGTATGTTCTACTGAATAAAATGTACATGCCAACAGAACCTGTGTAGGATGAGCTGGGACGCTGCATCTGATTCCACATGGCCATACCTCCCTCTGCGGCAACCCTGGCAGAAACTTTACGTAAGGAACAGACGGATATCCCTGTAAACATTTATAGACATATTGTAGGCATGCCTTAAAAATTACCAGAAGTACTTACGATCGAAAATGACTAACACTGTAGTGATTTGGGCAATTTAATACCATTGCTTCCTTTCAACCTAGCTATCCGTACTTAGGTAGTTTTGACAACATAGTAAATACATGTCAATTTCGAACTCACACATTTTAAAGCGTAGGTTCGTGGGGGAATTGATGAAGGAAATGAAGTTCTGACATTTACGTGGGAACGACATTGATATTCTACTTTGAAATAAATAGATCAGTGGTCTCCAGTTTGAACCATAACCGTGGGAGTCAGAATTTTGCCTCCATAATAATTTATGCATTCCATAATTATTATGCCTTTTAATATTTTTCATTGCAGATTTCGCCTTTCCATTTTTCTCCGCATAGTCTTGTGCTAATTAATTTTATTGAGTGTTTTCCATTACTGGCTGCTCATTAATTTAGTGTATGGATTGTTTCATTAATCTATGAGATTTTCCCTCTCATATGATTCCGCTAGAGGAATTCGGACGCAAAACTAAAGTGAGAAACTAACAGAAAATGACAGGTATGGTTGGGAGAATTTATATTTATATATTTCGGTTATGCCAATTCTTAGACGGGGTTAAAGGACATGTCAGTGGCAGGGATACGAGGATAGATGTCAAGTATCAGAAATATAAATTTTTGCCCCATATACTTCTTTCATGCACATTTCGTTCATTTCCCCACTGAAAAATTGTTTGTATATCTTTTTGTAGAATCTGTATAGAGGACTCATTCTTTAGAAGTGAGAAGTGACTTCGAGTCATGAATGCATCTACACTTATTCAGTTCAGCCTTTTCCTTCTATACTTGTAAATTGAGATGGAAAACAGTGACACGGAAACGAAGAAAACATAGTTCTGCTGTAAAGGGAGTTTTAAAAATCATAAAAATTGATCTTTCGTATAAAATCAGAGCTTAAAGTTTAAATTGTGCTGTTGAGGGGCTATGCTCAGTAAATTGCTAATGTTTGTTTTCGATGGTGGGGTAAAAGGAAAAGAGAGGCCGTGTTGTGTCGAGACTTACAGTTTGCCGAAGACTCCGAACCTCTGTCGATATGGGGTTCAAACCACGGACTACGGTGTACAGAAGAATGGCACGCCTTTCGCGATACCATTGGCAATTGAACCCGGTAAGTGGAAAGGTAGACAAATGCGTCATCACTAGACAATCATACGGCAGCGAACCATTTTTTCGAGGAAGGCGAACCTATTAAGGCCTAGAGAAGCAACCCTTGGACTATCTAGTGAGAAGTTAATTGGTAAGCGTTTTGTGTTGTCACCGTTGGGGGTCGTATTCGGGTTAACGGCACACTAGATGATCACGTTACCACCAGACTCTGAGTAATTGTAATCGATTACATTTTCGCGTACTCACATCTGTAATTGTAATTGAATGTTTTGAAGTAGCTGTAATCTGCAATATAATCATAATCACACTTTTAAATTTCATTTAATCATAATCGTTTTTTGAAATTCTTAGGCAATCGCTATGATTATAATTGTAATCGCCATAATTATAATCGAAATCGCCATTATAATCGTAATCAAACTGATTATTTTTGATTGCATGCAAGTAAGTGCAATTGTAATCTATAATTTTAATCACGCCTTTTCTTATGTGTATTCATAATCGTAGTCGTAACCAAAAAAATTAAAATTGACTAATCGTAAGCAAAACCATTATTCAAATTTTGATACTTAGGTAATTGTAATCGTAATCATAATCCTAATATGGTAATCGTAATCATGTAAACCGATTGTAATCGTTCTCAAGTATGGTTATCACTGCGCCATGGCAGGGCCAAATTTCGAATATATATACTGGTGTCCAAAATTAAGGTTACATTCAATGTTATTTCAATGGGAGGGGTACATATTTTGCTCTGTAACTTTCGAAGTTTGTTTGTTTGGCTTTTTTATGGCGCAAGAGCATCTGGGCTATACTGCGCCAAAACTTTCAATGTGCTTTATTTATAAAAAATCATTTTACAGAAAATTAAAGAGCTATAAACACTTAACATAATTACAAAAAAAAAAATTTTTTTTCAGGTATCCCGTGGAGGAGAATCCATAATCAAAATTGGTACAAAAATTGAAGATGGAAAACAAAAATTCCTAAAAAAATAGATTTAGGATAACAAATTTTCTTACATATGCATAAATTAATCAATAAAATAAGCAAAACAATCATTTTCTAATAATTTTGCATGTTTATATGGGAAAAATTGTCATTCGAAATCTGTTTTTTACGAATTTTTGTATTCCACCTTCAATGTTTTTACCATATTTAATCGTGGATTCTCCTTCATAGGATACCTGAATTTTTTTTATTTCTTTGTAATTAAGTAAAGTGTTTATAGCTCTTTAATTTTGTGCAAAATGATTTTTTATATATAAAGTACATCGAAAGTTACAGAACAAAATATGTACTTCTCCCATTGAAATAACATTACACACAACCTTAATTTTGGATACGAGTTTATTAAGGACAAAACCTTTTAATCCTTTTTAAAAAAATGAAAAATAAAATGACATTTTTGAGTAAGCCTTCGTCTCTTTCCCTTTCTTTTGGGGTATTTTAAAAAACTTCAATATATCCTTTCGTGTTTATTTAAAATCCGTAGTTGCAAACAGTCTCCAGAGGCTGTTTTCAACTAATTACACTGTTTTTTTTTTGTCTTTTTTTGTCTCTCAATAGTGGTTCTTAAGTATTATTTGGACTATTAGGTATTAAAAAAACAAACAAACCCAGAATGACCTCTAAACGAATAACTCCACAGTAGCTTATGCTTAAAATGCGAACGGTACAATGGCGGATCCAGGATGTTATTACGGGGGGTTTCGGGGGGCCCCTCACCGGAAAAACTGTTTAGTTTTAGTAAATGTTTTTATATTACTAGCCTTCCTTTATACCAGGGTTGTCCAGCATATGGCCAGCGGGCCACAATCTGGCCCGCGAACAATGCTAATCTGGCTCGCCTACAACTGTTTGAAATAAAAAAAAATTCCCAAACAAAAATTTTAGATTTTTTTCAAAAATATGGAAAAATCGTTTGAGCAACATATGTGAACCCTTTCTATATCGGAAGTGCACAAACAAATAACTGGAAAAAACTCTAAAGGGAGGCTGTTAAGTGTAAGTTATTTTTTTTCAATTTTTTTTTTTAAGAAACCGCTGGCTTATAAGATCCGTGAAAATTCTTTAAGTGGCCCGCTACCCAAAAAGGTTGGACAACCCTGCTTTATACTCACCAAAATATTTAATTTACGACAATGAATTAAAGCTGGGCTTTTCTTTAATTAAACTATATGGTTTAGGGTAGATTATAGTCAAGTATGACAGAAGGATAACCTAGTAAAGGAGACATATACAATAACCAAAAACGATAATTTACAATGTAATTAATAGAACAAGTTTAAATTTAAACTACAAAAACATCGTAATTATTTTACTTTTTTTATAACAAGCAACTTTTTAAAAAACTTGAAGTTTATAGTGCAAAGTCGAGCCATCTTGGTTTCTTTGAAAATTTGTCAATCACTTTATTTACATCAATATGAATGTCTCTGTGGGTGTGTATTAAAAGTCTCTTCTGTCATCCGCGTTCGAAGCCAAGTTTGACGGCGCTTCAACGATAAAAAACTACGTTCTGCTGAAGTAACCCTTACTGAAAACGTAGTTTGAAAGACGAGTAGCTTGAAGATTCGTGGAAAAACGTCTTGATCGCATTTCTCCAAGACTTGGAGACTTTGGTGTAAGACTTTTATTTATTACGGTAGTAACAAACAATACATAAAATATTCTTCATCGTCTTTAATTTTTTTTCCTATTTAACTCTGACGTGGGGGTGGGGAGCGATCTCCCCTTCGCCCCTCGCTGGATCGGCCAGTGGAACGGTATTAAAAATAAAATCATTATGGTAGTATTGAGAGAATATATTTTGCAATACAAATTATTCATTTTGTACCATTCTTTGATGTCAATTTATTTTTGAAAAGTTGCTGATGGATTTGTTTGTAACTGACATAAAAATGCTCGTGCCATATTTATTAACTTTCGTTTTACTTTTAACGGATGTCATTTTCAATCAATTTAGTGTTCTGGCATGGAAACGAGGTAGGTCGTTGATTTTTTTTATCATTTTCGGCAGGTTGAAACTGAATGCAATTTTTTATTTAAGCGTATTGGGAATAATTATGCACGCCATTTAAATGACAGTTTCACAGGAAGCATAATCACACCGGATTCTTTCTTAATAGGAAAAGTTTAAAAAATGGAATAAAAAATTAATTTATACCTAGCATACAAAGAGTAATCATGATCTTCAAGATAAACATTTTGCAAGCGGTTTAAAACCAAATTAAAGTAGAAATTGAAGGTAAGTAAATGATAATATTTAGGTTCTAGAACGGTGTTTTGAGTATTTAATAATAAGAGTTTCGTATTTATGTCCAACGGCTAGGTCCAGCTTCTTCCATTT
>QLNU02015360.1:56421270-56435343 GCA_006491805.2 Dysdera silvatica
TAGCATTATTTTAGCTTTATTCACATTTATCTTTATCTGGTTTATATTAAATCATTTTTCGCAATTTAAGGCTTTTTCTGCAGATGCTTTTAATGCATGTTTAGAATTTTTTTCGTTATTATGATGCCAGTATCCATGGGAGTCGACGGTATAAACATATTGGTGGGGGGACAATACAACAGTGGAAGGCAGCTTGTTGTTAAATAGGGCCGAAGCCAGCGGGTGGTCCCAATGGCCTGTCCCCCCCCCCATTCCGAAATATTTTTACTACCAATACTTATTCATTAGCGAGGTTGTAAGAATTTTTTTCCTCCCCCCAAAAAAATTCTGGTTAAGGCCTTTTTCTTAACAACTCTTTATAGGAATAACAGACACAGACAAAGCAGTGTTTAATTTAAATATGCTTCTGCTTGATGACGCTCATTTTACCATAAAATTAATATTCTGGTTCCAGTTTCATTTTCACATGAAATGCTCTATAATAAATTTTGTATTTATTACGCTGATGGTTATGATGTAGATAGTCCCTTTAATTTATGTCGTTGATAATGAACTTACTGGGAGAGAAAGGTTTTTAAGCTTGCGAAATCAAAATAGAGAAGCTATAGTTGTAGTTATGACGTTATTAAAAACGTTTGAAATAATAACAGGTCAATGAAAACGCTGCCATGCAGAAAAAAGCGCCATATAATACAATCCAACAAAAGGTATAATTACATCAAATAAATGACAAAGTGCATTTTTTTTTATTTCGCACTGAATACACTAGGCTGAAAAATATAACCGCATTCTTTAGATTAAAAAACAAAATTAAATTTTGAACGGCGTTACCCGTTATAAAATTTTTGTTTGAAATTGGGGAGATATGGAGCCCTAATACCAATATAGGGGGACGGGTCCCCCATTTCCTCCCCGCTAACAGCGCCCGTGCTAGTATCACTTGCAAATAGTGTTATTTTATTCTCTTTTGAAGTATTGAATATATCATTGACGTACAGTGAGTATATCAGTAGACCAATATTTGATCCTTTTCTGTGGGACCCTATTAATTATTTACTTTTTTTGATTGTCGTCATCAATGTAAACAAATTGCTTTCTATTTGTAAGATAATCTTTTATGATATGATTTATTTTTCCTTTTAAACGATAATAATTTATCTTTTTAAGTAATATACCCTTATTTATAATGTCGAAGGCTTTGATGAGATCAAAAAGTATGTAAATTTCAAATTCTCTATTTTCTAATGCATTATGTAGTTCCCCCATATTCCTTACGTTAGTAGAGCTCTCTCATTTGATCTGCCTTACCTAAATCCACACTGGTGTTCGTGTGTAATATTTATTTATAAATTGCAGTATTCTATTATACAATAATTTCTCAAAGATTTTCAAAAATACCGATGTATTAGAGATAGGTTTATAGGTTTCGATCATTTTCTTGTTTTCTTCTTTACAAATTGGGATAAATTTTGTCATTTTCATTTCATATATGATGAATTCTTTATTTATTATTTCGTTATATATTATATGTAATGTTATGGTTATTATATTAGCACATTTTCTAACTATTTTAGAGTAGATCCCATCATCATCTGATTTTTATTCATATTTAATGAATGTAACTAGTGAAATATTTCAGTTAACGTTATGTTTTCCACATATATATTATTGTCTATTTCCATGTTTTCTCTACATTTGTCTTTAATTTCATCATTTCCATCTATTTTATTTCAACTAACTCGACACAATATGCGTTTATTATATTAGATAATTTCCTTTTATTTGTAATTAGCTTACCTTGAATTCCCAATCTCTCTGGTCTCACTTTTTACCCCTTATTTTCCTTTTTTAGTACTTTAATTTGATTTGCCCATTTTTTCTTTATGTCAGTTATGGCTGAGTTCTTTTTAAAAAAATACCTTTACTTTCTTCAATTATTTTAATAATTTTATTTATTAAATCTTTTAAGTTTTTTAAGATGTGTGATTTTCTTTATTCCAATAAATCTACTAAATATTGTTATTTTTATTCTTATTTTGCTGATTATGTTCTTTTCCATCCAATCTTTTTTATACACTTTATATTTTACATGTTCACATGTAAAACGTCCATTGTATAATTCTGTAATTTTATCTATGAATGCGACATAAAGGTTTTTTTTTTGAGTATTATCTCTCTCAATCTGTTCAATGCAATTTCGCTCTAAATTTATTCAAATTCCGTTCATTATACTTTCTAATTCTTCACTTTTTTTATGGCGTTTCTTTTCGTTTGTATTTCAACTACAATAACCTTATGATCATTAATTTGATAATAAGTTACTTCTGCTTTAATTACTGACTCAGTTACATAAGCATAGCCAGGGGGTGGTTTTGAGGGTTGTAAGCCCCCATTTCAATGAAATTTTTTATATATAACATATGAGACTACATGAGTTGTAGCTCTGTAACCCTCCTCATTGAGCCTATAACCCACCTTATGAACTTTCTGCCTACGCTTATGCCAAGTTATAATACAAATGTTTATAACAGTTGATGTGTTATTGGTTTTTCTTATCAGGTAATGTATTATATTTTTGAATCCAAGTGATTGTATTTGGAAAACAAAATGAAATCTGAGAAATAGCAAATTTTTAAAAAATTTAAACGGTTTATTTTGTATATATGTTGGGTGCGAAAATTATGAAAACGTATTTTGAATTTTTATGTAAATTTTTTCCAAAAGCTTTCGTGAAATTAATTTGCAAAATGGTATATATCCCAATTTTAAAATTTTAGTTATTCATTTAGGGAAATTCACCTGAAAAAAAGAAAGAAAGTAATAAGGGTACTAAGTTATTTTGTATTACACATTGGTTTAATTACTCGTATTAGGTAAATAATCTTTTTATAACAAATTTGCCCATTAACTAATTTTATCATACGATTACATAAAAAGGTTAAACACTGGTAAAATAGCAATGAAAAAGATCACTCAAGCTTTCGGACGCATCAGCAGCAGTCCTTCATCAGGAGTAATGACGATGTTATGTTTCTGTCTCTTTTTTATACTTGAAATTTCTGGAAAACCCTTCATCAGAGTAGTCCCGCAGAATGGGAAAACCCAATGAGAACCAATGGGAGGCCTCCAATAGAATCATGGAAGAACCCCAATAGGGACCAATGAGAAACCCACACTGCGGGTTACCTAATTTGGGGATGTCTCATACATTTCAGAGTAAGAGTTGTTTATAAGTTTCTGGAAGTGGTTGTGATGTATTAATGGCTTTCCCGTGTAGTTTGTAAGTTTCCCAAGATTCTAAGAAGAGTCTACTATTCTTGTTTGTGATGTGACGGTGTAGTATTTTTGTTGAGTCCCAGTCGGGTTCGTGTCCGTGTTGTAAAGCGTGTTCTGCCAGACGTGAGGCTATGTCTCCTTTCGCGAGTGCTTGTTTGTGTTCTTTTTTTCTTGTTTTGATCATTCTTTTTGTTTGTCCTATGTAATGTTTGTTGCAGTCTTTGCATGGTATTTGGTATATGGCGCCTGTGAGATCTTCTGGTGGAACTGGGTCTTTAAAAAGTTACAAATAAGATAATAATAATAAATATTATTATTATTATAATAATAAAAATCCGTAAGTGAATGAAACTGACCTGCGGAGGGCGATCATTAGAGAAATTGACAGAAAATAAATTTTTTAAACAGAATACAATTCTCAATAATATACATGCAATCGATTGAAGTGAGGTGGGGGGATAAAACATAAAACGGCGCAACCAGAAGAACTTGTTCGATCACTCTGAAATTTCGAACATAACAGGGTATATCAAGGTAAAAGAATGATTAAAATTTCACAGTAAAGGAATTTTTTTGCAGAATAGTGGAAATATAACGGTTATATTTTAATTTAGGTTATAAAACCCCTTCTAAATATTATACAAGCTGCTATACAGCACGCATGAAGTCAAATGACATTCTAATGTCCTCTTATGGCAAATTACGCCATAAGTACTTCAATTACTCGGATAGTTTGATAACTTTCCATAATGGCTGAAACTGTCTTCCCAACATGTCCGGGAACTGCTCGACTGATGATAAGTCTGGGGACTTAGCTGGCCATTGAAAGTCATGAATATCACTAAGGCATTATTAAGTGAATCGCGCAGTGTGTGTACGTATGGTGTTAGTATACCATAGTATATATGATTTCGTATATATTGTATAAGGCCAAACTCTTTCTTTTCTACTTCATCATTTTCCCCCTTATATTTAATGCTTGATGCACTGAAGTCATCCAATTCATCGATTTTCTTCGTCAATTTCAACTAAGTGTTTTCTTTAGAATATCGCAAGTAAAGTTGTATGCAGGTGGAGTATAAAATATAAATAAATGAGACGTGAATGTGAGCACAATTTCGTAAAGTTATTCAAGAAGCCCTCTTTCCTCAAAGAAGACCCCATTTGAAGAAGCCATAAATAATTTTAATATAAAATTGACAGATAATAACCAGTCAAGTCCGGGTTCACTTGGAACGCATACAAATATATATATATCCTAATCATTCACAAAATAGTTCATTATATTATTCAAAATTTACGCAGACATAGTGTCGAAATTGATGTGGATTATTATCGCCGAAATTTGAAAGTTTAATTACAGATTCTAAAATTTAGTACTGCACGTAATGGAAGTAGGTAAACAACGTTTTGAATATACCATTACATTTTTTATTTTCGACTCAATAAAATATAAATATTCTAGAAAGGCTTTGAGCATTCATTTTACACACGATGACCTTCCTTCCCCCTTTCAGTCACTACCTAGAGCACGCTGTTCAAACGTACCCCTACTTTTTACAAACGTCTACCCGTATAAAGTTAATAAGGTTAGGGAAAATTACTTATCCCGTAATTACTGTTGACATTTAATTAACACTATGCCATTGAGGTAATATGATCGTTATCTATTGATGTAATTCAAAAATTTAAAATATTTTATAAGTTGCGCATATTTGCGAAATAAATGTTTTCCCAGTGAAAAGTGAAATGAATGATTTGGACTATAGTTTTATTAAAATTTTAGTTATGAATTTGCAGTTATGTTCAGATATTAAAAATATTCTCTCTCTCTCTCTCTATATATATATATATATGTGTGTGTGTGTGTGTGTGTGTGTGTGTGTGTGAGAGAGAGAATAAATAAAATTTTCAGAAAATAAATTTTATTATGGGTAGTAAAAAAAATGTTCTGTCCATCCTGTCCATCCACAAATTTCAAAACTATATACGATGAGAAAAAGTTGAAAACATGGATAGATTTAATTTATTTTATTTGAGGATTTAAAAAAATTTGGAGGGAACTAAGGAAAATCGCTGTTGAAAGATTTCGAATGTATAATAAAACGTAACAAGCTAATTAAGACTTAATAATTCAAAAATTTTGTTAAAAATTCGTGAAGAAAATTATCCTGTATTGTAGTAAGTGTTTGAGAGATTTAATGTCATCAGTAACAGCCGCAAGTAAAAGTCAAAATCCGAATTTTATGTAAATTTCATAAACGCACCAGAAAATGACATGTATTTGGAATAGTAATGAGTTGTTCAATAATTGATCCAAATACTTTGAATTACCTGCTTGTCAATTTCCAAACATCAATTGCCAAACCGCCGAAAGTTGCAAAGCATATAATTTAACGCCCACTTAACGCGCATATTTCCATAAAGAAGGTATTACAAAAGGCATAAGTTATTTAATGCTCTAATCGGAGGAAATATACATATTTTGTACCCTTCAGATCGAAGTGGTTTGCCTCATTTTTGTGAAACTAAGTGACATAATGAGAGATTTGGCACATTTTGAGTCAAAATGGAATTCACGGGTCAGTAAAATGAGGTAATTTCTTTAAAAGAAAACTCAGGGCCACAGAAAATGTGACTATCGCAAAGAAGTTTTACCCACTGACTTACTTTTACGACCACTACTTCTATGTCACACACCAGGCCCCTTTTACCGCTACTTGAATCACCATATCACTTTAAAAAAATAGAAGGAAATCGAATTTCATACTGTGCACCTATAATTAGGTATAAATGTTCGCAAATATAGGAAAATTGGTGATCAAGGAAAGATCAAAGTATTCTCCAAAAGCCTATAAGATGACTAGTGTTTTGATACCTAAGTTTCAGCTCAAAATAGAGCTTTTTGTAAAGAAGGAAAGAAGCATCATTCTCATGTCACGGTAGTCTAGTCGGTTAAAGCCACTCTGAGTCATACGGAGATTTCCAGCTCTGAATCCAGGCCCCGGCTGTTTCATTTTTTTTTTCTTTAAAAAAAAGCTCTAGTTTGCTTAAGCATGGGTATCAAAATATTAGCCATCATTAATTCCCCCACGAAAATCATAAAAAAAGTTACATGGTGGCTTTATCCGTCGACCAATATTTAGCAAAGTGTGCTTCTCTTGGGGGGCGGTAATAATACTATATAAAATCTCAATATCGTATTTAATCGACATTACATTTGAAAATTAAATTAGAAATGAAAAGTGTACATAATTAGATCTAATTTCAAAAATAACCATTTAGTTCTACTTGATTTAATATGTGGTTTCTTCGACGTTTGCGCAATTTTATTCTTAAGATTTTAACCGTAAACAGTATAAACAGATATTTAAAATTTAACAAAATAAAGGCCAAAGCAACATGAAATAAAAATCAAGTAACACATAACCTGCATTTAAATAACTGAATTTTAATCTTGAGGTGTAGAGAACATTAAAGTAATTGAAAGGAAATCAAAGAAACTTGTAATAAATATATTCAAATGTGCCCTAAAATTTCTTGAATATTTATTTTAATAAACCTATTATAATACAAAAAAAAAAAACTTAACATGAATACCAAAGTTTGAATTATTTTTTAAAGTGGATGTAAACGAACGTATTTTTTAGATTATCATATTTCTTTATGTGGAATTAGTATTAGTGTTCTGAAACTTTGCAAAATATTTTAGCAGTTCCGTATAAGTGCTTGCATTTCCTGCATCGAAGCTTATAGTTTACCTGTATACCGACCTATCGTTAATCCAAAACATTATGCCCTTTGTCAGTAATTATTCAATAAGATTAACAATTTTACCAAGAAATATGTTTTTATATTTTCAGCTTCCCCTAAGAAATGGCCATAAGTTTTTTTTATTATTGTGTTGAATAAGAAACACTTTCAAATTAAAAGTTTTGAGTCATAAAACATTGTGAGAATCTATCTAAAACTGAATATTTCAACCAGAAATTAAGTTTAGTGAACAATCAAGATCTCTCTCAATTATTTTTAATATTCCGTATTCATCTAGTGTAAACACTCAGATGGTCCGAATAAGCAAAAATGGATATTTATTTCAGCTTGCCCTGATAAATACGCAGGTCACTCAAAAAATTAGCTGTACTCTTTGAAGAAACAAAACAGGGTTGAAATTGTAGAACAGTGTTTTACTTACATAAAAGTACCATAAAAAAGATACTTTCGACGTAATCTCCTCCCTTATTTAAACATTTGTTGAGGCGTAGCACGAGTTATTATATGCTTTATGCAAAGAATTGCCGCCCAACGTGCGATAACCATTGTTGGGTTGCAGCTTTCGCCTCCTCATCCAAGTGATACCGTCGCTTTGCAAGTTCTTGTTTCATTGGACCGAAGGCGTAGAAATCACATAGCGCTAAACCTTGGTAAATGGGGGTGGGGGGTGGGGGAGGGTCAGAACGTTCCTCGTTAGGGTCGCCGTATGTGGTCTTGCATTGTCATGCAGGAGCTAATGCCTTTTGAAAGTATATCTGGCCGATAAATTTCAGTGAAATTGTACCCTTCTGCCTACAAAAAACAAATCACTACAAGCACTTCCAATTTGGATGGCACCTGCAGCTTCCGAGCTATGTTCACGACTGATTAGCAATCGAATTAAAGCTGATACGTCGAAGCCACTATGTTACCTGTCTCATATAAATGTTTGCAGTGTTGCCACAAAGCTTCAATGAAGTATATCTTTTACCGAGATTGTTACGGAGAGGTGTAACTAACTTTTTGGCTGACTCTAATAACTTATCTGCCAATTTTAAAGGGACACAGCCATTGATGCCCATGTGGGTTTCCAAAAGGGAAGGTTTGGTTTCAAACCACATTTTATTTTTTCATGAAAGCCAACCAAAAAATACAAATATTGCACAGTGATAAAGGAGGCTCGAGCTTCTCCCACTTATCTTCTGTCTATTGGCGCTTATGCAGTGCCGTATTTCCCAATAGGCTATACTAGGCTATAGACTAGGGCGGCAAAATTTTGTGTATTGAGTCTGACATAAAAAAAATCAGTCATTATAATCTGCTGTTTTGCCGAGAAGAAAGCTAGACGTCATGCTTTCCATTTAAATACCAGTGTTCGATAGGCTTTTATTTTTTGCTAAAATTAAAATTTATTTCAATAAAATTGAATTTGATTTATTATATACCAAAAAGAAATAATACTTCAATATAAGTTAATATTGTTTAATGTTTATGTTTCAATTTATGAGTTTGTTTTTCAACATATTTATTGTCAATACAAAAGTTTTTGGCGTATATTGAATGTAACAATTTTTATGTTCCTACTGCTGATTGGAGGGACAGACTGGTAGGAAGAGGCGGCAAAAAGGAGCCTTGGGGAGGCAAAAATAGCCTAGGGGTGGCAAAATGGTAAATCCGCCCATGCACTCATGAACACAGTATTGCACAGTATATATTGTATAATCTAAAAGTTACCAATGTAGAAGTTACGCAGCATCGCCTCGATACTCGGATGAACAATTTAGGACATACAAGAACACAGTATTGCTTGAGTACAACACCTGATTTCTAAAGTGGCATAAAAAATTCGCGTATCACAATATTCATGTTTACTCTACTTTTATTTATGTGTACTTTACTATTCATTTATGTGTACTCTACTATTTATTTATGTGTACGCTACTATTTATTTATGCGCATCCTACTATTTATTTATGTGTACTCTACTATTTATTTATGTGTACTCTACTATTTATTTATATGTACTCTACTATTTATTTATATGTACTCTACTATTTATTTATGCGTATTTCTATTAGTGTACGGAGGAGGGACAAAACGTATAATAAATTGCACGTTTTGTCAATAAATCTTACGTGCGTTATAGAAAAAAATTGCATTTAAAAATTTTGATTTTTCACATAGCACGGATCGCCGCTTGGGAAAATGATGATCTAAACAGAGGTCATAAAATATATATGTAAGAGATGGTATATCATTTCTATTAGGGGCATCTGTGATGCAGCGAAAAGATAAATCGATATTTTTCGATATAACACGATATGCTTTGCGCGTCTGAATGTGATACGATATATCGATATTAATCTTTAACTCTTTAAACTGCGCTTTAAGGGGTTTCAATAGCAAACATACTCCCTTCTCCACACGAATATAAGGAGAATATGACGTTGTGTATGACTTCCTTTTCTTTATTCGTTCGTTGCAAAGTATTTTGAAACTGATTTCAAATTCGATCATTATTCTATGTCATCAGATTTCAATCAATTTTTGCAGCCGAATTCAGTTTTCCTGAAGGTCATTTGTCATGAGGTAGGAAACCGCCCTGTCTCCGTCAAATAACATGGTGCCATTTTTCATTTTTATATATGAAGTGTTCTCTTATCTTAATTGGTTTGAATATTTCGTCAGTGCGTTTACGAGATATTTCGTATTTTCATTTCTAGATCCTCATAATATGTTTAGTAATACGTCTAACGTCAGTGTAATAAGTTTAATTACTGCTACACGTTCGCTATAATGATCATGCGCATTCGGTTTTCATATTTTCATTTTTTATTAATAGGTTCTAAAGTTATAAAGAAAGCTATATCTCAAAAAGGCGCTCAGAACTCTCTCATGGGAGTGTTAACAACTCTAAGATACACAATTCCTCTTTCAGAGATATTCGATAAACAACACTATTTTATAAGTGTAAAACACATGCTTCAACATAGGTCGTAAGGTATTTCGTAAACCATGATTTTTGCTGCAGTTTTAAAGATTTCATTAGATATGTAAACATTATTTTCAAAGACTTGTTTCAGGAGTGCTACTTCAAAAGTTCCCATAAACATAAAACCACGAACTAAGCCAAACTATCAGCTCCTAATAATAGAATACGCACATTCGTCTGAAAAAGACGTAATTGTCAATTCATTCGAGTTGTCCTTCCACGATGCCTTGATGGGACATCGAGTTATAAACCCAAACGTCGAGGACACAGGTCACTATAGGCTAAGAGTTTTCCTAATTATTGGAGGAGGGCAAGCAAATAGTAGGCATATTTATACATTACAATATATGTAAAATTGCAATTTATTTCAAATTATTGGGGGGCTTGGGCCCCACGAGCCCATATAACTCTACGCCTATGCAGATCACCCTATGATTTTTAATTGAGAAGAAAGTCCAATAATAATATTTTATTGCCGAACTGAGTATGACGAAAACTTTAAGGCTATTTGTAATTGAAGAATATTGATAACCACCCATTCCTCTCTGAAATAATTTCAAAAAAGGTTATAATATGGTAATAGAATAAACAAATGAACCCGCTTATAACGAAGCCGAAGGAAGCCCTGAAAATACTCCATATACCTGAAATTCAATACGCTCATATCGGCTGACGAATATTACGAAGTTCAATAGACATAGAAGAACTTCGACATACGTGGAACTTCGTCATATCCGTGTTCGCTATAAGCAAATCCGACTGTTTATTATTGTAAAAAAAACCACATTTTGTTCATAGGTTTTCATGGAATTTTTCACTAGCGCAACGTATTTGGTATACTGTTATAGCACATTCGATTTCTATATTCTATCATAAATACGTGCGTACTGCTTTTCTCCCAGTGCCGTTATTCGCAGATTTCAACAGTTTCTTTCTGAGATTTTTAGCGGGTTTCAATAGATATTGAACTGATAGTTGTATTATTATAACTTAATGTAGTATATTAACTTATAGTAGTATTATTGAATAGATATTGAACAATAATGGCTATTGTTAACGTTAAAAACTTACCGAGTTACTTGAGAATTAGAGAGTCGCGAATTAGAGAGTTGCGGATAAGATAGTTGTGGATTAGAGAGTTGTGGATAAGAGAGTTGTGGATAAGATAGTTGTGGATTAGAGAGTTGCGTATTAGAGAGTTGCGAATTAATGTTAATTGAAACCCGCTAAATTTAAATATCGACCTTAGGCGATTTTCTTTCACATGCTTGTTTATAATTTTTGGTAAATCCATAAGTCACATCTGAGAAAAAATAATTATAAACGTTTTTCTAGAAACTAGTTTACTTTATCTTCGGCTATTGGTTTTCGCTCATCCCCCATGGTGTAAAATCATAATTATATTACTTCAGTTCCACCATGTAAATGCAGTAAACAAGGCTATATACACATTGTTTACAAATCTGTCAAAGGATGTGCTTATTACACTTACATATAATTTCTTCTATGATATCTAGAAATTAATGCAGTTCTTCTTTATCTCACTCTTTACCATATACTACTCACTCCAGATTCCAAATCTTATTGTCATTCAATCGGCGTTTAACTCTACGTTCTGATTCAGTGGTGTGGCAATTGAAAAATTTTGAGGGACTTAAGTAGTATGTGATGCGACGTTAGAGAACATAGTATTTTGATATCCAATGGGGGGTCTTCAGCCCCTTTGTCTCTCTTACAACGCCACTCATCTGATTGGAAATCGCAGTCAGTTTGAATTGTTACAGATATTATTATGGGTTGCAAACTGTGACGGATCACCCGTTCCGACGGCACCTGATGCTGGTGACTCTTCCGGGTACCCCGGCTCACCTCCGTGGTCTTCTGGTCCCGCTTTGTGGGCTTGATTAAGCTGCCCCTTGGGCTAGCCTTGTCTTCGGCCTCGCTCTCTTCCCTCCATGGGTCTCCCCTCCAAGCATCCTTGCTTGGAACTGCAGGTTCTTGCGCAACAAGGCGCAGGTGCTGCTCAATTACGCACGGACTCATGGGGCGCAAGTCCTCGCGATCTCGGAGTCGCGGGTTGACTCAGCATTCCGGCTGAAACCCTTCGTGTCTTACCATTCCGAGCCAGACAACGGGGAGACATACTCTTCCCTGTTTGTCCACCGAAGTCTGCAACAGAGCGCCGTTATCATCGGCACCCTTCAAGGTGGGGCATCGGTGGTGGGTGTTCGAATTGGGGGTCGCCGTCCCTGCATCATATACAGTGTCTATGTTCGGTGTTCCACCACACTCGACGTTCATGCCCTGATGAGTGCTCTCAATCTTGGTGCATCTAACCTCTCGGTTATCATCACTGGAGACTTCAATGCTCATCATCCGTCTTGGGGCGGCCGTCACTGTGATGCTGCGGGGATCGCTGTCCGCAGGCTATGCCGAGTCGCAGACCTTCATGTCCTTAATGATGGATCCCCCACATTCTATAGGTCAAACTATACATCTGCCATCGACCTCACCTTGGTGTCAAGTCATCTGATCGCAACCGCGTCTTGGAAGGTCCTCCCGGACTGTCTGGGGAGCGATCACATGGTGATTGGCATCTACGGGATCCTTCCGCTCCCGGTTTCCCGTAGCAAGAGGTTCACGAACTGGAATCTTTTTGCCGACACCGTCGCTGAGCATTTGGCCACTGCGGATACCACCAACTACTCCTTGTTGGAGGACATCCTCCAGTCGAATCTGGAATCTGCAACCCGCATAAGGTTGACCGTGCCGGGATGCACAAGCAACCCGGCGGAGATCAACCGCCTATTGGCCCTTTAAAGGCGGTTGCGCAACAAGGTTGCGCGCTCCGGCAATCTTAGGGATGTCATTGAACTCAGGCGGACGGTGGCTAAGTTCAGGCGCCGCATTAGATCATCGAGGCGAGCCAGTTGGAGGCAATTTTGCAATAGTCTCAACCAACGTACGCCCGATAGCCTGGTGTGGAAGAAGATCCGTAGTATATCGGTTCCTGCGGTACCCTTCTGCCAATGGCATGCTCCTGCTTCTGCACTTGGCTCGCCGCAGGCCGCGGCCGATTTTTCTCTTCTCGCCCAGGTGATCCGTTCGCCAACCCCGGTCAGCCGACAAAGGGCTGAGCCTGTTCCACGACTGAAGCAGCCCCGCATTGGTGCTGACAGGCTCCAAATCAATGCTGACTTCACGTGTACAGAGCTCTCCCGTGCCATCGGGCGTTGCAGAAGGAACTGTACTCCAGGCCCTGATGGCATTCCCAATAGTACCTTCACTTGTCTGTCCCATGCCTCCTTATGCCAACTGCTCCGGTTCTTCAATTCCGTGTGGACGGAGCACTCCTTTCCGGAGAGTTAGCGCACGGCTCACATCATACCGATTAGGAAGCCATCGAAGCCGGCCTCCGACCCTGCCGCTTATAGACCGATCTCTCTCACCTCCTGTGTGCTGAAGATCTTCGAAAGAATGGTCTTTGGCAGACTGAGACATTTCTTGGAGGTCAATGGGATCCTTTCGGACTATCAGACTGGTTCAGGCGCCACCGCTCGACAGATTGGAACGTGACTGACCTTGCCTCCGCGCTTGGCAGTTTTAAGTATCATGGTATCCCATCTGCGGTCCTGTTCGTGGACTTGGAAGCTGCCTTCGACTCAGCCAGCCATCAGGCTATCCTTCGGAAGCTCTCAGCTCTGGGACTGAAGGGTCACATTATGGCTTTCATCACCTCGTTCCTGACCTGCAGAGATGTACAGGTCTGGCTGAGCAATACATTCTCTGCCTCCGCCAGGTCACTGAGGGGTGTTCCACAAGGAGGAGTCCTCAGTCCATTGCTCTTTAACGTCCTCATGGTGGACCTCCCAGCCTACCTTCCTGGGTACATGCAGTACTCGATCTTCGCGGACGACATTGCCATCTGGACCTCGGGATGCACTGCGAAGGTCCTCCAGCGCAGGCTCCAGCTTGCCGCCAACCGGCTCTCCTCTTTCTGCTCCGACTGGGAACTTACCATCTCCGCTGCAAAAACAGTTCTCCTCCCGGTC
>QLNU02015360.1:56448869-56461653 GCA_006491805.2 Dysdera silvatica
TAACGATTTAGGGTTCTTCTACACTTATCATTTAATAAGAGACCCTCATATTAAAATTATGGGACGTGTTTATAGCTCTTACTTCTAAAAGCAAGAAATTATCAGCAATTTTATAAAAATGTATTTTTCCTTTTCATTTCAACAATTAGCTCGAAAACTTTTATATTTTGGAACACACATACTGGACTATTTATATATTGTTTTATTATTGAGGTTTGATTTGATCTTAATCTTACTATTTCTTCTTTTCATGATTCAGTTATTTTACATTCTTGTCTTTCTCGATCTTATTTATGTTTTTAAATTCTTCTTATTTTTCTTTTTTTTTTCGCATACTGGGAATATCAATTTTGTCGACTGATGGCTTTTATAATAATCTTTATCTGTTTATTTATTCTGTAATAATCCTTATCTGGCGATTTAAAGCAGTATTGAAAGCATTCTCGTGTTATTAAAACTATATTTTTCATACTTCAAAAGCGACGATTTGAAAAAGGTACAATATGATAATAATTATCCATATTTTTATTTTATTGTAAAATATATATTTTGTTTCGGTAACAATTTTTGTTCCACCTAAGATTATTGAAACGGCGTATATGAGGAATTTAATATGTAACAATTTAAAATATAAAAGAAAAGGCAAAGGTCAAGCTGCTGCATATTACTGAGAGAGAAGAATCAGGCAATTTTATAAAATTAAAACACCCAAAGTAAGTCTTATAGTGGGCTGAAAATTTAAAATAACTTAAAAAAACTTAAAAACTTGACTGTTTTTACTGGAATATATTTTAAAACGCGTAACTTTAATTTAGAATTTCAAATAACAGTGTTAGTAAATGATCTCTAGTACGAAACGATGTTGTTGAAAAAATGATTTAATTACAAAAATTTCTATAGCCCCATTTACATTGCCTTAATTACTTAAATAGGTGAAAGTTTTAAGTAATCAATAAACAAACTTATAAATTCTTTTAAAATGGGTTAAGAAAACCTACGACATCATTAAAAATTAACTGCGTAACAACTGGTTAAAATTAACTAAGACATTAAAATATCTGAGTTGAATTTCTTCATTCGAATTATAGGTTTTCTGATATTTGCGAGACTATCATTTTTATTAATGGGAACGTTCACAATAACAAAGAATACGACATTTTTCTTCATAAATTAGTCGTTAGCGATTCATTTATTGCAGTACAGAAACTTGCCGAGGGTTTCTTCACGCCTGTTTAATTCGCTTTATCTTTCATTACGTAAATATTTTATAATTGAAGCGTGACGCGCACGTTTTCATTTCTAGACTGGCCGGCTCGAAGATTAGGAAGTCTTTCAGACATATCCTTATCACCTAAATCAAAGAACAGCCTGAATAGATCATGCTGGTTCGAAATAGATCAATAACCACTTCAAGAGTGGTTACTCCGGTTAGCATGGAAGAGTGCGTGATGTTGGCATAATATTTCAATGCCAATTGAATTAAATACATGCCGGTTACCTTGCCTTGTTCATTTATAGGCATCCGTCAACAAGTTTTTTTTTAGATAGTGAGATATTTACCTGTTTTCTCATGCACGAAACATAATTTCCTCAGAAATAGATCTCGTAATTGCTACAAGTGTACTAGCCCATTTTAGCTGTCGAAGGTTTGAAGTTTGAATTGACTAATTGAATTATGAAAAAAACAATTCGCTAATTTGGGTTCAGTATATGAAGTTTCAATGTCAGTCAGTTTCAACAAAAAAGCAGCTAAATAATCACCAGTAGCAATTTCGTTGAAACTAATTATAATTAACTGCTGCATTTATAAAAATGTTCATGCCTAAACAAAGGATCTGAAACGGAAATACATATACATCTATTATTATTATTAATATTAATATCATTTTTTCTGAGATTTGATAGTTATAGATTAGGGAACTGGTCCAAGAGAAAATGAATTGTTATATCATGATAAAATATATGGTTCAAGATACCATAAAAACATTATGGAATATATGTTAACACAAATGTCACTCTTTAATTTCGTTTCATTGTTGGACTTCAATATTAACAATTTTTATTTTCATTTAAATTAATTACGTGCTATGTTATATATTTCTCATTCTATATATGTGGATCATTAATTGTAAGAAGCTACTTATGAGCATAGATTATTCGTTTTATTATTCACACTTTGTCTACAATATGTTTTATGACTCGTGTACTCAAATAAATCTAATTTACGTGCGCCGTAACATTAATTGGCAATATTGTTTTGAAAATGTTCATTATGTTTCAGTAATCTGTGATGGCAATTACTAAAGTATAAACTTTAATTTTTCGTTACATGTATCCTCCTACGTTCAACTTCGAAGCACTCCAGCTAACCCAATGAAATACTTGTAGATAACTTTGCTTGCTAACTATTTTATATTTTCAAACTGTCAAATTTGACTGATAAATTCTCAAAATTTGGCTGAGAATAAATGGCCTCATTGAAATGAAAAATTTCTACCAAAAACGCTTTCCACCAAAGTGTATTACAGGATAGAAAAGTAGCTTTTCTTCTGATCTACCTTTGTGCATGTATATAGGCTTTGTATTACGCTTTCTTGAACCTAATTTGGATCCTTTGCCTTTCTTCCCTCTTCATTGCTAAACTCTGACCTTGGTCGGGTGGGGCCTCGCCCCCAAGATACGGGATTCAACTAAGTTTTTTTTTTTATATTTTCTCCACCTGTCATCCACGGAAACATTTATCGGCGGAGTAACCTTCTGTATCCGGATTCGAGCAGTTTGGGGTAATTACTTGGCCAGGATTGATCTTGCCTTGGAGATGTGTTTATGGTAAGGAAACTTCGACTCACAACAATAGAAAGCTTTGCAAGGATGAGGTTCTTGTTTTCTAGAAGAAATTGTGCTTTGTCCATATTTATTCGTCGGAGCAAAATGCGGACTTCTTGTTGATTAGGGTACACGTGGTACTTCAAAAGTTAACTGTAAGAAACCATTTCAAACTAAATAATCACCATTTTAATAAGGAGATGTTTGTTTAGCTTCATCAAGGTGATAATTGATATGTATAGGTGGTGGAAGACAGGGTTTAAGCTGCAGTCGCATTTTTCGCAAAATGCGACGAGTTGCTCGAAAATGCGAAGAAAAAATTATTGCCCATCGCGAAAATGCGACAGGCATTTTTAACCACAGTTTATTCTCTGAAAACAGGATTCCTCGATTCCAGAATATCCGTTTTGCACTTCAGCGATCTTTTCTTGTTCCTTTTTGTTTCCTCTTCAAAATTCTTAACAGCACCTGTTAAGCATCGTTGATATAAATAATTTCATTGATACGATTTTTCGAGCAACGAAAGCAACTAATATTTTTTAGCATTTTGCTACAACTTTTTTGCCCCATTTTAGCATTTTTGCGACAGCATGTTTCGAGCCAGCTTAAACCCCGATCGAAGATTTGTTTCTGAGTATTTGAAATTGAAAGTTCTGAATTAAGTTTGAAAGGGGAAATTAAATCTAATAAGAATTATAAGTTAATGGACAATAATCTTTATAACACAGTTCTTCAAATTTTACAACTCAAGGCATCATGTGGTTTTCTTTAACCTGTTAACCGGGGAATAAAATTTTGTGAAACTCGTTTCACACTGGGGGCTTTTTTTGGGGGGAGACATTTTGGTAGTCTTCCGGGCATGACGAAAAATGTCGTCATACCCAGTTAACAGGTTAAGCACTTACCTTTATTAGAAGTATCCTGTTGCCAGATCTCAAAGATACGGAATCTACGTACGTCAACATTAGGGTCTGATGTCGTAAACGCATTGGCGACGGGAATATGATTCTTCTGTTTGTTACCTTGTAGTTCCACTCGTTAGTGATTCAAACTGCTGCTCCTAATATTTGTTTTGATTTACGGAACTAGAACTATCAATATTTGTTAAGATATGTAGTTGTATTTCTCTCTTTTTAATGTAAGATATATCCGTCTTTGTGAAGGTATATCAGCATTCATTAAAGCATATATAGTGGAACTATCACTCCCAATATTTTTTATGCTATATGTAACTCCCATTATCAATAGTTGTTTGCTACAATTTCTTTTCAGGGAAATCGGTGTATGTTAAGCATATGAAGTGCAAATAACTACAAATTAAATGCTTGTTTTGTATTCACTATATTCATAGTGATATGACATTAAATTTTTTCTGAAGACACATTTATTCATGAATAAAATATATTGCACGAACATTTTCTGCAACAAGAAAATAACGCAATTTGGGGAAAGAAAGAGTCAGAAAATTAGAATTTTTAAAGCTTGATCGCTTCACAAACAATGTAAAATAATATGTAGGAGAACTTTGCAATTAAGGCACATTCTAGAGAAACGGCAACGCTAGCAAAAATATCTTCAGAGCGGCAATAAATGCTCGCACAACGTTGACATAAAACGATCGATTTTGGTCACCTAATATTAATTGGAAATTTATTGGTCGTCCTTTGTTGTCAATGATAAGGTAATGACTAAAAAAATTGTTGATAATTTTTAATGATCCGTTTGATACGGGTGGAATGATATATTTTATTTGTACATCGTGTGAGGACTGTGCAAAATTGCCGTTTCAATTCATAAAACCTTTTGTTTGAAAATTTGAATATAAGCATGCCACGGCGAGGTATGCAAATTATTAGGGTTTCGTAGCAATCATGCAGATGCTATAATTGATATAAGCCAGTGTCTCTCAAATTGTCTTCTGCGGAACTTTAGGGTTTCGCGACGACCTACTAGGGGTTCCGCAATAATTCGTAAAATATCGCCGACAATTCTGAGAGAAACTGTAAATTCTGTAGAATTTTCTCCCATGACACATACACAACCACTTCGATTTAACTAACCAAAACCAATATCCAGCAACAATAGAAAATTATTACTTACCTTTTATACCGCTATGTTTATTCCTTATTTTTATATTTTTGTCCAAATAGTGACAAGTAATGGCTCTTTAGATTTTCCTTAAATATTTACGGAATAGTTCTTTGGCTGGGCATGTGGTAAGGGAAACGTTTCCTGGGATAAATATTTGAGAACCACTGATATAAGGTAAAACTTTGAAGCTTTGATATAGATGTTTTACGCATTTATAGTGGACTAGTTAAAGAAAACCACTGAAATGAATTTTAATAAAAACTCGTTTCTCAAGAACGCTTGGTTTGCTGTTAATATCTAGAGCTCGTTAGCACAGGGAATATAACAACCTATCGGGCTTCGATAGAAAATGAGTAATTGGGTATTCACGAAGTCGCTTGGATAACTCGACACGTAGGGACACATGTCGGTTGGGATGACACTACGGTCGAACGATATGTCTAAAAGTGTTTGAGAGATATCACTTATCGTAAGGCAGAACTGAAAAGCGAAGGCAGATTACGTAGTCATGACGATCACCTCATCCGTTAACAAGTCCTAACAACTACTCCTACAACTCCTCCGTGAATCATCAGACGAATGGCGATTTATCGGTCAATCTACCATCCGACAAAAACTCTGGAGTTCAGTTAACTCTTCAACAGTTTTATCCACAAATTTCTTGTGAATCGCACACAATCTTTTAGATTAGTAATTTTAATTTTCTCAGTGTATTGATTGTGTGGTGTGTTGATTAATTCCTTTTTTTTTATTGTCTTGTGGACTACTCATCTGCTATTTCATTGAATCCACACAGTTTGGCACAATAACAGCCAAACACTCCCTTTTCTCTGAAATGGAACTTTTCTTCAAGGTGTCCCACAATTATTATTATAATCTCTGATACGTAACTACCAATTTCCTTTGATGGGGTCGTTTTCTAGATGGGGGCTGGAGCTAGATGGCAATCAAACAGTAGCGTCAGTTCAATGCTGGTAGCCTATGAGGGAACCAGGTTCACAAATTATGGGAGCACAAGCCAAAAAACCCTATCGTGGTTAACCTTTGATCCTTTGAAGACTATATTATTATTAGTTCAATTTCTGGATTTTTCACTTGACGGAAATTATGTCTTGATGTCTCACTCAGTTCATGATGAAATTTCCCGGTTAAAATTTATACCACCTTTGATTCTAATACGGTATTCCATATGTTGATTTTAAAAACATTGTTTTTTACCACTATCGTTCTTAATTTTGTGGACTTTGATATAGATTAAGGGGGCTATAAGATACTGTAAGAAAAGAACCATGAGATATATTTTTAGGATAATATGTGGCAAACATTACTTTATAGAAGTCACATTTGGCATTACATCTAAATTCTCAGTTAAGGCGAAGTTTGTATGAGGCTTATGTAGCAATTGGAAACTGGATTTTGAAAAATCCAGCCATTTATATAATACTTTGTGTCTATATATATTACTATCCAATAAAGAGAAAATGTGATATTATCCCTATGATTGCTTATCCCGTGATTTCCACGGGCAACATGAAAGTAACCAAATTTTCCTTTCGAACGGTTTTCGCGGGTATGAAATTTTTCCATCTTTCATCTCTCATCATCTTTGGTTACAAAAATGTGCTACATATTTTAACTCTCAATTACATGTAGATTTGAAATATGTAATAAAAAGAAATATGCAGTTTTTGAAGAGATTTTGATAAAAAGAAAAAAAAACCTGAGTAGTCAGAGGGTTAATAGCGAAAAAGAACCGAAACAGAATTATATAAAATGGAATATAATAATATTCTTCAATAAAGAACAACTTATAACACACTATATATTACACTACGTAAAACAATTACTTTTATATAATTAAAATTCCAAACACAAAATATTCATAACGTATTTTACTGATTTTCTTGTACAGGTCAGTAACTTGGGCGTATTCATACGTACGTTACTTCTTATGCATTCACAAATATCTGCTATACTGCAACAGATAGCGTACTCGAAATTCATTATACGCTGCGCTTGAATTAATATTTTATATCCGTTGTTTTATTGTGAGCAAAAGCAAAAATTAGACTACTTGCGCAATTTTGGGGGAATACATTCTCCTTTACACGTCAGAACGTAACAGTTAAAAGTTTATATTAAGCATAGATAAGATATACATTTTCGAATATTATGTTTTATTGAATTTCTAATATTTGTATTTATAATACGTGTGTTGTACCAACCTTTAACAAAGGAGTTTTTAAATGCAACAACATAGATTGCAGAGTCAAAATTGCTTGATTTGATGTATATTTAGGTAATGCAACTATTGGATAGATAAGCTGGAAAAATGGCCAAAATACATTATATTTGATGGAAAATATTATTTACATCTTTGCTCTTCGAGCTTCAATCGTACGTCCCATTGCTGCTACCTCTGAATTTGACAACATCTTACTTTCATTATTTAAATAATTCAATAAAAATAATCAGTTCTTGCTTTGTACAACTTTGTAAATTTTCTGCTTTTTTGATAATCGTCATATTTGTGATTACTGAAACTTACACTATTTCAATATAAAGTATATATACTTGTGTATATAAAGGGCAAATCCATGAGGCAAAATCATATAAACATAAATTTTTTTAAAAAACAATGCACAAAAAATATGACAGTAATACAATATATTTAACGTCTTATAACCGCTCCTTTTACCATCTGCAAAACGCAAAGTATTTCATAATAAAAGATTTTTTTACGTAGAATAAGTTTGTTGCCTTCCCCATTTTTAATAATAATATTTTATCAATGGCCTACAGATTACAAATGCAGATTTTACATCATTTATTGCCTAGAAATGGAATGCGTGGATATCAACAATAGGCAAAAATGGAGTAGTTTGTTTTTTACTTAATAAGATACGCCTTTTAAAATTTTGATAATTTCGTGCATTTTTTTAATGTTTAAGAATCTTTGAAATCGAACACGCGTTATCTGAAATTGACAAAATTTTTGGTGTATATAGACAAAAGCATGTAAATGCCTGGAGATAATTTATTTTTGAATTACTGTTAACTGCACAAAATGAACATTGTTTAATTTCCCCCCCCCCTCCCGTAACCCCCTTTATCATTTCAAAACTCAATACACTCAATATATTTTCACATTACAACTTTCCACATAATTTTAATTCTAATCAAAATTTGAAACAGTTTAAGGAATTCGCGCTTACAAAAACACTTACAATTTTATTATCCTTCAGTATTCGCCGCTTTCCGAAACATTTATAAAAAATTAGTGTTGTAAAAATAGTTTAATAACTACTCATATATTGCTTGGTTGTAAATACAAAATTATTTTTTCATTAAATATTTTTCAATTAAGACAAAAGGACAACATTTTTTCCCAAACCTCTTTCGTTTTCGTATTTTCTGTTATACACAGGAAAAGCTTTGATGATATTATAAAGAGAATATGTGTAAACGTAGGCAGAGCAATTCATATATAATAATGTATAATAAATATTCATATGCATACTTTAATATGTTATACAATAATATAATATATGCATCATATAATAATATGCATCTACTGTAACTCATTTTGCTGTATACTAAATAAAGGATATTATCATCATTATGATCATATACGAAGCTCTAATAATGTCCAAATATTTTATTGTAATATATATATATATATGGCAGGGTAAGCAATAGCATTTTCACACTCAGGTTTAGCCCAAACAATAAATACGATATTTTCTGGAAATATAAAAATTCCTAGTTAAAATACTTTTTATCTTATACGATTGGTTATTTGGATTTTAATGGCGTAAGAGCAACTGGGCTACATTGCCCCTCCCCCCAAAAAGGTGTCAGAAATAGGGTTCGAACCCACGCTCTCTTTCGAGAACCAGAGCTTAAATCTGGCGCCTTAGACCGCTCGGTCATTCTGACACGGTCTTACGTGAAGATTTAGTTTATATAGATTTCGCGGTATCTAATCCTTTTCGGAATTAACACTTGCATAATCCTAAGATCGGTTCAAACAGCATTAAACCTCCAAATATCAACGTTAATTTTAATGTAGATTTCAAAATTAGACCAGGTTTTGAATTATATAAACATTTCTAGACTTTATAAAAACTTTAGTAAATGCATATTCACCCAAAGGTGTAATATAAATGTATAGCATGCACAGGTATACATTTATTTTTATTTACGTTTTACAGTACAAGAACAGCAAGAGTCATGCTGCGTCAGGAACATTTTTCTGAACTTTTGCTGCCAAACTCTACGCTCGCGTTCAACGATGTCCTTGGGAGTCGAACTTGGGACAATGATAGGAAAGATAAATGCGTTACGACGACGCCACCGCAGTGTAATGGACTCAGATTTTCTGAGATTTCCGAACCTCTTGAGTCCTAGGGCACCAACCATCGGACCATAGTTTTTTTTTTTTACATCGTTGGTAGCCGAATTCGGATGAAAAGCATGCTAAGCGACCAAGTTACGACTGCGCTACTACGCAGCAATGTGTATTTATTAAAAATTTATTACATACTTATATATATATATATATATATATATATATATCATCATCATCATATTCAACCATTATCTATCCACTGCTGGATGAAGGTCTCTCCAAATGCTTTCCACACAAGTCTATCCTGAGCAATTCGCTTCCACGTCACCCCAACCTGTTTTCTTATTTCATCCACCCATCTAGTTTGAGGACGTTTTCTAGGTCTTCGGTGGTCTCTTGGAATCCAGTTCAGAATTTCTGTTGTCCATCGTTGATCAGTTCTTCTTGCAATATGCCCAGCCCATCGCCATTTCAGCCCTTTTACTTTAACAATGATGTCCTCTACTCTAGTTTGCTCTCTCACCCAAGTGTTTCTTTTTCGATCTCTCCTAGTTATTCCAAGCATGCACCTCTCCATGCTCCTTTGCGTTGTCTGTAACTTTCGTATTGCTCCAACTGTTAGACTCCATGTCTCTGATCCATAAGAGAGGACTGGCAATACACACTGGTTGAAGACCTTTCTTTTTAGACACAAAGGCAATTTCCCCTTCAGGATAAAACTGTTTCTTCCAAATGCACTCCAGCCAAGTTTAATACGTCTGTTGAGTTCTTTCATAATGTTGCCATCCATTGAAATCAGCTGGCCAAGGTAAATATATGAATCAGCAATTTCTAGCTCAATGTTGTCAACTTGTATTTTTGTTTCCTCTACGAAATTATTGAACATGATCTTAGTTTTTTGTAGGTTCATCTTGAGTCCAACTTCTTTACTTCTAGTTGAGAGCTCCTGTACCATGTCTTGGAGTTCTGATGGGTTCGTTGAAAAAATAACAATGTCATCAGCAAACCGCAAATGATTTAAATATTCACCATTTATTTTTATTCCCTTGTTATTCCAATTTATCTGCTGAAAAATCATCTGTAAAGCTGAAGTAAAAAGTTTTGGAGAAATGGTATCTCCCTGCCTCACACCTTTACCAATTTTGATAGCTTCGGTATCTTTATGTAACCGAAATTTTGCACTTGCATTTTTATACACACGTTTCACCATGTCAATGTACACATCCTCAATGTCTGTTGATCTTAAAGAGTTGATGACTGCTGATGTTTTAATAGAGTCAAAGGCCTTCTCATAGTCAATAAATGCAACACACAATGGAAGTTCATATTCATGTGTTCTTTCAATTAATTCTCTTAATACTTGAATATGGTCCACTGTACTGAATCCACTTCGAAATCCAGCTTGTTCTCTTGGTTGAGCTGCATCTAATTTTTTCTGCAGGCGATGTGTTAGCACTTTTGTGAAGATTTTATAAATAGCAGGTAACAAGCTAATTGGTCGGTAATTTTTCAAATCCTCTTTTATGCAAAAAGAATTACTGTTGCAGAATCCTAAATGTTTTTAGTACACTGTTAAGATATTTGCAAAAAAAATTTTGCAAGCATGTCTTTTGCATTAATTCCTCAGCTTCATTCAGGATACCAATGTAATACCATCATCACCAGGGGCTCTTCCTTTCTTCATACTTTTTATTGCAAATGAAACTTCTTCTTTTAAGATTTTAGGAGCTGTTCCTTCCAACTATTTCAGCCTTGCTTAATTCACGGTTATTTTCGTATAGCCAGAATTCTTCAACCTTCGGCATGACTATTTTTAAGTTTGTTGACCGTGTAGTCGATAACGGAAGTCCTGAATCCACGGTGAAGATCAATTTCTTTTAGATAGGCGATTTCTTGAATTGAGTGAATCTTGTGAAGATGAATGTGTGAGAGCTCTGGAAGTGCGAATATGTCATCAACGTATCGAAACAGACATTTGAACGGAATGAGGTTATTGATATTTTCTTCCACATAGTATATGTAAACATCACAAAGAAAAGGAAAAAAATGGATTGCCCATTGCGAGACCGTTAGTCTGTTTAAATAACTTGTTTTGGAAGGAGAAACAGGTGTGGAGGATGAAAAGCTCGGTGAGATGTGTTAGTTCATTGATTTCAAACTCCGGATAGTGGAATTCTTGAATGCGTTTAGTCAGAGAATGAAGAGCTCCCCAAATGGATACGTTGGTGAAAAGGCTTTTCACATCAAACGAAACCATTTTACAAGCGTCAGGAGTGATAGTTTTGAAGCGTCCACCGAGTTTTTAATAGTGAACGTATAGGAGGGGAGAAAATCTATTGACTAAATGTTTAGATAACGAATGGATAGGAGTCCAATGTTGGAAACAATAGGCCGGAAAGGCATATTTGCCTTGTGAACCTTAGACAAGGCATATAGACGAGCAGGATTGGCTATAGAGAGTGTAATTAACAACTTAGTTTTGGTATCAATTAACCGGCAAAATTGGATAGCTTTCCTCGTTTTATCAATGCTCAACCTCAAGGCTTTAGTATCTATCCACTATCAGGAGATATTCGCTATTCGAGTGAGTTACCGCATAACAAAGATTGGGACTCAGAATTGGAATAGTGACCATTAAGTATGTGTCCACTATTCGGAAGTGTCCATTAGATAGAGGTTTCACTGCACACATATAAAATTGCAGCCCTGTAACCAGGGTCGTTCCTGTGTTATTAGCTGTCCACGTGCTAAGAGAATGTCTCACTGCCCTTGTTAATTTAATATTGTTTAATGAAGAACTTGGTAGGTGCACAATGTTCACTTTTAAAATTATATACAGGGTGTCTCAGCACCAGGTTCACAAACTTCTAGGAGGGGTAGGGTACACCTAGATGACTCGGAATCACATAGCAATGGTGGTCGCAAACCACTCACAGCGCTAGTTCTAAAACCGTCCAGCATACACAAATATTTACAAACAGTGCGTAAAAAGTGCCAAATAATAATCAGGTCAGCTGCTGAAGTGCAGAGATGATTATGACATCGCATTCTGCGCTTCTCATGCACTGGGTGTCACACTATTTGTGTATGCTGAACGGTTTTAGAACTAGCGCTGTGAGTGGTTTGCGATCAGCATTGCTATGTGATTCCGAGCCACCTAGGTGTACCCTATCCCTCCTAGAAGTTCCCTAGTGCTGAGATACTCTGTATACCTAGTGTTTGTTTGTTTTTTACAGTTATCATGCAAATGAAAAATATTTTTTAATTCGTATTTTCATCAAATGAAACAAAAATGCTTAGTATTGCCTCTTATGCAAAGATCAAAAACAATAGAATATTATAATAAATGGTTTGCGTCCGCTCCTGGATTTAGCCTCCCAAATGCAAGACACCTTTTGCACTCTCACTAGAAACGGCCCTATTTGTAACCCCCCTTATAAATTTCCTACATACACTCTGTTGCTCTCATAACATATATTATTTTAAGTAATCAGTATGATATAAATTCTTAAAAGG
>QLNU02015360.1:56461753-56479424 GCA_006491805.2 Dysdera silvatica
ACATCAGCAGTCATCAACTCTTTAAGATCAACAGACATTGAGGATGTGTACATTGACATGGTGAAACGTGTGTATAAAAATGCAAGTGCAAAATTTCGGTTACATAAAGATACCAAAACTATCAAACTTGGCAAAGGGGTGAGGCAGGGAGATACCATTTCTCCAAAACTTTTTACTTCTGCTTTACAGATGATTTTTCAGCTGATAAATTGGAATAACAAGGGAATAAAAATAAATGGTGAATATTTAAATCATCTGCGGTTTGCTGATGACATTGTTATTTTTTCAACGGACCCATTAGAACTCCAAGACATGGTACAAGAGCTCTCAACTAGAAGTGAAGAAGTTGGACTCAAGATGAACCTACAAAAAACTAAGATCATGTTCAATAATTTTGTAGAGGAAACAAAAATACAAGTTGACAACACTGAGCTAGAAATTGCTGATTCATATATTTACCTTGGCCAGCTGATTTCAATGGATGGCAACATTATGAAAGAACTCAACAGACGTATTAAACTTGGCTGGAGTGCATTTGGAAGAAACAGTTTTATCCTGAAGGGGAAATTGCCTTTGTGTCTAAAAAGAAAGGTCTTCAACCAGTGTGTATTGCCAGTCCTCTCTTATGGATCAGAGACATGGAGTCTAACAGTTGGAGCAATACGAAAGTTACAGACAACGCAAAGGAGCATGGAGAGGTGCATGCTTGGAATAACTAGGAGAGATCGAAAAAGAAACACTTGGGTGAGAGAGCAAACTAGAGTAGAGGACATCATTGTTAAAGTAAAAGGACTGAAATGGCGATGGGCTGGGCATATTGCAAGAAGAACTGATCAACGATGGACAACAGAAATTCTGAACTGGATTCCAAGAGACCACCGAAGACCTAGAAAACGTCCTCAAACTAGATGGGTGGATGAAATAAGAAAAGAGGTTGGGGTGACGTGGAAACGAATGGCCCAGGATAGACTTGTGTGGAAAGCATTTGGAGAGACCTTCATCCAGCAGTGGATAGATAATGGTTGAATATGATGATGATGATGATGATATATATATATAAGTGATAAATCGTATATATATACGACATTTAATAATGCACCGTTCTTAAAGTGTCAGTGCCAAATATGTAGAAATTAGTCGTAGATTTTATATATAGAATACTATGTGCATAGAATTTATATATAGAATATTGTGTGTATAGAATTTATGTATAGAATATTGTGTGTAGAGGATTTATATATAGAATATTGTGTAGAGAATTTATATATATAGAATGCTATATATATAAAATAATATGAACGTCGTTCTAGTTAAAATAATTTTTCTAAGATCGTTATGTTTTAGTGTTCAAATCTCTTCCACCTCAAAAAGAAGATGCGCGGGAAACAAAAATGCCCAAAACCTGTTGCTGTCGAAAAGAGCAGAATTAAGATATTACCATCCAATTATATCATGAGATCGTAAACTATGGTAATGGGTCTTAAATGCCACTAGCTGAAGGGCCCTAGATTGCCAGGGCGGGGTTACATTTGGGGAATTTCCGCGCAAATTTTCCCCTACCAGGTATCTTCCTTTTTCCCCCTTCAATCAGGGAGGGATTGTTTTTTTAACGAAGGTTAACTGATGAAGCCCTTTTCTTCACAGGGTTTCATTAAGCTTGAAGCAGTATAACAGGCGTAAAAATTCGAAACTAAGTGCTGCTTCTTATCATTTTTTGTTAATAACTGCTTGTTTCACTAAATGAATTTAATTATCCCAGATTTCCGATAGACAACTCATTTATAGCTTTTTTATAATGAGCAGGTGCAACTTACATTAATTGTATATGCGTAATTTATGTCTATATGGACATTAATTGCATATCGCGATATAAACTTGAAATCATAGCCTTTTAAACCGCTTTTGTTTTTAGAAAGCGTTTTTTCACTGACGTTTTACTGTGGATTTTGACACAAGGTCTTCTTTCTCAACAGAAAATCCCGACCATTTTAAGGAGGAAGGGAACAAACAAAGAAAAGAAGGAAATAAGGAAGGATGGATTGATTGATTGATTGAGGTTAAGATTTTTTTTAAAGTATTACATTTTCTAAATTATTAAAAAAGAAGGGAATAATTTGCAGTCCCCACGTTTTTTAAAACCTTATACAGCCGACAAAATATGACATTTTTTATTCCAATCGCAATTTGTTATCTTGTTTATGGATAATTCAACTTTTAGTTTATAAATTTAAAACAAATAATTACCAATGTAAGAAAGGGACGCATCCAGATTTTTGAAGTGAGGTATTTAGAATTGAAACGAAGAGATGTAAACGAGAGATGTACAATGGAAATATAATAAATGCGATTATTTTTAACATATTTATGTGATACTTAATGCACGACTGCGTGAAATTCCATTTATAAGGAATCTTAGATAATATCCCGAAATTAATTGCAAATAATAATTACTTTAATTTTAACGATTAATTTAATTTTTAACTGATTAATTTAATTTCCAACAATTAATTTAATTTTAACATTTAATTAAATAAAATTTAATAATAAATAAATTTATAATAATTAATTATAAATTATATATAAGTAATACTTAGTGATGAGGATCATATATTTTTATTGGAGAACAAGTTTATTGGCTTTTTGGATTTTGATTGCATAAATTTGGCAAAATTCGGTATAATGGTTTCTAAAAGAAAATTCGGTACTTGGAAAATAGTCATTATAATTTAAAACTAAAGCAATAATAAAGAATATGAGCAGTTATATGTCTTGTGGATTGCTAATATGACATTGTCTTTATTTGTAAAGATGCTTTTGGAGTATTATAAAGTATGACATGTAAAATTTCATGCTATTGTAAATTAGAGGGACTAAAGTTCAACCTCTATAACACCAAAGTCAAATTCAGTAATTTTATACAAAATGTAAGGGTCGACAAGTAGAACAATATACGTGAAGTATAAATTATAGATATAAAGGCGATCCACGATGCGTAAAAACTAAGTGAACGAAATATATCCAAAACATATTTATTATATAATTTCTCAAGTACACAGATCGCGTTATTCGGCACTGACTATTCATTCACGTATTTCAAAGAAGGCAGACGCATTCTGCCGAATCTATTGTCTACAATTTAATAAATTATATAATTACGTCAGTTTTGTGTCAATTTCTTCCACTTACACATTATTAATAAAAAATAAAAACAAAAATAAATTTAATAACGTAACTTTGCTTTTGCTCACGAATACATTCTATGATAAGAAAACAAAAAAAATAATCCGCGCACCCATATAGAGCCATCCTATGACTGGAAAATGTGAGTATAGATCTATGCATAATGTAGAGATGTAAATGATCGTCGTTCCGTGAGACTGCGCATGAAATACATATGCCTGATGACGCTAGAATTGCAATCGTTGCGGCGTATATAAAACTACATAGGTCGCTAAAGGAACTAAAATAACAATGCGCTAAATAATTGTTTTTCAGAACAGTGACTGTAAGTGATAGTGGAGGTCTGGGTGTAATATGCATACCTAGACGCCGTATTGTACGTCACCAGTGGTGTAGTTCTAAAAAAAAAGTAGCTAGCCTTCTTCTAAATCAGGGCTGGATCCATGGGGGGAAATCCTGGAACCTCCCGGACCATTAAATAGTCCATTCCATTAATCTGATAGGGGCAGAAATTATTATTATGTGTGGGCTGTTGGCGCTGGCATTGCAAGGCCCCCACAAATTCCCCTTTTGATCCGACACTGCCTACAACATATAGCTTCGGGGGATATAAGCTTAAAATAATAATAATAATGTGATACAGACCCATGTGCCCAGCAGAACTAAACTATGAATGACCTCTGAAGTGAGCTAATAAAATAAAGAAAACAATTGAAAAAATAGCCAAAAGTCCTCCTTTTCGCCCTTGTCGCCTTCATTGTGTCAAACAGCATTGTGGCTTATTCTGTTTTCGGAATATAGTTTAAGACACTTGTTCCAAGCTGTAATTTCCTTTAAATTCCCACGATTCTTAGTTGATTTATTCAAAATTTTAGGGTCATTGCTCTAAAAAATTTTTTTTCTTAACAGAATTGTAGAATCCACATATTTTTTATTTACAACTTGAACAGAATTTTGTTTGTAAAATGTATGATTTCCTAAAATTTTCCTTAGCGCCGCTATGCCTCCAAAAGAAGTACCCTAGTGCCGCTAGGCCTCGACTACACCACTGTACGTCATTATGAACCTGAGTACATAAGTATTGAAGAAATGCAATTATTTCATTCAGTTAAAATAATATTTTATTAATAGCTTTAAATGTTTAGGTTAATTTAATAATACACGCTAAAAATAAATTAATTCGAATGCCTCGTTAAAAGAATTTAGTACGCATTTTTGGCGGAGCCTTTGAAAATGACGTGTGCACACTTTAATGGTAAACAGACGTCTGATTTGATTTTAGAATTCGGAAAACAATTACACACACTGTTGCCAAATATTAAAAGTAAAATTGTAATTATACAATATTTGAAAAATATGAAATAAAAGTAACAGATTTGGCATGGTGTCAATTTTAGAAATTGAACTTTTTAAGTTTATTTTCTTGCTTTTCTAAGTGGCAACAGTTAAGAAAGCCTGCAAAGCGAACATTTATATTGTAGAAATCCACAGTATACACCCCTTTTTAGAGAAAAAAATGTAATTTTTTTTAAAATAAAGTTAACATACAAAATATATAGTGTATGGACGTAAAAACAGAATGTTCATTCCAGTCTGAATTCTGTTTGCATATACTTTGATTATGCGGCTTTTCTTTGCATGTAGTTCTGAGTGCATGTAATGTGTACGCGGTTTCGCGGGCGCCCAGTATATACGAGGCTTTGGGCGCGCGTAGTGTGTGCGTGGCTTTGAGTGCGCGTATTTACAGGTCGCTCAGTGAGCATATTTACTGTGCAACAGGAGAGCGGTCTGAAAAATTTTGATAAAATGCGCAGAGCTAAGAATTGGAAAAAGCACGTACAATTCAGATCTGTTTAGAATATCACTTAGTTAGCGCTAACATGATGCATACAAAAAATTTAATCATTAATATTTAAAAAATGAATAAAATTTTAAGTATTTTACTTTAAATTAGCATAATGCGATTCGTAAAATAGTTTTTAGTTCGAAAGAGTTCGTTACTTGCAGCATTCTTAGGGCGAAAGTTTATTGGAAAAATGGCATAGTTTGTATCAGTTGTGGCAGACTTGTCTTTTTCATCAGAGTTATTGGCCACAAGTTGGGTTTTGTTGATGATGGCGAGAGCGTTGTTGTCAAGTAGTAGTGTCGATGTCGGTTTGCCGTTATTTCTCATTTTTTCTTTGGAATTCCAATTAGTTTACGAATAAAATGTAATTACTTACTGGAGTATTTCACAGGATGGTAAATACTTCATTAATTTGTTGATTGTCGTTAGTGCTGCTTTAGAAGATCGCCAGTCTTTGGAATGCAAGTATTCTAAGACGTCCAAATATCGGAACTTCAGAATCAGAATTTTAGAATACTTGCGTAGATGCATATCAGAAATTTTTCGTTCTCTCATAGAAGTCACCGTTTAGCCAAGAAGCAGATCAGAAGATTTATCAGAAGGTTTTAATTCGTTAGACCGAGATCATCAATTGAGGATATTGGCGGAATTTGGAAGAGGCCGCATCATTGATTTCAAAAGCAGGTTGGTCGGCTCGTCGAATTGCCAACCATGTGGGCCTTTCTGACTTAACTGTGAGGGATTATTGTGAGATACATGAAGGCACGTGCATACGGCAGAAAGACATAATCTAAACCAGTGTTTCTCAAACTTTGGTCACTCACGGACCTCTTTAAGCATTGCTTTATTTATCACGGACCACAGCAGATGTATTTCTTTCTCCCCGCCCCATTAAAATAAATATTGCCTAAAATTAAGGTTTCCAACTATGGTTAATAATATTAAGCCCTACTTAGTCACCGTCATACTGATTCACACACCCCTGCCTCTTCCAAGGAAAGACATATCCAAAGTAACCCTCGACTTATGTAATTTATTGGCAGGCTTATATACGTATATAACAGCTGCATCAGGAGAGACTTATTCATTCATTGAAATATAATTTGTAGTTAATCTTAGCTCGTTTTGTGGTAAATTTTTTAAGCTTTTTGGGTTTTTTACTTTAAAAAAGCACTAGCTTTTGGCAAAAAATCTCTAAAATATCCGACCATGTTCTTAAAACATGGGTTGGTTGCCAAACCCACCTGAAACAAAATAATTTTTAGAGTAACACTATTTGATAAGGAGAGTATAAGTTACGATCTTATTTTGTCAAATTTACAATGAAAATTACATTTTTAATTTAATTAAATAATAATAAGCAATATGCACAGCATGGGTATTTTTAGAGGATTCAAATCTTTCACGAAACGCCGAAAGGTAAGGTTTATAACAGGTAATATTTATGAGAAATTCCTTAAATCTCGCACGAACCTAAATTCTAGCTTCGCCGACAATTTCTACTTTTTTCTTCTGAAATTTGATGATGGTCCTGCGGACCACCAGTGGCCCGTGGACCACACTTTGAGAAACACTGATCTAAACAGATCATTAGGAGTGAAGATCGTGTGATCAGTAGGCAAGCAAGAACATCTGCAACATCGTCTTCTTCTATCATCCAGAGATATGTAGTGGCCTCATACGAGAACTTTATTACTTCTCATGTAGACAACTAGCAGACGTAATTTTGCATCCAAAGCATCCTTACGTTTCTGCAATTGACATACCATATTGTTGGCTTCGTTTGCAGTGATGTGATAGAGAAACATGGAATAACATGAAATGGTATGAATTGGTAAGGTATTGTCTGCAGCGATGAATCCCACTTCTGTTTGTGAACAGATGCCCACTGTGTTAAAGTATGGAGTACCACTGGTGAAAGCTTCAGTCCCAATGCTTCTGTCGAGCGACACATTAGAACGTGCTGATCTGAGTAAATATCTCGTATAGTAATCAGTCACCACTACTAGTAGCATAGTGATATGAGGGACATTGATAGTACAGCAGTATGTTTAGGAAACCCTCTATCCTTATGCATTATTTTTCATGACAGGGCTACGAAGAGCAACTTTTTAACAAGACATTGTCCGCCTTCGCACAGCTAGATTTTTCCTGGAATGTGTACGTCACATCGCCATATTTGCGTGCTGTTCCTGGTCTCTAGATTTGTTGCCCATCAAGCATTTGTGTGACTGTATGGGACGGCATCTTCAGCCATCTACGAGTGTGTGAGATCTGAAGCAGCAATTTCAATATATGTGGGAAAATATCGCAGTTTACCATAGGTAGTTATATAAGTCCATACTAGGTGGAGTGAAAAAGGCCAAAAAGATTTCTTTTTCAATTTTATTGTTCCCTGACCCAACAAATTCTTCTGTTTGGTGAAAAAAGCACAGTAAAATAATTCCAGCTCAATCGCTTCTTATCTTCAGGTTCCACAGGAGATTAGAAAATATTTTTAATGTCAAACAGTGAAAACATCAAAATATAAATATTTTGTTTGCAATGTGTTTGTTTCCTGACTCAACACGTGGTTCTAATTGGTAAAAAGGGAACAGCAAAAAAAGTTTCAGCTTAATCAATCGTAATCTTAAGGTTCCACAGGAAGTCCGAAGAAATTCATCTTGGTATCGCACTTAGGAAGTTCATTCTGTGACCTTATTTGGCTGCGTATGAATACATCCCTGGATCCTGCACCACATCTTGCCAATGACGCTTCTGTCACCAGTCTCACATGCCTCTCTATTACTTGAGGATGGCATGGGAGCTTCCCTATTTAAAACTGTGAACCGCTTCTGATCAATTTTGTTCTATGTTCGTTACTGAGGTTCAAAGTAGCTGGTGATTCCAAGAGATTGTACCATTGAATTATCTCAGAATACTCCTCTGCTTTGAAATTCAATTCGGAAAGCTCAAATTGGTGTATTTTTCCCTTACAGCCAGTTTTTCTTGCTTTAGGTATTCTTTTTAGACCGAGTTCCTGAATGTGCACTCGTTCAACTTCCGGCATCGCCAACAGAATGTTTTCAGAGTAAGCAAAATAAGAGTTCCTCTGAATAACTTCGTGACATACCCAGTCACGTCAAGTATTTCACAAGTTTCCAGGGATTTTTCTATTGTTCCGGAAAACCCTTGTGGCCCAGATGTTCGTCAGCTTTTGCAGAAGATTGATGGAAAGAATCCTCTGTAAAAGGTGACGAATAAGTAGTTCATCAGTGTGCAACAAGCATACAAACGAATGCAGTTTATGACCAACAAAGAGTTCAAAACGTAATTAAAACATTTTCATGCAGAAATACCAAACAAAGTACTGCTTGTATGGTTGAAGAAATCTTTCCTAATTTGTCAGCCTCCTACCTCTACGAGATTTTGGTATTCTTTTTACGTTCTTGCACTTTTCATTGTAATTTCTTGTATTTTGAATAATTTCTTGTTGACATACCACAGGTATGGAGGCTTTCTTCCAAATTCTTACAATGTTACAAGAAATAATTTCGCTGATACCTTTGATTGACGGATCTTTCTTGTTCTCTTTCCACAATAACTCATTTCTGACCCGAAGGAAATGCTTCATTAAATTAGCATACATGGGTAAAACTCTCTCTTTAAGTTACATTGGAGATCCAAAAACACTATAAAAAGTTACATTTCTAGCTGAGGTAATCTTACAGTTAGTCCAACATAAAGCGCCATTGATAAAACATACGGAACTACCAACTAGAATGCCTTGATTTAGTAAATCAAATTTTGTAAATCAAGGCACTCTAGTACCAACAGGCTAACAATAACAAGTCGTTGGAAGATGAATCCGTCATCGATAAGCCATCCAACACCATGTGATCGCTTACGTCAAGCTATAACCACTAGTTAGACTAGCATTCTTTGAAATTAGGTTTGCTAGTTTGGTGTGGGAAATAATTTCTCAGGCGTTTTTGACAAAGTAATTCAAGAAAAAAGCGTAAAACCGTTAAAAAAAGTCAGTATAAATATTCATCTGAGATGTGGAACCCCAAGCTTATAATATTTTGGGCTAAAATTTGAAGACAAATTGTTTTAGCCTATTTGGAACCATGTAATGACTCAGACAATATGAATTTCAAGAAACAATTTTTTCACTATACCATGCTCCAAATCTAACCACATCGCCGCGTGTGTCCGAGTCACTGCAAGGTACTAAAGGAAGCTTTGAAATTGTGCTGTTTTTTCTCAATAAATTGCTCATTTGATGTGATAGTTTAACCACTTATACTGTACACAAACAAATAATTTAACTAAATATAATCGAAACTGAATTCTAAAAATCGGCAGAGAAAACACATACCAAGAAAGTGAATTAAAAAACGGATAAGCCAAAAAGAAAGAGTGTTACAAATATATGGAATGAAACACCTCAAATAGTTATATCTAATAGAGTCTTACGGAAATTCTTATTCAGTATTGTATATAATTTAACGTTTAAGAAATTCCTCTTCAAAATTCGCATTTTTCTAAGTAAATATATAGTTTTATTGCAAATTTAGAGAGGAGTAATGAGAATCTTCAATAAAAATTATATAGGGATCTCAAAATTATATACGAACACTAAATATGTTTTACACTGATTATATGCTCTTGGTGTGTAAATTATTCATCTTAAAATGAGGTATTAACCAAAAGGATTGTAAAAATGCTTTTTTTTAAGAATAAGTATGTTTCTTATAAACGTTACCAATGAGTCAAGAATTTTAATTGAAGTTTCTTGACCATTATTACCGTAGTCAGATGTCTTATCAAACCAGATGTTAAGATTGAAAAGGGTATCTGAAAATGATTCAACTACAATATGAAAGCACTTTTCAAAAGCGGAAATTAATCGCATTTAGTGATTTGATATTACTTTTTGTAGGATATTCGGATCGCTGCGTTTCAATGGAGTGCTACCATGATGCTTGAAGTCATGCAGCATCTGAACATCCAGTTTTGACTTTCTCATGGACCCTAATTTTGGTGAGTGAACTTTTCTTCTGAATATACAAGAATTGGCTTATATACTATGATGAGCCATACGCATTAAGTAAAGCCTTTAATACTGCATATACATATACCTCAGACGGGGAAAAGAAGTTGTCCGCACTAACGAAAAGTCCACTTTAGTAAAGTAAAGTCGAATTAACGAGATTTCACTTTATTTTAAGACGAAATTCGTTTATTTTTCAAATAAGTGAAAAAATATGCAAGTGCATATTTTGCATTTTAAGTACATATGAATGAATATTTCGAAGATTTTCAGTGCATATTTGCATACCTATTTTGTTGGTTTTATAGTGTATACCAGCAGTTCTTCAACTGTGGGCCGCGGACCCCTGGGGGTCTGTGAGACCCTCCCAGTGTTCCACAAAGATTCGAAAAAATACCGAAACAAGAGCATTTGCTCTTTAATGCTAAGAATAAATTATGAGGGGACGAAAAATTCTTTCCTTAAATGGTGAAAATTAGTGATGAAACACTAGAAATAAATATGTATGATGCAAATTCTGGGCTTTAAACTTTGAGTTAATTCTTGGGGGTCTGCGAGGGCGAGTGAACTCTGAAGGGGGTCCGCGGTCTAGGAAAGTTAAAGAACCGCTGGTGTATATAACCCAGTTTCTATATTAAAATAACTTTCATATATTACACGTTTGCGAATTCCAGGACTCTTGAGGTTTGTTTATTTTACCGTCCAGATTTGAATTCTGCAGGCGAATAGGTATATGTATTTTGCAAGTCCATGCAGTTCGGCATATACAGGGTGTTCGGAACTTCTCAGTTCACTTATCCGTGTATAAGATATTGGCTACACGAAATGCCTCTGCGCGCACTTGCAGAGGCGCGCCCCCTACCTCACTCTCCTTTCCTTTCAATCAACGTCTTCTGGATTTTTCTTCTCGCCGTCAAAGTCCACGGCGATCACTTTTAACATTTCGCTTGAAAGCAATAACTTGTGCACCGATAAGTCGACTGAGACTTTCCGAACACCCTGTACTAGTTTATTGCACTTTAACGGTAGAAGTACTAAATCGAGTAGTTAACCACGAAAATGAATTTTAATTACATTATCGTTGCTAGATAACGCCTGTTACAAGAAGAAAATACAGGTATACATGCTTTTAATTAACCTTTAACTTACGGAGCTGGAAAGCAGAAATTTGTCTTCCACGCGGGGAAATATCCCTTTTTCCCTCTTTCCCCCACGTCAACCTAAGTGGCACCTGAAAGCGTCGTTACATAGGGTCAGGAGCAGGGCTTAAGCTGGATCTTTTAGAGCTATTTTAGCGGAAAAATTAAAATAAAATTAGCATTTTTAAAATTCCTTTAGCTTTTTTTTTTTATTAAATACTTCCGATATTTTTGAAAATTTTGTCCCTTAGGCGAACACTGAACAAAATAACATATTTAAAATTTCGGGCTACAAATAAAACTCTTTAGTTTTTACAAAATTATATAATTGACAATATTATTGTACAATTCTTCTGGGCATTGCTACACACCATAGTTGGTAGGCACTTTCAAAATCAAAATTATTTCGAACAGGTCATTCAATATTTATCATTAGCAATTTGCTTGCATGGTTCGTTGTTAAACAATTTCGCAAGTCAGTTTTAATCAAGTTCATTTGGGAGAAAGCCCTTTCACAATCTGCAGTATGCATAGGTATACTTGCCGCATATTCGGTTATTGATTGAGCACAGTGAAGGAAATTCTCCATTCATTTCATTTTGATTTAAAAACTGTAGTAACTGCAAAAATGAAAACTCCTTTCTTTACATCAGGCACCTACAAATTTCCAAATTTCTTGAAATTATTCCATTCTGACGGTACGCTTTTTTTTTTAATTTATGCTTGTGATTGTCGACGGTGACCGCCAACATAAAACTGTGAAAATTTTTAATTTTCAGGGCTTTTGCTTTTTAGTGAAAATGGTATTTAAATTTTGCGGAAAATGCAATATCCTTTCGCAAAATGCGAAAAAAACTAACGTAGTTTAAACCCTGGTAAGGAGGGAGGTGTAGCTGCGTTTAAGTACAAATAAACAACGCCAAATAAGTTTAGTGGGCATGTATTGTACATTAGTGAGAGATAAGAAACTTACTCATAATCTAATAGCAGATTGTTAACTTTCGTACAAAGCAGTGAAGAAGAGGAAGGGAGTGGAAAAAGCCCTATTTGTACAATAGGCCTTTATTTCGTTACCACTCGCGAACAATCCATTTGTACTATTAAACTGACCACTGACTTGGGAAGAGCAGGAAAAAGGGGAAAATCTCTGGGATAGAGCTTACCCCAGCCCCGTTCTTTTGGGAGGTAAATATGCTGGGATATACTTCGTCCCGCCCGTAAGCTAAAGTTTAAAGCTTGGCGGTGGATTATTTGATGAAAATTTTCAAAATCAGGAGGAAACGTTGGTTATATCAGAAATTTTTATTATATTCCTTAATTCAATAGAAACTATTATACAAGTATATTTTATATAGATGCTTCCGCACACGCTTTCCATAGCATCAGTTTTATTTACCTAATATTCCAACTTGTCAGTGCAAATTATCGTCAGAGCATTACAAAAAGCGAAGAACCATATATCCAGATGCACGTTGAAGAGACCAAATCAGTAATCGTAAACCAATTGTTATTTTCGTTCGATATATGGATTAGAAATCGTCTGTCGAATAGATAGCTATTCATTGTCATCATTGCTTAATCCTTCTCAATTCTTGTTGTTCCGACTTTAACGTTTGGAAGCTTTTGCTCTTCCTTTCACACAATTCTCTGAAGAAAACTTGCTCAGGCAAATTGAAACATCAGGTCAATAAAATTCTCCACATGAAACGCGTTCCAGAAAGCGTCTACATATATTCATTTTTGCCTTGAAAGCTTTCGAAACTCTGACAATAAAAAATTATTTCACAAAAATGTCCTTTTGTTAAGGTAGAGTTTATTCGTGGTAAGATGTGCTATGTATTTTTTTTTTTTGTTGATAATTCACAAAGGATCTTAAATTTATCACCATTAAAAGTCGTCCACCATTATTTCATCCCATCAGTATTTTGAGTTGCCTTAACAATGGAGAAATAATCACTTCAGCCTCTTAGAATAATAGCATCAAACGCTACATTCTGTTGTAGTGGTTCATCTTTTACGTTCTATTCGTCTGGCAGCAAGATCAGGCGTAAGACGGGCTAAAAGAAAAAGGAAAAAAAAAAAAAAGCAGTCGGCCAAATTCCCATCACGCGTTTTCCCTCCGGCAAATAATTACAGACCGTTTGCGTGAGAACGCGTTGGAGAATTTGCTTGCAAAACTCGGGATAATATACGAGTTTTTCGGTTGAGTTGGCTGCTAATAAAGTATACTACAACGAATTCTCAATTCGACGCTCCCCCGTTCGAAGACAGTGTTGTAACGCGTGGTACCGTAAAACTTAACATGAATATCTTCGCTTTGACGTTCTCCTCAAGGCGTTGACTCCCTTGTTTAAGGATCTCGACTTCAATAGAAGACGACCGCAAGAAATCGGCCTCTTTTCCATCCGCTGTGTACTTTATTAGACTTCCGTTGAAAGCTGGCAGAACGTAGATTAGGAAAGCTTAGTTTGCTGACACGTACACACACATTCCTTCGTGCACCTTTAAGGTTTATTTTCCCATTTTTTTCTGGCTTAGCACACATCAGCTGGATACAGATTTTAGTTGTGATACGGTTTTTGCTTGCAGATGAAATTGCTATCGATGGGATTGCCAACTTGATTTCAATCTGAATTGTTCATTATTGCTACATTTTATAGCAACAAAACTCACGCACAATCATTGTTATTGTCAATTAAGACACACTCTAATTTAAAACCTCCATTTTTGTTTTGTGATTGTCAGCGCCGTAGCATGATTTTAGAAGTGGGCCATATCTAAGTGTTTAATCCTTCCTCCTTAAATAAAGAAGCCACAATTTATATATAGTATATCATCATGATGACAATAATGGTGATGATACATGTATGGATCATGACTTGTTAATTCGATGTGGGGATAGTGAACAACTTGGAGGGATGGCTCACTTTTGAATTCACCTTACGCTGTTGGGGATTGTATTGTCCCCCTTGTATCTATATACATGTTCAGGCCTAATTATTTAATGTAACTTGTGCAAATCTTATTTTTTCATGAACGTTAGCCTAACTTGAAGGGTTTGAAAAGTCCTTCTGGAAACTAGGACCGTGTCTTTTATTCCAAACGGTCCTATGCTGGATTTCTTCAACGTTTAAATATAAAAATGAATTGCAAAACGCAGAAGTCTTTGAGTTTAGAGGGGGGGGGGGAAGTTAGAAATTATGTAGATTATGCAAAGTTGAATAAAACAGAAACTTCCGCAAAATTCAGGATAGCAAAGAGTATAGGAGAAGGTGGTAATATGGACCACCAATTTGTTTTTTGTAAACTGCGCCTGCATTTTAAGCTAATTTCACTCGTTTTGAGAATGGTTGGTCGCATATGCTAATCAGCTATGGCCATAATAGGAGTAATAATTTTTAGAATATATACAGTAACATCCATAATGCGGTTACCAAAAAACGAAAAATTACTTGTTTTATTTTTAAGTGCGGGTTTTATGGACCCCATGAAATAGTCACGGTTTATTTGTCAAAATTGAACTTTACTGTTGAAAAAACAAAATTTACGAAAGTCGCAGATATAAATTCGTTTCTCGGCTCCAGCACATTCACTATGTGCCCATAATTGACACGTCATATACATGACCTATATAATTATATAGTTCTCTATGGCAGTTATCAATATCAGCTGAGTCACAGAAGAGATAGTTGGCGTTTTGCACACCTGGTTTGCCCTCCTGCAGAAGAGTTTGTTGGAGTGAAGTGCAGGATATTCGTATATGATATAATTATAATAACAATATATGCATTACAATAGCAATAACTGCAATGATATATGTATAGGGCTGTTCAAGTATTACATCAGCATCCAACTTAGGGGAGGGAGGTTTGATTTTGCTTGCTTTTCGACGACGTGTGTGTGTGTGTGTGTGGTATGGGGGTGAACCATGCTCACGAAAGATACAGAAAATCATAAAACCAGCACATAGTCAGGCAGTAATATCCACCCTGACAGAACTACAATACTGGCATGTACAACACACTACGAGTGAAAGATATAAAATACACGTAATCACAGTTAAATATTTAATTATTTAAACCAGTGGCTGGCCATTAACCCTTATTCGCTAGGAGGCTACCTTCTATACTCCCCGTGGCCCCTCTAATATTTTTAAATTAAAACGAACGTATTATTTTTAATAAATGCATTTTATCAGATCAACTTCTTATTTATCCACTATTATGCTTACAAAATAAAAAATATTAATACGTAATCAAAATGTGAAAAAATTATAAAAAAATTTCACCATTGTCCCTTATAGTTTAATAATATATGTCTGTCTGTCTAGATGCATGTGTATAATAATGTATGTGTGTGTGTATGTATGCATGTATGTGTATGGCCTGCAAAAGGGTTGCTGGTATCTAACTGGAAGGAGACCCACACGCTGAACGTATGTGACGATGTGTGGAACCGGCCAGGCCAGTAACCTAGTGTCCTACCCCGCCTTCAAGTGGTGCAGGCTGAGCTTTCTATTTATGTGGCAAATTAATATTTGCTACACGGATAGAAAGGCGGAAGGGGAGGGCTAATTCACCAACCCGTCTAGCCAGCGTGGTGAAATTATGGCTAATTCCTCCATTATGTTGACACACCAGAAACCATGGCCCCTAGTCTCCAGGTGCTGGAGTGCTCCTGATCAAGGCAGCGGTCAGTGTGGCATGAAAGCAGGGGGTGCTAAGAATCACTGGAATGGCCCAGGCTGCCGTTTGTTATTGACCTTGGCTACGTTTAATGGACGATCCCTTGCTTCTGAAGCAAAACTTCAGGAATTGGAAGAGGAACTAGACAAGATCAAATGGGACATTGTAGGACTCAGTGAAGTTAGAAGAAAAGGTGAAGAGTTGGTGGAACTTAAAAGTGGACATTTGTTTTATTATAGAGGAACGGAAACTGGAAGAACAAGTGGTGTTGGCTTCTTAATCAACAAAAGAATTAAAGACTACCTTCTTGAAGTCGAAAGCACGTCAGATCGAGCAGCGAGGCTCGTTGTTCAACTAACCCAGCGATACCAACTTCAGATAGTACAGGTATATGCACCAACATCAAGCCATACCGACGAAGAGGTTGAAGAATTTTATGAAGAAATCAAAGAGTTACACACCAAAGGGAAACAACATATCAAGCTCATCATGGGGGATTTCAATGCAAGAATTGGACAACAGGAACAAGGAGAGACATCGGTTGGTAAATACGGATATGGGGAAAGGAATGAACGTGGCGATCAACTCATCGAATTTGCAGAAGCTGAAAATCTTAGCATCATGAATTCATTTTTTAAGAAGAAACCGCAAAGAAAATGGACATGGAAACACCCAAATGGGGGAACTAGTGAAATTGACTATATCCTGGCAAACAAGAAATCAATTATTGAAGATTGCAGTGTACTGAACAGATTTAATACTGGAAGTGATCATCGAATGGTGAGATGTAAAGTGCACTTAAATACTAAATTAGAACGACAGAAGCTCATTAGGAAACAAGTAAGTAAGAGGGTGGATTTAAAGAAATTAAAAGAAAATACCGAGGCATTCAAGTTGGAATTAAAAAATCGCTTTTCTGCACTGGAAGGACTTATTGAAGAAGTTGACATCTCAGAAGCAAATGAAAACATTGTTAAGACAATAGTTGAAACTGCTGGGGAAATTGGTGGTGTAACCTGTAAAAAGCACAATAGCAAATTATCTGAGAAGACGAAACAGCTCATGAAAAGGCGAAGAGATATGAAGGTGGACAATCAAAATACCAGTTCCAGGATTGAGTACATAGAACTTTGTAAAACTCTGCGCAAAAGCATGAAAGAAGACATAAGAAAATTCAACTGTGAGCTAGTAAGGAAAGCCATTGAAAATAACAAGAGCCTTAGGGTTGTTAAAGGAAGTTTATCTGTTGGGAAGAAACACATCATTGCATTAAAAGGAGAGGATGGCACCGTAACAAGAAATAGGGAAGAAATACTTAGAAGAGTTGAAGAATTCTACAAAAATCTATACGAAAGTAACAGTGGATTAAACGAAGACATTGAAATAGTCGAAGGAACAGCTCCTAAAATCTTAAAAGAAGAAGTTTCATTTGCAATAAAAAGTATGAAGAAAGGAAGAGCCCCTGGTGATGATGGTATTACATTAGATATCCTAAAAGAAGCTGGAGAATATGTAGAAGACATACTTGCAAAATTCTTTACCAAATGTCTTAACAGCGGTAACATACCAAACCAATGGGATTCTGCAACAGTAATTCTTTTGCATAAAAAAGGTGATAAAGAGGATTTGAAAAATTACCGACCAATTAGCTTGTTACCTGCTATTTATAAAATCTTCACAAAAGTGCTAACACATCGCCTGCAGAAAAAATTAGATGCAGCTCAACCAAGAGAACAAGCTGGATTTCGAAGTGGATTCAGTACAGTGGACCATATTCAAGTATTAA
>QLNU02015360.1:56479524-56532770 GCA_006491805.2 Dysdera silvatica
TAGCTTAACATTTTTCATTTAATTTCACATTCGTAATAGCTAAATTGAGATTAAAATTTAATAATTCATAATTGTTAATTAATGATTGATATTTATTAATTTTAATTTAACATTTAGGCTATTACCGTTAGGTTCATATTCATTAATATTTGACAATACTTACTAGTATGGGAATTATGTTTAATTTTAAATTAATGTTTATTAATATTATTAATAATTAGATTTTTCCAGATAACGAAAGTTCTAATCCCGAAAATAAATTCGATCAAGCAGACCACTTTACTTTGGAGATATTAAAAAGGCATTGCCTAAAAATCTACATTTACCGACAATTGAGTCTTGTCCGTGGTAAAATTCCGTCATCAGGAAACGAAGAAGACGAAACAAATGTTTATTCAGAGCAAGGAAGAAAATCAAATCTATCTAATATGCCATTTTAAATTAAAAATTGAACTTCGTTTTACCGAACCCGAAATAAACATCTTGCGCTGCTGCACACGTTTTCATTAGATCGTAAGATTAAAACTGCCTTTAATTTTAAAAGTCGGGTGTTTGAATTTTCTGATTATTCTTACCTTCATCTCGCACACAGCTTACGAGTTAACTCCGTAGGGATTACAGTTGTGATCTTTTCCATACAAAAATCTGCGGCCTTTGCCTTACAAATGGCTTTGTAAATCGCGATCACTAAAGTTTTAATTAGTTCGCATTGAAACACGGAAAAAGAAAATCAATTCCTTCTGGAAATTACTCAATCCAAAAACCGGAGCATTCAACATTACCATTATAAATTTGTGGATGCGGAAGGTGAATTAATACCAAAAAACCCTAAAATTCCCTCGGGTTGTATGCCCTTGTTTTAAGGGACTTTGAATTTCCTCGCTTCTTTTGCTTACTGCTTGCCAAAGTTGATTTGAATTTCTAAAATAGCACTGGCGACTTCAGCGGAAATCAAGACCACAGAAGGGTGTTCTTTAATGACTTATTCACATTTTAAAGTTTCATTCCAACGCGCCGTTCCACAACTCTCTTTCTTTTCAGGCTCAAATTCGGAGAACGACCTATTTTCTTAAGTTGTGCTGAAGGTCGCTTTTTTAAAATATGCAAGCTTTTACATGATATATTTATCTCGACTTGGCGACCAGATTTACTAAGACTTCCAATGAAACAGTACGATTGTACCTGGCCTCTTAATCCCCTATCATGTGTTAATATAATCGTTGACAAAATAATTTACATATTTTTGAGAAGGAATGAAGGAAAAGTAGAAGGGCCCTTCCTTCTTTATTTTGCGCATCTTCCAACCGCATTTCCCATCTCATCCAGTACTTCTTACCACGGTTTCCGTTCACCCCTGTGCTAATTGTACGCGGTACAACCATCTACTGGGAATACAATGCTTTCAGCTATGGCTACCTTTCCAACTATTCTTTTGTTCAATCACCAATAACAGCAAAGAAACAACAGTAAAAGTCAACTTGGAATGTAGTACAACGATAAAATACGAATTTATCTCTATGGAATGGTGTCATATCAAGGCTCCTTTACACGATCATGTTTCCGTTTCAGTTCAAGCCTATATTCGTTTACTAACTGGCCGTGTAAAAGATAGAAACGAAGAAGTGTTTCGATTTGAGATTCCATGTGAAGCAGGCCTGCAGCCAGGATGAAGGGACAACTGAGGCAAGGCAAAAGATAAAAGATACAAGGCAAATGCCCATATATTCACGGCATTTCCGAAACAATCTCTCGCATCCTCAAGGAAGCAAATATCCAAACATTCTATTCCCCTGTCACAACACTTCGCAAACAACTTACAAAAGTTAAAGACCCAGTTCCACCAGAAGATCTCACAGGCGCAATATACCAAATACCATGCAAAGACTGCAACAAACATTACATAGGACAAACAAAAAGAATGATCAAAACAAGAAAAAAAGAACACAAACAAGCACTCGCGAAAGGAGACATAGCCTCACGTCTGGCAGAACACGCTTTACAACACGGACACGAACCCGACTGGGACTCAACAAAAATACTACACCGTCACATCACAAACAAGAATAGTAGACTCTTCTTAGAATCTTGGGAAACTTACAAACTACACGGGAAAGCCATTAATACATCACAACCACTTCCAGAAACTTATAAACAACTCTTACTCTGAAATGTATGGGACCTCCAAATTAGGTAGCCCGCAGTATGGGTTTCTCATTAGTCCCTATTGGGGTTCTTCCATGATTCTATTGGAGGCCTCCCATTGGTTCCCACTGGGTTTTCCCATTCTGCGGGACTACTCTGATGAAGGGTTTTTCCAGAAATTTCAAGTATAAAAAGAGACAGAAACATAACATCGTCATTACTCCTGATGAAGGACTGCTGCTGATGCGTCCGAAAGCTTGAGTGATCTTTTTCATTGCTATTTTACCAGTGTTTAACCTTTTTATGTAATTTCCTCCCTGGTACCCTGTATTTTATTTCTATAATTATATAAAGTCCAAGTTTATTATATTCTAGAAGATATTTTTCCTAGGATCTTTCCTTGCATTGTCAAATTGTTTTATATGTTGTGAAATTTGAAATTTTTGTAATATGTAATATTTGTTCTGTACAGGTGAAAAATAAATAAATAATAATAATTATTATTATTAATATTATTATTATTATTTTGAATTTGTACAGTCCATCTTGAATTTGACGACTGGGTAGATTCTTTAACATCGGGACTTTCGCAAGGGCCTGGGATATCAAAGATATCTTCTTAGGATGTGAGCAATTCCAAGCAAAGCGGCCTTTTGGAGTTGGTGCACTACCATTTTGTCAATTTCTATTCCATTAAGATGATTTTCAAGATTTGGTGGGATTACTCCTAATGCTCCTATTAGTATTGGGATGACAACTGCTTTTTTGTTCCATAACATTTCGATTTGTAGTTCTTTGTATTTGGAAATTTTGTGAAATTCTTTCTCTTGAATTCTTGAGTCACCAGGAACAGCCACATCTGCTATCCAAACACACTTTTTTTTCAATATTAATTATTATTATTATGTCCGTTATACATTGTTGTATTACACAGTGTCAAGGAGATAATCACTATCCTCTTGATCTGGAGTTCTTGGTTCAGTTCAAGTCTCACCCAGAAACCTGAGAACTGTCCATATATCTTCTTAATATATAGGCGGTGCCCAGTAAGGCAGTTTTTTGTAGGTCTGTTGTCGTTATGTCAGTAATGTCCAGTTTTTCTAGGAAGTTCTTTAAATTAGGTGTGATGGCCCCCAGTGCACCTATCACAATCGGGATGACTGTTACTTGTTTTTTCCAGAGTCTATTAATTTCTATTGCAAGGTCACGATATTTGGAGATTTTTTCGAATTCCTTCTCTTTAATTCTGCTGTCACCTGGTATTGCAATGTCGATGATAAATACCTGTTTTTCCTTCACCAATGTTATGTCTGGTATATTGTGTTTTAAATGTCTGTCTGTTTAAAGCCGAAAGTCCCACAGGATTTTTATTTAGTCGTTTTCTGTCACTTTTTTGCTTCATGTTCCCAGTAGTTCTTGGTTACCGTGATCTCATAATTTCTGCAGATATTCCAGTGAACCAGGGAGGCTACTGTCATGTCTTTTTTTGTAGTCTAATTAAACTATTTTACTACAGCCACTGATTAATTATTCGACTGTATCATCTTTTACTTTACACAGCCTGCATTTACTGCTCGTTTTGCCTTTGGATTTTTGATGTCATCACGTTTGTTTGCAGTGCTTGCTCTTGTGCAGTAAAGATCAGGCCTTTGGGTTTTTTTTTAAAAGTTCACAATTGCAACTATCTCCAGTTATGCTGACTATCGACTTTTCCTCGATTTCCTTCAAATATTGTCCATGGAGGGGGGTTTGTTTTGTCAATTTGTGCGACGTTTTTGAAGTTCATTTAGTTTGAAGGACTTCTTTGAGTCTGAAACCTTTATTAGCTTTCTTGAAGCCACTTCCATTAGAATCTTCTCCTTACTTTTATTTAAATATTCATTAAGGTCTCTTTTTTCCTCTTCAACAGTTTGTTTAATTTGTAAGAGGCTTCTTCTTCCTTCTCTCCTCGGTAAGTACAGTCTATCTATGTCACTCCGTGGACGAAGATCATGGTTTATGGTCATTTGTTTGTGTGTTTTTCGGTCTAAGTTATCCAAGTCGATTGATGTCCAATCAATAATCCCTGCCGTGTACCGTATTACTGGTATGGGCCAACTGTTCATGGCTCTAATGGTGTTTCCGCCATTCAATTTTGATTTCAAAAATTTTCGTATGCGTTTCATGTATTCTGAGCATGCGATGGTTTTCATATTACTATGAAGGATTTCATCTAGTTCTAATATGTCCAAGTATTTGTAATGCTCTTCGTTGGAAAGTTGTTTGGTTATTGTGCGTTCGCGCAGACCTGACGCCTGATACCGTTAGCAGACGGGTTAGTCCATTGCAGTTTAGGGAAGGGCGTCTTGCCGAAACTGGTTTTTCATGTGGGAAAAACCAGTTCCTCCAAGACGGCCTTCCCTAAACTGCAATGGACTAACCCGTCTGCTAACGGTATCACGCGCCAACTGAGCGCTAATGCACAGTATTTGCTCGTTGCCAAGAATTATATCCTCTGTGTTTTCTATATTTCCTTTTTTTTATTGTGATCGTGGCACATTTATCTAGGCCAAATTCCATCTTAATATCTTCACTAAAAATTCTCACCGCGTTTAATAAAGATTCCATTTCCTTTCTGGATTTTCCAAATAGTTTTAGATCATCCATATACAGTAAGTGTGAAATTTTCCCCATTTTGTTTTGATATTTCATATCCCATTCTTGTATTGTTCAGGATTGTTGTTAATGGGATCAATGCAAGTGTGAATAAAAGGGGTGATAAAGATTCCCCCTGGAATATACCTTTTTTGGATCTTTACCTCCCCTAAGAGTTCATTGCTTGCATACAAAGTTGTTTTCCATTTATTCATGGTCTGGCTTACTAATTTCACAATATTGGAGCTAATTCCAAGCATTTCTAAGGATTTTGTAATCCAGCTATGTGGGAGTGAGTCGTATGCTTTTCTATAATCAATCCATGCAAAGGAGATGTTTCTTTACTTCGTTTTAACATTTTTGAGAATCATTTTATCTATAAGCAATTGGTCTTTAGTTCCACGCGAGTTTTTGTAATTATCTTTTTGTTCCAATGGGGAGAGTTCATGTTTCCACAAGTATTCATGGATTGAGTTGGCAATAGTACTAGTAAGAAGTTTATAGGTTGTAGGTAGACAAGGAATTGGACGGAAGTTGCTAGGAATGGGGCCTTTTGCTTTCTCCTTTATGATGAGGTATGTTTTACCCGTCGTGAGCCAGTTTTCTATTTTAGCTGTGTGGAGGATAGTATTGAAATGGGCAGCAATTCTCTTATGGAGGCTGGTGTTTAAGCCAAAAACCATGTACTTTATCAATTCCAGGTGCACATTATTATTATTATATTGTTTAATATTAATATAGTTGACAAAATAGAGACAAATATTAATATAAGTTCTAAATATTTTTAATGTTTTATTTCTTTATTTCATATTTTACTGTTTCGGTTACGAAAATGTGCGAACATAGCCTTTTCGTTTTTGCAAAAGCGCCAAGTAGGAATTCCCGAAAAATGACCTAACTTCCGTAAACCAATAAAACAATTTTAACTATTCAAAGTTTGTAATTTATTATTAACTTCGTCAGTGCTAACACAACTGCCAAATTATGGTCGACACACAGTGTCTCTGGGCGAGTTTTTTGCGTTTTTCGTGGGAAATTGATTATACGTAATAATTCCGACACCCACGTGTTTTAGCTCAAACTAGAGCTTTTTATGTTATAGGAGAAAAAGAGGCATCGTCTCCAACCTAGATTCGAACTAGGGTCTCTACGTTGACTCCGGAGAGCCTTGACCGCTAGGCTATCGAGGACGGGTACGAAACCCCCTTTCTCCGTATGTAAAGGTGTTAAGGTATTATTACCCTCCGCAGGGATAACACAATTGCCAAATATGGTCAACACAAGAAAGCCTCCGGGGCGAGAATTTTGTGAGTTTTCGTGGGGAATTTATTATACCTAATAATTCTTGTTCTTGTCAAGATCTAGCTTGGTCTAGAAAACGTGGGTATCAGAATTATTGCCTATAATAAATTCCCCACGAAAATTACGAAGAACTCGTCCCGGTGGCTTTGTGTGTTGACCATTATTTGGCAATTGTGTTATCCCTGAGAAGGGTAATATTAATTTACAACCTTTAAATACGGAGAAAAGGAGTTTCTTACCCGTCTTCGATGGTCTAGAGATTAAGGCGCTTCGGGGTCAACGGACAGACCCTACTTCGAATCTAGGTCAAGGAAGACGCCTCTTTTTCTTCTATAATAAAAAAAAAGCTCTAGTTTGAGCCAGAAAACGTGGGTGTCGGATTTATTACGTATGATAAATTCCCCACGAAAAACTCACAAAATTGTCGCCCCGATGGCTTTGTGTGTTGACCAAGTGTGTTTCAATCGGATGTATTTCTAGATACTCAAAATACTTAGACAGACTAAACGAAACGTAACTTATTGAAAGTGGTTGAATTGTTTGATCGGTTTTCCAAAGGATTAAAATTAGAATAGTCCTATTTTGAGGGACTGAATTTGACAATAATCAATTGGGGTTTATGAAAAAATAACTAATAGTATTTTGGTTATAGACAAAATCCCTCGGATGTGATCAATAACATAATTTAACGGTTGAACAAAGAAGCTGAACGAAAAGAAGCCAAATCAGTTATCAAACGGAGCTAATGAAGACATACCTGTCCCTTAAAGTGTTTCATTTTTCCGAAGTTGCTATTTTCATGTCAGTTTGCTCACCCCCTTGGTTCTATTCCTCTAAATGATCTGTATGCCAAATTTCAGACAAATTGAATAATATATAGGGGTTGCACACACATTTGTCACTTTTGTAGGGTTCAGCTGTATTCATAGGGCGATGTAGCATGTCTGCCCTCCACTTCTTTCAGAAATTGTAGTGTACTAATTCTTTTCTCTTTTTTCAAGTTGTGAAAATAAATACTAGAAAGGGAATTTGGCTACTTGAAAACATGCCAAGTGGTAAATTTCTGGGAGTTCTGCGCACCTCTAGAGAACAAGTATTAGTAGTCCTTATCTATCATCACAACGAGATGAAGGAAACACTCTCTGATGCTGCAAAGTCCCCAAGTATCAAACTTCAGGAAACGTGGAAGAAATCAAACATCCCTGTAATGACGGAAGAGAATATTAGAGCTTTTATTAAACAACTATATAAATCAACGTTTATTGGCGTAGTGATACCAACGCCGATGGTATGGCGTGATTAGATGGTGAAACGTTCGAAAGAAAATAAATATTTCTGCGTTCGGTGGGACCTGAACCCACGACCTTCCACATCCACTTCAGGTCCCACCGAACGCAGAAATATTTATTTTCTTTCGAACGTTTCACCATTTAATCACGTCATAACATCGGCGCTGGTATCACTACGCCAATAAACGTTGATTTATATTGTTGTTTAATTTAATCTGCGTAGTGTTCGATTTATTTAAATATAAATTAGAACTTGTATTCAGAAGTTATACAAAGAATACCAAAATCTGGGTAAAGAGATATCAAGAAACACGTAAACAGTGAATATGAAGTTGAAGATTTGGAAAGGGGATCTTGTGGAACTCTTTGATATCGTTCGGCAAGATGTGATGACAATGAAGAGTGTATTTATTGCAAGAAGGTAAAACATTCCTTAAATTCACAAAAACGGAATGAAACGATTTGACGTAAAAACCCTAGTTTTTCAAGGGAAAGACTAGAGCGATTTTGTTATTAGTTATACAAAGACATCCTATGGATTATTTGGGGTCAACGAAACGGAAAAATATTGCAGGGATGGGCTAAGAAGATTCATCAATGCCCTTAAAGTTGTAAATGATATTTCAAAAAGGGGTATAGTTCTAATAAAGAAATTCAACGAGTCAGTCAGGGATGAACAACAGAAAAGATTCCTGTTGAAGACTGTTGGACACCACAGAAAAGTCGTCACGAAGCGAACCAAAGCAGGGGTTGCATCCTATAAATTTAACTAATATAAATAACATGAATGTTATTAAGTTGTTCCATAAAAGTCTTGTTTGCAGTTCAGTTTTGTTGAATGGATTTGAAAATAAGAAAATAAAAATAATAATCGTTGGAAATCTTGTTCCTTTAGCTTATACAGGTGGTCCTAAACTATATGTCAAAAATGTAAAGGCAGGTAGAGGGGACCTAAATAAGCAGATTTCGTATAGGAATGTGTGTGCGGTAATGACACATTAAAGCGCTAGCTTGTAAAGCAGTATGAATCACAGGAAACTGAAAAGACAAGTAAAGACAAAAGAAAACAAAAATTTATTAATAGTTTACAAGAGGTGCTCGAAAGAGCGGCCACCAACAGCGATACAAGATTCACAGCGACGGCGCATGGATCGGCGTACATTAGAAAAGACGTCAGGCATGTCGATCACATGTCCAGCAGCAACAGGCAAGCGGGCAACAAGATCTTCTTCAGAAGTGACGGGACTCTCGTACACCAGGCTTTTAATATGACCCCAAAACAAAAAATCCAAGCAGGTTAAATCAGGAGGACGCGGTGGCCAGGGACCTGGACCGCCCCGTCCTATAAAATGCTGGCCGTAGACAGCGTCCAGGTGATTCCTGACGTTTCGACTGAAGTGAGCTGGGGCTCCATCGTGCTGGAACCACATTCGTCTGCGAACAGCTGGAGGAACATCGACGATCCGGTTGATTCCTATCCGGGAATCGCTCCCTGTACATCCTTTGAGCAGCTAATCCATTTCCTTGTGCAGCCCCATACATGAAATGCATGTCGGCCAGCTCCGCATTGGTGAAACGATGCATGCTGCTCGAGATCCGTGCGGGAAATGATGAATCCAGCTAGCGAAGCGCTTTTATACGCCGCAGTCATCAGCGCTCTCTACCGGCTCAAGGCGACATTACCGCACACACAATCCTATACGAAATCTGCTTATTTAGGTCCCCTCTACCTGCCTTTACATTTTTGACATATAGTTTAGGACCACCCTGTATATACGAGGGTTGGAACTTTAATAGTCACAACTATTTGTTTACAGTTGACACAAAATGGATGCATGTTACCAAGTTTTACTGCCCCTAAATGTAGTCACCCGCATAGTGCACAACCCGTTACCAGCGATGTGGAAGTTGTAGGATACTTTTAGCAATGCCTACTGTGTTGATAGTTAGAACGGACCGGTCTACTACCTGAAGAATCTCTGGAACAGTTCAAGTCATAGTCAGTCAAGTCAATCAAGTCATAGTCACAAGGGCTTAGTCCTTGTGGCTCTGACTTGATTCTTAAGATGAAGGAACCACTTTGTGACATTCGTTTCAGAACTGTTCCAGAGATTCTTCAGGCAGTAGACCGGTCCATTCGAACTATCAACACTACAGGCATTGCCAAAGTTATCCTACAATTTCCACATCGCTGTGTACACAATGCTGGTGACTACATTGAGGGACAGTAAAACTTGGTAACATGTATCTATTTTGTATCAATTGTAAATAAATAGTTGCCACTATTAAAGTTCCAACCCTCGTATATAAGTGTGCAAAGTGTGCAACCTCTAACTATTACCCAATCTTCCTCAAATTTGTCAGATATCATTTTTATATTAATAGGACTGAGAACGTGAACAAAGTCAACAGCAATGTAATATTTAAATTTTTGCCTAATAAAATGAAACAACCTACTGTCCCTGTTATTGAGTGCTAATTTTTTGATGATTTTAATCCTGCTGGAACAAATAAGGAAACATATACATGAACAGTGGCGGATTTACCAATAGGCTAAGTGGAATAAAGCCCACGCCGGCAAATTTTCAATAGCGAAAAATTTGCGACGCTCCAATTTTTACCAATCGATTTACAAATGCCTCAGAAATTTTCTTTAACTATCGAAACACGGCACGATTTCTTCTTCCCCTCTACAGCTTATTTAAATGAAAATAGGCATCGAACAGGCCTGCCCTTTCTATTGTGAAACATTGCTAAGCAAATGCAAATCACTACACCACAAAGTATAAACCAGTTTTAGAACAACGTTGAAATGCTTACAAATTTTAATAATACACAAACACATGCTTTCAACCATTCAAAGTGATGGTCATTATCAGGTGTTAGCTTATTTAAGTGGAAATAGGCATCGAACAGGCATGACATTTCTATTATGAAATATTGCTAAACAAATGCAAATCACTACACCACAAAGTATAAATCAGATTTAGAACCACCTTGAAGTGGTTAAAATTTTAATAATACATAAACACACATGTTTTCAACCATTCAAAGTGATGATGATCATCAGGTGTTACAAAATCTGAAAATTTTTAGATTTTGTAACATCTGATGATGATCTTCACTTTGAATTGTTGAAAAAACGTTCATGCATTATTAAAATTTTTAACCACTTCAACTTTGTTCGAAATCTGATTGCTAAACAAGTTGTAAACAAAGAAAAGGGATAAAAACGCAGCGCTTTAGTTTAAGGCTAAGTTCAAGACTATGGCAATATCTAATTCGTCTTCTGAAGAGTAGTTTTCTTGTTTGAAACGAATAAATAAATTTTTAAGATCTGTATGTCGGAAAACAGATTGAATAACTTAGCAATTTTATCAATTGAATCCGATATATTGGAATAAATTTATTTGACGCCGTTGTTAAAAATTTAGAAGACGACAAATGTAGACGACAATATTTCGAAATACCTATGGTTTACTGAAGAGTGCACTTACTTGTGACATTTTACTTAAAGTTTTAATAGATGTGTAAATATTTTTGTAATGAAAAACATGATAATATTTATTGATTTGAGCTACTAGTTTTGTTCTAAGTGAGTGATGTTTAGATTACGATGTTAAAATGTGGTGACGATATTTTGTTTCATTATAAAGTACTATTTATATTATTAAGGATTACTGTGTTCGTTTTCTATTTTTTTTTGTAAAGACAAAAGCCTTTTTCTATTTACCAAGCTTTTATATCCATTGGAAGATGCTATGTGCAGAGGCATGACTAGGTATTGGCAAAGGGAGAGCTGCTAAGATTGCAGCGCCCATGGTGGCTCAAAAGGCGGCAAATTCGAGAATATTTGTGTAAAGTCGAATTTGAAATAATCACCAGTGGCGTCAAAATCTGAGTTACGTCTCTGGTTATGATTAGTAAGACAAGGCGATAAAATGTATCTCAGCCTACCGACGGCAAAAGATATCAACCTAATGAAATCGTAAATCATGTTCATGATAGCGAAAACGTTTAATAATATTTTTGCCTATGATCGCTCGAAATGCAATGTTCGAAAAAGAGGCTTGGTCTATAAAGTGAAATAAAAGCCTACATGACAAATGCCCCTTTAAGTAATGATCCTAAAAGAGAAAATTTACTAACTAATATCTAATCGAATCGGAGCTAGTTAAAACCCCTTTACATGGTCATTTTTTGTTGTCTCAGTTCAAGACTTCATCCACATCGCGTTTCAAGCCAACTAATCATGTAGGGAAGACTGGGGCACATTCGAACACTCCGCCTTTTTTATTTTTTATATTATATTCGATAGTATTTTGTTAAGTTTTAATGGACGAAAATTAAAAAACGCGATTTTTAGTTCATATCAACATTTTTATACACAAGAATCGACCTTATTTTATGCAGTAAATGCATTTTATGAAATTATTGTAACATGTCCAAATCTGCCCCATAGATGGGGCAGATCTGAAAATATATGGGGTAGATTTGAACATCTCTTTAATGTTTTATAGAACTTGCTGGAAACTGAATATTTAACATTATATAATTGCAATTATGCTTATATTATATTTTGTTTGAAAATACTGAATCAAAAGCGAAGCATTTCATTGCTAGATTCCGGGTTGTTCCATTTGTACCACTGGGCTGTGGAAATTTCAACATTACATTGTTTTTTTTTTGTTTCTTTAATGTCATCTTTCTCTGGAAACAGAAACTTTTATGATTCTGTCAGTTTTCGCAGACAATATATCTTAAATATAAGCATATGTTTTGCTTTTATCTGTTCAACAATGGTAATTTCGGATTCCTTGGTCACAAAATTGAAAACAACAAAATCACCAGTCAGTTGCTTTTGCACATAGCGAACCTTCGAGAACTAAGTAATCTGCGTCATTGTGGGCCGAAAACTCATTATCGCTGTCACCATGTAAAATAAGTAGAGAGAGAGAGAGAGAGAGAGAGAGTTCTTCATTTACAGCCGTTATTGCTGCGTGGAGAGTAGTGTCAGATATTGGAGGCTTGCTAATTTTCTATGTGTTTGTTCAAACCATTTTCTTCAGTCTAAAAAGAAATAACACATAATTACTAGTTTAATTATTTAAATTGTAATGAGCTACTGTAGTTATTACTTTTGTGATAAACTCAGGGGAGCCTTTGAACAGTGTTCAAATGTGCCCCGAAAGTGATGCGCAAATTTGCTCCACATGTCCACCATAATCAAATCTGCATTTCACAATAAAAATCTAAGAAATATTTACGTTTCACAATAACAGCTACAAACATTATCGATTAACTAGTGATATTATATAAACAAACATGCCTTTTCACTTTCTAGGCTGTTGTTATATTCTTACAACTTTTGAAGGTGATAAATACTTTTCGAAGACGTAGACAAATGTTTTCACTCTGAATGTTTACACAATAATGAATTGGACGGCTACCGGTATGCAAATCATCTGCAGTGTTGCCATCTATGACCAGTGCTATGAATGCGACAAAATGTTGTCCTTATATCGGGTAATGCACAATACTCAAATGTGCCAAGTATTCAAATGTGCCAAGTATTCAAATGTGCCATAGTCTCCCCTAAACGATAGAAATGAAGGACTGTGGTTTAAGGTGTGACGGGAATCACGAAGGACGCCTCAGTGAGCATGCATTCAGGTGTCATGTCGCAAGAAGGAAGTAATGTAAAAGATGCGGAAAACTGATATGAGGTTTCACCGTTTAAATACGACATAAAGCTTCAGTGCTAGTATGACGAGTGATGTAAACGGAGGTTCGAAATGAAACAAAAAATGATTGTGAAAAGCGGCCTCTACATTTTAGTTCAACTTACACGCCACGTTGGAATCTTTATGATATATTAATAAACTTCAGGTAATTTAATTCGTGTTTATTATTTAAGATGCAGCATTTGGAATTTGGCATCAATAACATATTAATGCATAGCCATTTACTTTAGGACCTAACCTTTCTGCAAATTATTCCATGCCTGTCCTTCAATCTTTATAACCATCCAGATAAGCATTTAAAATCACTTATATTCAGCAAAAATGCGGGCGAAAAGAAGACGCATCGAATAAAAATAATTTGTCCTAAGCGTGTTCGTTTTAACGAGGTTCGACTGAATTAATATTTCTTAGGCTGTAAGTAAATAGTGGATAATTAAGTGGGTAAATAAGCAGCGGCTTTCATAAAATATATTTATTAGAAATAATGCATTAGTTATAATTTAAAAACGTCAGAGGCCACGGGGAGCCTAGAATGTGGCAAATAAAGGTTGACAGCCAGCCACTGGTTTAAATAATTAAATATTTAATTGTGATTACGTGGCCATTACCATGGATTTATATCTTCTAATTGTAGTATGTCGTACATTCAAGTATTGCAGTTCTGCCAGGGCGGTTGTCACTTCCTGATTATGTTCTAGTTTTATTATTTTCTGTGTTTTACGTAAGCACATTTAAGACTCCCCCCCCCCTCCCCATTGTCAGTAAAAATAAGCAAATCTCAATTCCTTCACCCAACACGATGCCATGCAGAGTAAGGCCCGAGCCACTCCATTGGTGGGGAGAAACACAATTTTTCTAACTATACAAAAGCGTTGAAATGATATATATATATCTTCCCTTAACGACCACCTCCCTTTAACACCATTTTTTTCTGGAACGGATTTTTTCCTCTCACCCACCTATAGACTAACGTTGAATTTACCTCCATTCAGAGAGACCACTGCCAAACACTGCTTTTATCGCGGAACCGACGGTGGTCGCCCTTAGAGAGGTTTTACGGTATAAATATTTAAAGAGAGCATTTACTGTTAAATAAGCAAAAAATCCATGGTAACAGACATTGAAAGCATTTAGCGTTTTACGACGCGAGAGGAACTATTTGAAACTTCTGGCTACAGATGGACCCTCCAGCTTCACAGTAAGTTTGTAGGCTTAACACTGTGGTCAGTTGCAAATTAGATTCAATATAGGGGACACCATGGAAAACGTCCTGGTTTCTTCTTTGTGGCACTTAAAATAAGTATTAAATGAGCAGGGGAGAGGCGAAATCCTCAAATCTGTGGTTCTGGTGCCCTGTTGGCTGGACAATATACCACGGGGAACGGAAATGTTTACAAAATGGGCAGTTATAATCCAAATTTTTCCGACAAACAAAAGCAAAAAAAGTCGGCCTTTTTGTCCAAGTAACTCACGATTTTTCCAGTGTCAAAAAATTTTCCGATAGTTTAAAAGTAAAGAGTAAAAAAAAAATAAAATTTTCCAATTTCCTCCAAGAAAATCTAAATTTTCGCCAAGTTGGCAATTGAAATTGCATGAATTTCCAACTACCCCAAAAATTAATTTTTCATCATTTCTTTTTTCGAGTTTAACCGGAATTTCTTCAACTTGGAACTTGACTTTTCCCAACTTGGAACTTGACTTTTCCCAACTTGGAACTTGACTTTTCCCAACTTGGAACTTGACTTTTGCCAACTTGGAACTTGACCTTTGCCAACTTGGAACTTGACCTTTGCCAACTTGGAAGTTGATTTTTCCCAACTTGGAAGTTGATTTTTCCGATTGGGGGAGACTCCCCCCGTCCACCCCATAAGGCAGGCCCTAAGCTGGACAATATACCACAGATGTGGAAACGGAAATAACTGCTAACAAAATGGGCAGTTATAATCACAAAATTTTTCGACCAACAAAAGCAAAAAAGTCAATCTTTTTCTCCAAGAAACTCTCGATTTTGCCAATGTCAAAAAAAATTCCATTTGTCTAAGGGTGAAGAGTTAATAAAAAAATTTTTCACCTTTTTCCCCGGGAAAATCCAAAATGTTGCCAAGTTGGCAATTGAAATTGCATGAATTTCCAACTACCCAAAGAATTAATTATTCATCCATTTTTTTTCCGAGTTCAACAGGATTTACCCAACTCGGAGCTTGATTTTTTGATTGGGGGGAGACTCCTCCTGTCCCCCCCATAAGGCCGGCCCTGTGCTTATGTAATACTTGAACGGCACCTGTGCTCAAAAATAAGATTCTATTTGTTTGGATGTTATATGCTTTCTACATAAATAATAAGGAAAGTTCAAAGTTTGTTATGTGTGCAATCTAAAAATTATTTCTAAACGTAGACACGCGAACATTTTAAATAAATTTACTTAGCAAGGTGGTCTCTCATTTAATGTTAAAATTTGTAAGTTAATATTTTGTGAAGATTATTAAAATACAGTCTAACCTCAATTTAACGATTTCCATGTGACTAGTGAAAATAATCGCCAAATCGACGAATTCGTTAAATCGGGGGAAAACACTTATCAGAGCCTATGCTCCCACGAGAAGGGGCCCCGGGTCCTTCCTTGGGCTGAAAATTTTCATGCAAAATACGTTAAAAGTCGCGACTTTTACATTAAAAAAATAACAATATTTTTTAAATTTTCAACCCTCCCCCAAGCAAAAATCATAGGTACGCTATTAATCGAAAATGAAATAAGAAATTATTGAAAAAGCAAAGCATAAAAATGCTTACCAGCTTTCTAAAGATTACGTTTTTTTTTCTCCTCCAAATATAAAAAAAGCTCTAGTTTGAGCTACTTAAACGTGGGTGGCAAAAATTATTGTATAATTACGTGTTAAATTTAATCAACATAAGACACAAGTACGTACTTAATTACTACTTTAATAAGAAATCTTTGATTTGACGTTTGTTTTGATTTTTCTTGGGAGTTGGCATTTAACATTGCCTTTTCGATTTTTTCAAATGCATCGACAAGATCATTGTTGACGTCAAAACGCAGTAAATACTTCTTTACACACTGTAAACCAGCATTCTGTTCAGTTGATTTTCCGACTATAGCTAATTTTCTAACTGAAATTCTGTTTGAAGCTAAAGGCTAATGCGAACAGTTAGCGAGGAAAGTAAGTGTTAAATCGGGGAAAATATAACATTGGACGCATTGTAACTCAATCCGGACCAATAAAAGTAAACCTTAAATCGAGGATATCGCTAAATCGGGTATCGGTAAATCGAAATTAGACTATATAATATAATTATTTTTACATATTTTAGCTAAATGATTACCCAATGTAAAATAGCGGGTAAAATATTCGTATAAGCAAGTAAAAGTAAAACAAGTATTCGTATAAGCAAGTAAAAGTAAAACAAGTATTCGTATAAGCAAGTAAAAGTAAAACAAGTAAAAGTAAAACAAGTAAAAGTAAAACAAGTATTCGTATAAGCAAGTAAAAGTAAAACAAGTATTCGTATAAGCAAGTAAAAGTAAAACAAGTATTCGTATAAGCAAGTTAAAGTAAAAATTAACTATATCGTCGAATATTAAATACTGTCTTGTTTTTCCATATCGGATCGGGTTTTTTTATTAAAATTATATATTCTAATTTCATATATATATTTACAGTGATCTGTGCCATTACGATTTAATGAACAAGATCTGTTTTTGTAGTTTTTTTTTTATTTAATTTTTGCGTAATACAACTATACAAAAGTTTGGCGTCAGCTTTGAATAAATTTTGTTTTCTTAACATTGGCGAAACTTTTGACTAACAAATTTTCTTCGCTCAAGATCATCAGGGAACATAATAAATAGAATGGGTTTTAGGGCGGAACCCTGTGGGACGCCACTAGCAATTTGCGATTAAGATAAAAGCTTCTCATTGTTAATGGCCCTTTGTTCTCTTGTAAATAACTAGCTATTGAAGGAGAAAAATTTTCAACTAATACCTCCTCTCAACCGATCAATTGGATTGCTATAAAATCTATCAACTTTTTAAGACGGAAAAATAATGCCTACATTATTCTTTCTAATTTATATCATATAGGTATAAAACTATACGAAATTAGTTACTCACAACCCATCGTTTTGGGACTTACGTTGATATATTAAAACATTTGTTGATGATGCTTGGCTCATCTCCTGGGAAAATTTATTTTACTTCATTTGGAATCTTTGATCACAGTCTATCTCCGATTCTAATTTTCAAGGAGTGTTTGACTTCCTTTTATTCGACGTACCAAGAAGGAAAAGATGAAGTATTTGTGATCAACCCGACTCGTCTGAATAAGCCGGCAAAAACTGGCTATTTTTTTCCTTTTGTTTGAACATAGAAAATGGAATATTGCACAGCAGTGTTGCATAACCTCTAATTTGAATAATTTAGTATTGATGACACAAAGCTAACAGCATATGGGCGGTTTAATCCAAAGTTTTGACACAGATATTATCATAGATAAGTGTGATAAGAAATGGTATGGTGAGAGTTATGAAAAAGAAAACATTCATAGTATTATATGAATAACGAAGGGTGAGATTGGAAGAAATTAGGAAAGAGGTAAAATGTGGCTTGAAAGATGGAGATCAGGAAGTAGCTAAACTAGGATTAACAGACTCTTCTAGTTTTATGCCAGCGTCTATGTTACTTGTATTCAGGATTCTTAATATCTTTTGATTTAAACTTGTTTCTAATGGGACTACCGCAAGATTCCACGGTTTAGCGGATTGCTAAATCATGATACGTGTGCATCTGACGAATCTTGCCGGAATGCAACCCATTTTAGCAAACTCAGGTACAGTGGTTACGATAATAACATAAAGGTGCGACCGCAAATTCTACGCCTTTATAATAATGGGGGGATTCGTTACCGCGACTTTAACCATTTGAATTCTTAATGCGTTAACTCATCCCGAAATACAGAAAGGTCAGCAGCTATCTTATACATTAGTTCTTGTTTATGTATACTTCAGTATTTACTTTATAATATAATGTAAGGCAATGCTGATATCCTCGAATCGGGAAGCAAAAATGATTCATCTGGCACTTATATGGAGGAGTATAGTTAAAAGTATTCAGATTTCTTTAATGGTAAATACTGAAATAATGTGATGCTTCTTCATATGATATATTCAAAACACCTCCGTCCATAACATCCTAGATCTCCTGTAGAAGCACTGAAAGTACGTATAATTAAAAACACAGCCATGATGTTTTAAATAATATGTTCGTACACTATAACAGGTAAATACAAGATGCAGCTCTTATTCATCGACTGAGCACTGCAAAGATTTTGATATGTGATGGTCCTTTTAAAACTATAAAGGTAACCTTAACGTATGAGCGCTCGTAATTAGTGAAGAGGATTAAAGTTTGGTTCTCGTCATTTGCGTTTGCATTTAATTTTGCTTAAAATTTAGTGGGTTGGATCGTTTTAGCATACTAACCATTACATGGATAAACATGTAATTTCAGTTGCAGTGTATGCAATCATTATTGGACCGTTTCGTACATTAGTCACTCTTCAGCTTTACTGAAAATCTCTGTCATAATGACTTACAGCGTAACATGGAAGGCCTGCTCAAGTGCAGGTATGGTAAAAAAAAATTGTCCATTTTTTTTCCCCTCGCCAGACCTAAGTTTTCATACAATTGTCATACCACAGATCATTGGAAAAAAATACGTTCACTTCTAGTAGTAATCATTTTCTCTCTCTCTTTCTCAATGTCATAAAATGAACAAATAAAAAACTATCACGGCAAGAAATAGACGCCACAATTAATAAGAGAATGTAAAAGGGAAAGCAGAATGCTTGTCATATATTAAAAAGTACGCTTGTAAATTTCAATTAATCTTGAATGTACATTTATTTTGTCACTATAATATTACTTTAGAAATATCAAAGTTCATGTTTCACTTTGCAACAGCTTATTTGCTAATTAAAGCAATATCCCGGTCGTTCTTTTCACCTTTCCATTTCTTTTTCATTGCTCTTTGATTTTCAGTTTCGGGTTAAATCTTGAGGAATTTCTCTTCAGCTGAAAGCAAAATGACTTCGTGCTTAATTTTTAAATATTTTTATTCCGATTGGTGTTTCGATTGTTTTATAGATAAATAAAAAAAAGAATGAGGCAGGAACTAATGAAAAACGGTTAGTCATTACGCTGAAAATTTTGTAGATTTAATGATATTGTTCAATTGGACTTTATTTTTGGTAAAATGTACATTTCATTTTTCTCTGTACGTGTATGTAATATACAAGCTTAGGTAAATTCCGCCTGGACAACAAAGGATAATGACTAGTAAGTCTGACTAAGACTATGTTGTCTAGAAATGATTGCGGTCATTACAAGTAACGTGACAGAATTTAAACGATATAAGCCAATTTTTTATATCAACATATAAAGTAGCATGAGACAATATGGTTACTAAAATAATACAGTATTTAATTATAGTATTTATTGTAGAAAACAATTGTGATTGATCGCAGAAACCTGAAAATTAAATTATTTTTGAAAATAATTAGAATTTTTCTTTTCTGTGTTTGTGCAGTTTTCTACGAATCGCTTTAGGGTATTCAAACTGTAATTGAAATATTCCCCAAAACAACCATTATATAAGCCAAGCATCACAACGGGTTTTAAAAATTAAAACTCGTTCTGCTGTAATTTAGTATAATATATTTAATAATTATATATCTCAAAAGTAATTTCAATTCAATTTGCATTTTAATAGAAATCCATTAGCAGCCATACCCAATGATGTTTAGCTTTTTAAAGAATATCGATATATACAGGCGAATTCAATTATAGCGAAAACCAAGGGTCCAGAGGAATATTTTATCGCTATATCGGTCGTTATTCGCTATAACCATTTATTAAAAATCGTACCTGTGCGTAATCGTTAACAGTTAATACACGTAATTTAACAACCAATATATTCAGTCAATCACTATTATTTTTAAGGCTTTAAAAGAGATTAATATTTAACGAACAAAAGTTAAATAGTTACCTAAAAATTGATCACTTTCGGTAATTAATGACAAGTATATAAAAATATAAATGGATACAGCGTACATTTTATACTTTTATTTATCCATGTAGTTAATAATACAAGTTTATTTAGGAAACTTCAGTCGCACATCTCTAATATTATGTTTAATAATGCTTAAAGTATATTACAAACACTATCGTTTATATCACTGCATACTATACACTGCATATTATACTAGCATTAGTATGAGATGGTGTAGGTCTAATTGATGAAAGAGTTTACGTTTTCAGTGCGAAAACAATCAGCATGCTCCTGAAAGCTGAAGTTTACTCTGTGTTTCATAGTAAAGTATTATTTTCAAAGTGGGCAAAAATCCTAAAATATCTGAATATAAGGGTAAAAATGATATTATGGAAAGGAATCTCATTATATATCCGTGATACTATAGGTCTATTAAACATTAGATAAAATAGCGCGAAATCATTTGTTCGTTACAGCCGTGAATTCATTATATTTGTGCTCATTATAATTCTGAGTCTCACTATGTATAAAGTGCCGAAGCTGTATTTCACGACATCGCAAAATCCCTGCAAAAAGCTTCGTTAAATGAAAAATGTGATGAATTTCGTCAATATTTCAGCGTCAAATGAAAAACCCCGTTATATAGAGCTTTGCAAAATAGACGTTTAGAATATATTCCGTTCTAACGAAATTCGCTGGGCCAATTAAAAATCTTCGTTCTACTTAAATCTCGCATAATCTTAAACTTTATCAAACGAGACATTTAAAAGCATAAAATGGAAATAATTTTTTTTGGAAAGTCTTAACTCATGAAATCAATTTTTATAAATATAAGAAAAATATTGCTACATATGTTAAAAGATACATATATTTAAATATCTAATGAATAAAATTTACATTCGCGAATGTAAAATCATGAATCAAATCTTTCAGTGACATTTGTCATTTCGTTGAATCAAAATTGTAGTTCAAAGACAATGCCGATATTAGCGAAGATTTGCATTATAAATATTTTATGCATAGGGGGAGGAGAGGAGGAAGGGGGGTTAGAAGCATATCATTCACAATAAATAAATAAAAATAAATAAATAAATAAATACAAATCTAGATTGAACTGGTATTCTAAAAGTACTTTTCGTATAGAAAAAAACACACGTTGCTTTATTTTCAATTACGGTAGAATTTCTATACAGGGTGTCCCGAAATTCTGGCAACCACCAAATATCTTGAGAAATACACTTCGAAGTGAAAATTAAAAAAATAGGCGTTCGATATTTTTAAAAAGTTATTCAATGATGCTAAATTTGACCCTCTCCCCACTCCCGTTAGTGAAGAACTTCAAAAACTTAAACGGGAACCCCCATTTTTTTATTGCAGATTTGGACTTTGCAGATCAAAATAGAAAACTTTAACCTACGATTTTTAATTTTTACTCTCAGAAACGGCGCTATAATCGATAAAAATGGAAGAGAGGTTACGTATGTTTGAAAATGGGCATATCTCGAGAAATACACTTCGGATCGAAAAATAAAAAATACGTGTTCAATATTTTTAAAAAACTATCCAATGATGCCAAAATTTACACCCGTTTCCCTTCCTTCCTCCGGGGCTGGAGCGAACGGTTGTCGTTCTTTGGAATAACAGCGCCATCTATCAGGATGTATAAAGCAATGTTTAGGGGATGAAAATTACATATTATTTCTCTAAAATGTTGGCATCAGTAGGGTAGCTTAGGGGGGAAAGGGGGCGATCGCCCAGGGCCCCACAATTCGGGGGGCGGCGATTAGCTTTTAAAAAACAATGGCAGGCACAAGGATTACGGCAATGACAGTCACTCGCCCCGGGCGGCAAAATATCTAGCCATGCCACTGGTGGGCACCATTGGATGGCTTATTTAAAAATATTAAACACGTGTTCTTTTACTTTTCGATTCAAAGTGTATTTGGCGAGATATTCCCATTTTCAAAAATTTGTACTTTTCCATTTTTATCGATCATAGCTCCATATTTGAGAATAAAAATTAAAAATCATAGCTCAAAAATTATCTATTTTGTTCTGGAGAATTCTAATCTGCAAAAAAAAATAGGGGTTCCCATTTAAGATTTTAAAGTTGCCCCTCCCCCAAAAACGGGGGCGGGGAGGGGTCAAGTTTGACATCATTGGATAGTTTTTTTGTTTTTTTTTAAATATTGAACACGTATTTTTATATTTTTCGATCCAAAAATATATTTCTCAAAATATTTCGAGGTTACAGGACTTTTGGCACACCCTGTATCTGTCTGTAATATGTGCTGGAGCCCCACCCTCAATAATTTTGATAACTACGTTGATGATGAGATCACTAACTACGCCTTACATTCAATCTAAGTTAGTTAAAGACATTCTCTTGCTTTATCGGGAGTTAGACTTAATGCTATACAGGAGCGCTATACAGGAACTCCAAGAGTGGCCTCGTTCCCTTCTCTCCACTCCCGAAAAATATTTGGGTGGCAGGCCCCCTCTCACAATTGATGAACAATAAATGAAGTAATGCAGATTAGAGTTGGGAGGAAAAAGCATAACATATTATAAAATAAATTATTATTGTTTATATGTCTATCCTTTCTCTGGTTTACCCACTTCACTGTAATTGAGGGTTATTCCAGTTAGGGTCCCTTCAATATTTTCTCCAATTTGGCGCCCCTGCTCTCTAATTACGAATTGAGTCTGCTTGACTACTATTTAAACATGAGATAAGTGTTATATAAATCTGCGTAGCATTTTTCGTAACAAGGAACTATCCCTACACCCATAGGCGTAATCTGGAGAAGGCAAAGGGGGCAGTGCCCCCCCAGTTTTTTTTTTAGAAAGGAAGCAAAATCGTACTTTTCCCCATACAATTTTGGGTTTTTGTTTTTTTGTCCCTCCCATCTCCAGTTTATTCTATATTTAACACCTAAGTTAGACTTATGTCTACATCTTTATGTTTTAAAAATAAATTATATTGTTAAGATGGGATGCTGTTTTAATGTTGCTGTTATTTTCTGTTACAGGGTTGCCACTTCAATTTCCAAGTGCTTTCACAACTGTTCACGCTCCTATTCCTGTTGATCAACGCACACATGAAGGCCGATATGTTTGGGAACCGCGGGCTCATGCAACTCTTCCGCATCCTGCCAATAGGTATTCATGTTGTGCTTGCTTCTAGTGCACTGGAGTACGCAGAGGGGGTTGATTGGGTCATAACCCACCCATTACGATGCAATTTTGCATCCGTACATATGAATATATGGAATTGTAGCTCTGTAACCAACCCATTATATGTCTGTAAACCCTCATGAACTTTCTGTGTAAGCCTATGTTCTAATGACGAATAAGCAGGGCTGTATTTATCATCATATTGACCATGCAGTGCAACACAGGAGGAATACGAGGTGCTTAAGGCGAAAGCATAAGGAGTTGCTAACAGTCATTCTGAGCGGCGGATTTACAAGAACAGCAAAATGGGACTATATTAAAGAGAAGTATTCTGGGCAAGACGTGTGCCCCTAACTTGGCCTCTTCTGGTATCGACCATGAGGGATTCAACAAAGGTGGATTTATAGGCTCAATGGGGGGTGGTCTGCGGCATTTCTTCCAGGCTGAATTTTGGAGGGGTTGGTCACGAGGTGGTGACCCCAAAACATGTTACTTTCACTGTAAAAAATTCCAACTTTCATGATAAATGAAGGGTGTTATTCCAAGACCATGGCAAATTCTGTCCTTGACCCCCCCCAAAATGAAAATCTGTGTCCGCCATTGGTTACAACTCACATATTCCTATGTTAAATATACAAAATTTCATTGCACCCCATTCATCAACACCCCGTGTGTACGCCAATGGTGTCGGCTCTGGCTTCAAGAATTTTAAGAACCCTCGACAAGCTAAGTGAGGTATGGTGGTGATTAAGAAATATCTGGAAACCATTTTGTAGTCCTTAAATTTCATAAAAATCATATGCTATTTATTTTTTGAAAAAAATAACCACAAAACTTCAGTAATCGTTATTATTATTTTTATTATATACTATTGTTTCGAACATAACTTTTCTTTGAAGAAATTGACTTTAAATCTTCAAATAATGACAATAGATGGCGCCACAATAACCACAAAGGTTGGTTTATTTTGTTTATTTTATTGGTTATTTTTTTATCATGCAAGGCGATGGAGAGTTAGATAAAAGAAGAAACTCGAGCAATGAGATTTACATAAGTTAATCTAATTAGTATATTCATCCTTGTCAGAATGCGAAAGAAGAAAAGGAAAAAAAAGGGAAAATAGGAGGGGGGATAAACTTCCTTTTACCAAGGGAAGTGAAATTCCTTCGTTTGGTAAAAGGAAACCATAGCATCCGAACTTGACTATATGAACTTTCGGTAATTGAAAGTATAAAATTTCAATCTTTCTTATCCTTTTTAGTCGATCTTATCTTTTTTTTTTTTTTCCCCCTTCTTTTGATTATCTGGCTCCAAGGGTCCATAAATACTTCAAGTTGGGGGGGTCGATTTGCTCCCAATTCCTATTTTATCTAAGAGTCCCATACTTTTCATTTTATTTTCTATGATATAATCCCCGCTCAATGTGTGTGCGTGAGGGGGCGATCTCTCCATCACAACCCCCCATTGGATCCGCCAGTGCCTGGCTCAATTTTCGCTCCCCTCTTTTCTCCTTTTGCATTCTAGTTTAGCAGTGGCTGATCCAAGTGGGGAGGGGGTGCTACTACATTACAGTTCCCAAAAGTATGGCCTGTACTGATAAAATGAAACGAAGTATTAATAGGGAATAGTCTTGAAAAGTTAACACAGTCTTGAAAGCTAACTTAATTTTCAGACCCTCCCCTCCCCACAAAAACAAACAAAATTTCTTGATCTACCACTGTCAGATCCTGCGAATTTTATTTATTCTGATAAGCCCTGGTCAACATCTATACAGTTTTGTTATAAGTTATTATATTTTATCATAAAGGTATTCTCTTATTTAATTTTTAATTACTAAGTTCGGTAAAGCAAGCTTAATCGAATACCTCTTGTTAGAACCAGTTTTATTTTTCAGTAATTTTATAAAAGATAAAATGAATAATATTTTAGAGTTTTTAAAGTTTCCAAAACTGTAAATTGCAGAGGGTGTTTACACAATTTTTAAAAAGATTCCGGGGCCGTCTAATTAATGTTCAAAATGCAAATATTATTTTTTTAAATGTTCGATCTGAAAGCATTTTTCCTCGACTACACAGAGTCGGCGTATCAAAAGTATATAGCCGTGATCCTTGTGCAAAATGGACCGTAATGGCCCTTACATGGGGCGGTCGGAAATGAATATCCACGGAGTTATGCATACTTTTAGATTTGAGAGGTGGGGTCTCTAATAACCAATGGCGCCTTCAAACCAAAAATGAGCCTTCCTCCAAATCTCAATCAAATCCGGCGCCAAACTGGTTTGGAGGTGTGTGGCATTTTTTGTGATTGCCGAAATTGGCAACTTGATCTAATAATTATAGCAATTTTATAGATAAAGATTTCAAGGTTCCTACGTAGGGCTGCAACTTCCAATTTTTCCCGAAGGAGCTCTATGAACACCGGGATACCCTCTAGGTCCGTGGAAGCCCTCTTGGTTCAAAATAAGAAGTTTAGTTTGAAAAATCAAATTTTCAAACCTCGCAACACCGATTAAGGAAGTTTGCCTAAGGAGTGTTCCAATTTTTGCTACGAAGGGCAAGGTTCGGGAGGGGGTTGCAGATCATCTTATTTTCCTATGTTGGTCAATGTTAATTTTTGCTTACCCGGAGGGAGGGGGGATTGAAATGGCCAAAATATTGCTTACGTAATACTTGAACTCTTCCTAAATCGTAATTTAATCAAGATTTATTTTCAGAATTTTTGAATTTAAACGATTACTCTTAAAATTGATTTTTATGAAAGCCTGTTCTTATGCACGAAATTTATATTAAAAAAATCTTGTTTACAAAAATGTGCTACATATTTTAACTCTCAAATGCATATAGATTTGAAATATGTAATAAAAATATATGCAATTTTTGAAGCGACTTTGTAAGAAAATGATTAAGCAGTTAAGAGGGTTAAAATTACTTTGCATACTTCCATACAAATCGCCACCCTCCCCACCTCTAGGATTCATACTAGATCCATCAATGCCCTCCACCTCAGAGCATAAACATTTATGCTCTGAAAATTCTTTTATATTCGCTCATGATTTACAGCCAAATATTCGCCATTCTCGCCAAAAATTGGCGACGGCAAAAGATGGGAAATTAAAGGCCAAACTTTCAAATACAATTTTCATTGGCTCGAAATTGTTAACTCCCACATGCCACATATGCACAGCGAATAAGCTATCCTTTTTTTTTATAATACAGCCCAGATGCTGTGTATTGGATAAATACATTCATTTCGGGAGTGACTTTTTTATTTGTTTATAGCCATAACTCCGTGGTTATTTATTTCCGACCCCCCATGTAAAGGGTCGCTATGGTCCATTTTGCACAAGGATCATGGCTATATACCTTTGATATGGTATTTTCGGAACACCCTATATGTCTGCATCGTGTTTTCCTTGATAGAAGGGTTTTTCGTAAAATTTGTACGGGTATTGCATTCTACTTCTCTTTTACTGATTTCCAGAGGCTATCAATCGTGGTAGGTTTGCATTTCGAATGAGCTCAGCAAGCCAAACGCACAATAGTCCATAGAAAGGAAAGTGAAATTTCAGGGGACTTTGCAGGAATATTTTGAAAAGGTACATATGCAGTACCTGTATCAATCTACATGTTTTCAAGGAAAGCAGTCGTAGATTTCGAAGTATGGCTGGTGGCTTTATCTTGGTGCAGTTCACAATTTGAAAGTCTTTGGGATAAGGAATTGGAATTTCTTCTATGAATATATATCGGACGTAAAACATTCATCTGATAGTACGATGAGTTGATTTTAAAATTTTTTTCTATTCTTCTTAATTTTAATTTCCAATTGTAAGAGAAACCTGCGACAACCATAAACCCCTTACTAAAGCTTATTTTATATTCTCGAAAACAGGTTTATACATCTTTTTCTCTGCGTTTTCCATAGTAAATAGATACTTTTTCATTGCAGTCATGTAGGTGGACCCATGCTTAATCAAGGGTCACAATGTTTTTCCATTTGTCTCCTCTTAAATGGTTTTCACACAGGGTTCTACAAAGTGTGCTGCGTTGAGCCACATGCCTCGGAAAGAACCTGTGGACATTATGTTTTTTAGCTTTTTTAAGTTATAAATCTTGGTTTATTATTTTGTTTCTTGTTGATACAGATGTCTTTTAAAACTTTGCAATTGATCCCTGCATCGTCGGTTTCTCTCTTGTTACCATCGATTTCACTTTTGAAATATATGTAAATAGGACGTACCTTTGGCGAGTATTCGTTCTGAGTCTACTTTCCATGTAAAAGCAATAGTGGACGGTCTTTCCTTTTTCAATTAATTATGTTGCTTATTTTGCACTTAGAAATCTTAAAAAAACGTTGTGAAAATCATGGTATTAATTACGGAATAAGAATTTTTTTTTCGGAAAGCGCAAAAACATATCCTTTGATCCACAGCTTGTTTACTTTCGACATTTTGAAAACAGAATAAATTTAGAAATCGCAAACGATATTTTACATAGTAAAGTAAGAAGCTCTTAACAGATTCTTTTAAGAGAATCATCTTTTATAGAAATCGTTCTAAAGATGTGTAAACACCCTCTGTATCTTCATTAAATGTGGAAAAAAGAGTTTAATAAATTCACTGAAACATTAATATTTCAGTAAGTTTCATTGAGTTGAAATATTGAAAAACTAATTAAATTGCATTAAACAACAATATTAATCAACGTTTATTGGCGTAGTGATACCAACGCCGATGTTATGGCGTGATTAGATGGTGAAACGTTCGAAAGAAAATAAATATTTCTGCGTACGGTGGGACCTGAACCCACAATCTCCCACTGAACGCAGAAATATTTATTTTCTTTCGAACGTTTCACCATCTAATCACGCCATAACATCGGCGCTGGTATCACTACGCCAATAAACGTTCATTAATATTGTTGTTTGATTTAATCTGCGTAGTGTTCGATTTATATAAAATAATGAATTATATTATAAAGTCTGTGCATATTTTGCATATTTCAAACATTTAAATTTATAATTAAGGTAAAATTTAAATTAGCAGCTATTTAGTTCTTTTATAAAGTTTTGACAGGAAGGAAAACAATCGCTATTAATGTAGCCATAAACATATGCAGAGAGTTCAATAGGGAGGGGGTTACAGGCTTACAATGGAGATTATGGAACTACAACTCCATATATCCATATATATACATACAAAATTTGCAATGGTGGGAGTTACAACACCCATCTGCCCCCTCCACCTGCGTGGGTCATTAAGTTTATTGCTCACAAAATCAGTTTTACATAACTATTATGTTATAAACATGCATTTTGTTGTCTACTTTTTTATATACACATATACAGAGCGTTGCATAATGATAGGTCCATCCGAACAAAAACAGAAGTTCTATTGAACTACTGTTTCATGTTTTTAATTTACATTTATTACAAGGCTCTTGTGATAACAAATTATTTAAAAAAAAAAAGGATTGCAAATGTACTTGGATGATGGCCAGCCATCTGGCCCATCCAAATTTAATTTCTTTTCGTTTCTGAATAGTATTTTTTTTCCAGTCTTCTTTCCAAGTCCTTACTTGTTGCGCAAATTTCAGTCTCTTTTCTTTGTGTTTTTCAGATAATTTTGGGGTAGCTTTCCTTTTTTTTTGTATCTTAAACAGTGCACTGTCTTCAGGGTCCTAAACAGCATTGACGTTGATATTGGAATATCTTTTCGACGTGCTAAAGCACCCAATGAAGTTAAACCAGATTGAACCCCCTTAACAATTATCCTTGTTTGGCGAGAGGTCAGTTTAGCAGGCCGCCCGGGGGATTTTTTTGTACCGTAAGCATCCTCTAATCGAATAAAATTGTTCACCATATTATGTGATCGTTTCAAACGTTTCGCTATTTCTCTATATTGGACTTTCCGCATTTTTTAGAAGCTTTAATTTTGCCCTTTTAATTTTGGTAAGATAATTTTTGTGACCCATTTCTTTTTTTGTTCATTAACTTGATACCATACTAAAAGTAACAGTTAAAAACACATTCTACAGCTCAGTGACGTCGAAAGCACATGTCAGGACGCAAATTTGCATAAATGATATATAATCACACGGTATTTTGGAAAGAAATCTAAGGTGGACCTATTATTTTGCAACACCTTAATACTAAAAAATGCCGCATTTTTTAAAAATCATTTTCTTTTTAGCATATTTCACTGTGTTATTATTACATACTCTAATACGAGACCACTGAAATTTTTTGGGAGATTATTTGCATATTCTTATGAAGAAAAAATTACTTTTATTGGTGGACCTATAATTATGCAACACGCTGTACATTAAGATAGAGACAACTTAAAGGTGTGGTTGTACTTCTGAGTTTAAAAGGGGCCAAGGGAATGTTAAAAATATAAAGGAGCTCATCGTAGAATCTCCAGACATTAAAGAAATTGCATGAGAAAGGAAAATAACGAATTTTGTTTTTTAATATGATTATATAAAAGTTTTTGTAACCTAAAATACTTTTGCTTATTTACCCTTGTACATTCTACAAGGCCCTAGCCAAGATTTAATTCCGGAGGGTTAAATTTTTTTACAAAGTAACTATAAGACATTATAAAATATTCAGCAATAAATATTTCAGCTTCCACTAAGTCGATCTTAATCATAGGTGTAATCTTACGGGGGCATTTGCTCCCCCAGTTTTTTTAGAAAAGATTCAAAATCTTACTTTTCCCCATACAATTTTGGGTTTCTTGCTTTTTTGCCCCCCCCCCTCAGTTTATGCTACATTTACACCCCAAATTACGCGTATGATCTTAATCGATTATGCCTGATCAATTATGTTTGCGATCATCGAACTCTTGACTAGCCAAATTAAGTGGAAGTTCAGAAAGTTCATAATCGCAAATAAGAATGCTACGGTTTCGATATTACTGACAAATTCGCTTGGCTCTGGATTCAAATTTCTGAAAAAAAGAGTAACATACCGCATTCCCGCTCAATAATCGGCATGCCGGAAAAATAAAAAAATGTAAAACTTTTATTAGTGAATAAATATAAACTTTTTATGTCTACGGCAGTGTTTCTCAAAGTGTGGTCCGTGGCGGCTTAACAAGTGGTCCGCAAGATCATCACCAAATTCCATAAAAAATTAGCTAGAAATGGCCGGCTTAGCTAGAATTTGGGTTCGGGTGAGATTTATGGAATTTCTCGTAAACATTACTTGTTATAAACGTTACTTTACGGCATTTTGTGAAAGATTTGAATCCTCTGAATACACCCGTGCTGTCTACATTGCTTATTATTATTTTATTAAATTACTGATGTCATTTTCATTGTAAATTTGACAAAATAAGATCGTAACTCATTCTCTTTATCAAATAGCATTACTCTAAAAATTATTTTGTTCCAGGTGGGTTTGACAACCAACCCATATTTTTTTAAGAACTTGATCGGAGATTTTAGAGATTTTCTGCCAAAAGCTGGTGCTTAAAAAAAATACTACGAAAGGAATTAACATTAGCTACAAATTGTATTTCAAGGAATGGATAAATCTCTCCTGTCAAAACTCTTATAAAGCCTGTTAAATCACATAAATCGAGTTATTTTGCTATGCATTTCGTTGGGAGGGGGAAGTATACGGCGTGGCGGTGGCTTTCTATATTTATTAGCCACAGTCGGCCTTAATGGGGGAGGCCTACCCCAACCCGGTGGTCCGCGATATATAAAGGAATGCTTAAAGTGGTCCGTGAGCGACCAAAGTTGTGAGAAATACTGGTCTACAGCATATCGCATAATACAATTATCCGGTATGCCGGCTAATGAGTGGTAATATTGATATCACACAGGCGTATCTGGCGGGAAAAGGTGGGCCCTTTGTCCCAAGTTTTTGAAAAGAGGCAAATCGTACTTTTACCATGCCCCAAGTTTACGCTATATTTAACTCCCAAGTTAGCTCATATTATATCAAATAGCATGGTTTCCGTTTATTTGGGAAATGCTTATTATATCAGCGGGTTTTGCATTTATATAGATTGTGCTCCGAAGGAACTGGAGCAAATCTCCCAGATTTCTCCCATTTTTCTCCCAGGAGGGATCTCCAAAACGGACACGTCGAGTTCCCATCATCGTATCGCCTCAATCCATATGTGGAGCAAGTCATTTCTTCATTGCATAATGCTCCGGGTATTGGAAATCCTATCGTTCCAGAGGCAAGAGGTAATAAGTTTCATCAAAACTACGATTCTGGTTAAATGCATTAGCTGTTTAATAATAATAATAATGATGATGATGCTATGTTTTTAATATTATTATGATGTGCCAATCAGCCAAATTTCAGTCTTTAAATAGTGACGCTGACTCTCGTTAAAAATCGTAAACGTTTGCATGTAGTTATCCAAGGCTGTTTCCAAATACAGTGAAACTCGGTTATAGCGAACATTAAGGGGCACGAGAATTTTCTTCGTTATAGCCGTTATTCGGTATAACCGTTCTACTGTATAACTATTTTTCATAAATCGCATTTTCATAGAATAATTAACATGCATAATTTGCATATCAATATACTCCATTAAATACTATTATTTTTAAAGTTTTAAAAGAGATTAAAATTTAATGAAAAATAAGATACGCAGTTAAAAACTATAAAACCTTTTAATTACTCAAAACTGCAGAATAACAAAAAGACTGCGTTTGTTTTGTTTTCAATGCGAGAACAACCTGAATGTTATTGTAATCTGAAATTTATTTTGTAAATGTTTCATAGTAAAAATCTTACATTTTATAAAAAAAAGTCCTACAATTTTTAAATATAAGAGTACAAAGGAAATTACAGAAGGAAAAATTTGTTATATTTGTAAAATGGTTCGTTATATCCGCAATATTTCATATGTTGTTCATTAAATAAAACTAACCGTTAGTTTGTTACAGCCATGAGTTCGTTATATCCATGTTCGTTAAAACTGAGTTCCACTGTATAATTACAAATCATGCATGAGTTGATCATGCATTACTTATGAAATTTAAAGTAACACATATAACAAATAGAGCGCCATTGAATGTCAAGTAGAAATGGGAATTTTATATAAAAAAATTTATGTACCTTTTGTTCATATGTTTTGATTTTAGTCTTTGCGTTTAAAAATTAAAGATCCGACCCTTTCAATGATGCCTGTTCTAACGAATATCCTGAAGTATTTGTAACTATTTTAATATTAAAGCCGTTTGTATTTCTTGTACCGAATTTTATTATAGTCAATTTGTTTTTTATATTGTGCATATTTATTCGTATATCGGTATTCCTGATCTATACGCTTGTTTGTTGGTCTTGTTTCCAAATAAAAATTTAATTTGTATACTTATTTTTTGTATTTTATAGTATTTTTACCCATTGACATAACTAGCGAGGTGGATTGGGTGGTTTATCCTCCACCTAGAAAACATTTAGTTTCTTTAGAAAAGCGACTTACAAATGTATGCTATGTACGTAGCACTGAGGGCTATATCCCCCCCATCACCATAGACAATGTTTATCACACATGTTTCACATATATGTCATATAATAACCTTATTTTGTTACCGTCAGTGGGAATTATAAAGCAGCATAGGAATGCTCGTCTATAATTTTACTATAGTATTTAAAAAGTATATACAGGGGCTCAAAAATTTAGTAAGATAAGCTATTCAGTTTTTAAGGAAAAATGATAATGCAAACAAAATATTAAACACGTTCATTTTATCATTAGCACATATTGCTTCCATATGTAAATTTCCAATTACTGATATTTAGTTGATGCATTATTTAAAATGAAAATTATACGAACGCGTGACAAAAGTGTAGCCACAGTTTGATTTTTGCCCTCTAGAAAAATCAAAAATATTTTTTAAATAAGACAATAGGAAGTTTCACTAGGAGATTCCATAACAAACAGTTATTTTGACACTGGCGTAAGGTTTAAAAACACGACGTTTCGGGAGCCAACTGCTCCTTTTGTCAAGTGAAGGTAGATGACGAGTGGGTGAAAGTCCTAAGTTTATGTATCCACGTGTTGGGAATCTACATATGGGCAAACCTCTTGTGGGAAATTCTCAACTGGGTTCTCCCAGTAGGGAATTCCCAGTCGGTTTTTCCCCCACGTAGGGATTTCTAAGCTAGGCAATCCCCAGACATCGTAATTAGACGCTAGCGGCTGAGTAAACGCCAGGCACGCTGAGCGAGACAGGGCAGAGCAATCCTTCTGCGCATGTTCGTGGACAGAGAAACACCGATAGGAATTTTTTGCTATTTACTTGGCCAGAAAAATAGAAGAAAATAGCTATCAAATATCAAGCATTAATACAACGCCATAGTTGTATCCCCGCTAATATAATAATTTTATTATGAATTAGTACTTTTATAAATAAATCAGTACTTACCTGACTCACAGAGACCGAACTGGGAAAGACCCCTACCCCACGCTCGTCGCTTCGCGTCCAATGCCGTTTCAATCATTCGATGTGCGCTACCTGAATCAGTATCTTTATGCACAGTGTATTTAAATAAAATAAAAATGATGATACTCACATGTTACGATTAATTATGTTTAAAATACGTTGCTAATATAAGAATACTTGGCGACCCCACTATCTAGCGGCTAGGTGTAATAAATCTAGCTAATTTACAGCGTATTTCGACATTACTAGCACCTACGAGTCCACGCGCATGCGCAGAAGGATTGCTCTGTTCTGTCTCGCTCAGCATGCCTCGCATTTACTCAGCCGCTAGCGTCTACTGACATCGTACAACATCAGATCACCACTCATAACTCGAGATTTGACGAAAATCCTGTACGGTTCTTCTGCCTCAAGCTGCAAATCTGCAAAGACTATAGAAAAAGTTTATTATCCGGATTCATCACATTCTGATATACAACTTTTGTAGAGCCCTAGTCCGGTTTATGATCGTCCTTAAAGCATGTTCTGCAAGCTAGTTTGAATTGTGTCTCCTCTAGCAACTGCATGCATACGTTGTTTTCCTCGCCAGGAAAATAGCATATGCGTCGATGATCGGCCTTTGGTGAAAACGATTCATTTTCACTCCACACCTAATTTTCATATCATTTGAGAAGAAAATCGCTATTGGACATATCATTTGATATTTTTATACCTCCATCGGCAATAACATTAAGTTTCATCCAATAAAATTTATGGATACTCGCGCTATTTGAGTATCGGATACTTGACTTTCGGAAAGCAGTGTATATTACATGGTAATATTTATATTGAAAATTAAGTTTATCAATTTTTTCTGGCAGTGCCGTTTTCAATGGACTATTTGCAGCAGATGTCTATGTTACACCAGAGAAGTCTTTTGGATGCTCACAATACGCTGCAACCAACTCTCAACATTGGATCGCCATCAGATATATCCCTCAGCGTCGATGGTAAGCAGTGGCAGCGGCCCGTGGCGAGATTTAAGTGAAGCGACGTGAAGCTAATGCACCAAAACACTCATCAAAAAATCGGTTTTTATTTTATTCAGTAAATAAGAAAGAAATTTATGGTAACTTTGGGTTTTGGTGAATTGGCTTCACGTCGCTTCACTTAAATCTCGCCACGGGCCGCCACTGATGGTAAATTTTATAGGCAAAAGGCCATCATTTGGCTTTGAGAAAAAATTGCTATTGTTATGTAATATATATGAAATTTTCTTTAATTAATTAATCATGCCCGTGTGGGGGAGATCAACCGTCTCAACAGGGCGGGTCACTAACCTTAGTCTTTCTAAACGATCGCATTTCCAAAGGCTTTGGCAACTATTGATATAGGAAATACTTTTAAGAAAATCTTTCGGAATCTGGAATCCCAAAAAATGTGTCACTGCGCACTTTGCAGCATTTATTTCAAACGCATCTGATTTTCAATCTATATGCCAAACCCTTTTGCTCATAAAGGTTTTTATTCGTTTGTAACAAAAGTCAACCCCTTTTCCTGTTTATATCTCAGCAACCGTTTCTCACTTTTCGGTTTACTATTTCTCCCACTCATTTTATGACTTCTTCTATCATTTGATTTTAAATGTTTATTCTTTTCCAATCCACTTATATTTTGTACTGCTAACATTTTTGTTTCTCTTATGCATATTCTCAATCGTAGACAGGTTTTATATTTATTTTTTCATTTCTTTATATCAATTTTATTTGGTTTTTATGCGGATATTTTTAATTATTTCAATAATTGAAATCATTTTTCTTGTTTATCTATCTTCAGTGTAGCATGTATGCATCGCGGATTTGCTTAGTTTTGGATCAAATATCATTCTTTATTATCCACTTTTGGAATCCTTTTATGTTTTGTCCCTTGTTTTCGAGTTTACAACTTAACTCACCTAATAAAATTTGACATTTTCTTCAAGATGATACATCGATTTATTCAGTCATTCTGTTATATTTTCCCATAATCAAAATAATTATTCGGTGGGTTTCAATTAATTGGACCGTTGGTTAATTTAGTACAGCGGTTAGTTTGGAAGAAATATTAAAGAGAAGAACAACTTTTTTTACCTAAAATTTCGCTTAAATGAAGCCACTTAATTGGACTAACTCTTTTTAGTTCTGATGTATCGCAATTCACTAAAAGTTACTGCATTTAATTCTATTTAATTCACTTACTATCGTATTTTCACACCCATTTCTTCTGTTGAAATACTAGTTGTCAAATAATTGTATTGATTGTTAAATATTATTCATTCAGACATGGAGATTCAGATTTATTTTATAACAACGCTTTTAACTTTGAAGTTTTCACCATCTCTTGTTTCTTCACCTGTACTTATATCAATATTCCATGCCCTTTACTTAAATCAAAAGTTGATCTTTGCTACTTGAGATATGGCTATATCCTTCAGTTTATAGATTTTTCAAGTCTTTACCAAGTTGGTTTGATGGCGATTTCTTTCTCTATAGGTACTAAATCTAATAGCTTTACTTTGACGAAAGATGCGTTTGTTTATGGTTTGTACAGACATTAATCATCAGTCTCCTATTTTCGAAATCAGAAATGACACAATGTTGCTTCGTCTGCCATACTTCCGTGGAGATTTATGGTCATAAAAATCAACTTCATCTTTTCACCGTCTTCAATCTTCGTCTGTTCACTCCATTCAAGAATCAAAAGATAATTTATTTTTATTTTTTCCAGCTTTTGATTGCAATTTCACAACTTCATACGACAATGTCTTTGCGAGGCCTTCATTTGCTATTAATTTGCTTGGCTATGAACTAGGTATATGTTCATGATATTTAAAACAATCGATCCATAATCTAACTTTTATATACATGTATGTATTTTAATCGCAAATTAATGATGGGAACTTAGTGAATTTGAAATAGTATGAGTTTCATAACTTTTGCTTATGCAAATATAGGAAGCATTGATACTACTGCTTAATAATAGGTTTCTACAGCATATAGGTTTATTTTTGTCCTGTTTGTTAAATTACCGTAGTATCGGTGCCCACATAGACACACACACACACATGAAGTTCAAATACCAAAGAGGCAGATCCCTCTAATTTCTCCTTCCTACCACGACATGCTTGGATACGCATACTATTCTATATATATATGATGAATCTGTGCTTACAATCATGAGAATACTTGATGAGGATGGTAGATCCTACGACATTTTTCGAAATTTTTGAAAAATTGGCTTTAAAGTAAACGTAATTTATGAAAACATAAAAGATGTGGAGATAATATTTTGCTAAATTGAAATAAATGATTCTTAAAATCTAGATAATTTTAGAAAAGATATGAAGAGGTGGAAAGAAGGATGAAATAGCAAAGAATGGAAAACTTAAAGTTTATACTAAAGTTACATCATAAAAGTACAAAATAAACATGTAATCTTAAAATAATAAAACTAAAATATAAACCTAAAAAATGTAAAATGAAACAAGAAGAAAGCAACAAAGATAATACAGAAAAAATAAAATGTGAGGTGAAATTATAAAATAGAAATATAAGGGAAGACTACTAGAACCAAACAGAGAATAACGTAAGTGAAAAATGTAAAATAAAATGTAATTTGAAAGTACAAAACTAAAAAGATATGAAAATGCGAGTTGCAGAAACCTACGTGAATGCTAGAAAGGAGGTAATAGAAATAAACCAAACGATTCTGTCCATCTTGAAGAAATTCGTAGAAGACTCATTCGGAAAGCCATTAAGCGATCGGTTTTTCCCGACACTAGAAGACAAAAATAGTGACTGGAAAGTAAGATATCTTTTTAGTTTTCTTAAAATTATGAAACACTGTTGTGTGCCTAATTTAAAGTCAAAATACAAATTCCATGAGTGTATGCTATTTTAGCTATTTTATGAGAGACACATACAATCTCCAGAATAGTTAACAATGATATTTTTAAACCCTTAAAAGGCAAGGGATTTTTCTGTTCTAAGTATTTTCAAATACTAGTGTTTTCATCTAATTCAATATTTTTAATAAATTCGTAGGCTCTCGGATGGGTAGTCCAAAACCCGGTGCAAGACACGGCCGTAAAAGAGCATTATCAAGCCCTTACTCAGATTTTGACATTAATTCGATGATTCGGTTTTCACCGAATTCCTTGTTATCCTTTATGAATGGATCGGGACGAAGTTCAAGTGCAAGTGGATCCTATGGACATCTCTCTGCGGGTAAGAAAAATTAAACGTATAGACAACGTTCTTTGCAAGCTTCGCAGAAGCGCAATTGTGCAGTAACTAAAAAGCTCCTGCACATATTGCACTGTCGCAGCACAGTAAGAATTTTCTTTGAACGCGCTATTGGAAGTACGTAAAGTAGTAAAATTCCATATCAGAGCAATAGCAAGTCCGCGCACATCAGTGGTAGCTTTGAAAATATAGATCAGTTTCATAATTTCTCCAACAAATCAATTTCATGTGCAAGGAATAATATCGCTTCTTTCTTTTCGAACTAATACCGTTTTATCTTGTTTTAAGTATAATTCCTCATTTGATGATCTCAAAATTAATTTAGTATTAAATAAAACTTAGCAAAGTTTATGACCAATTCAGTATAAAACAAAAATTTTATAAACTCAGTTACAATTTTAGATACACATATAAATGTTATATTTTTTGTTTACTAAATTCACAGTTTTTAAATTTGCTTAATTTTTTTTTATTTACTGAATTATCTAATTTCTTGAGAGGTAGGACTTTAATCCTAGCTAGAATGAATCCTTCAGTAAATTTGATTTGAAAACGAAAGATAATCTGGCAAAAAATAAATACTCTGTAGTCAATTAATGTAATTATAAATATTTTCTTATATTTTTAAAAGGGAAGGTTCCTACTTTTATATGAATTAAGAATTAAGTCATTCTTTAAATCCCGTGACATTGTAAATAATGTTCTCATAACTCAAGTAACTGATGAAGCGGTATATACATATACTAGTAATAAATGTCAATGTTGCATGATTATATTTACAAACTTTATTAATGATTTCAGGATCACTAAGTCCAGCACTTGGTGTGTCACCTCCGGCTGCTGTCATTCCTCACTTTCATCATCAACTCCATCAGTTCATGAGACAAGGATTGCCTTCGCCTTTTTTCCTTCCACCAACATCTGGAATAGGCACTCAGACCTTGTTTACAGGTCATGCTGGATCCATTCCGTCCTCAGTAAAAGTAAATAATAAATATTGTGATCATGATCGGGAAAGAAGGGGACAGTCTTTCGTTAAGAAGTTACTAAAATATTCATTTTTCAACTATTCCGTGGTACAATTTAGTTAGGTTTTATTCGCTAAGATTAATCACGCCAATTGTGATAGTTAATTACCAAGTATCAATTAAAAGTTCGAATAAATAATATGTCATAACCAAATTTACATTAAACTCTGACATATGTTTTAGTTTATTTTTAAACCCAAAATTTTACAGTCGCATGACTATAATAAAAATTAATGCAAGTAATCGCGTCTTCTTCAAGAAAGTAGTCCCAAAAATCAGTACGAAAGGTAAGACTACTTCGAAAATCAAAATAATTCTTTTTTGTTACTTGCAATTTATATCCAAACCAACACACACTTTATTTGTATTTAACGGGCATCTCTTTGTCTAGACGTAAGGCGATAATTTTAGGCATTGTTTTTGCTTAAAGCTCTAATATATACAGGGTGTCCCAACACCAGGGTTATAAACATCTAGGAGGGGTAGGGTGCACCTAGACGAACAATATTTGTCATAGAACCTAGGGTCGCAAACCACTCACAGCGCTAGTTCTAAAACCGTCCAGCATGCACAAATATTTACAACCAGTGCGTGAAAAGCGCCAGATAAAACTCAGGTCAGCTGCTCAAGTGCATAGATGATTAGGACATCGCATTTTGCGCTTCTCATGCACTGGTTGTCACTATTTGTGCATGCTGGACGGTTTTAGAACTAACGCTGTGAGTGATTTGCGATCCTAGGTTCTATGACAAATATTGTTCGTCTAGGTGTACCCTACCCCTTCTAGATGTTTGCAACCCTGGTGCTCAGACACCCTGTATAATCTGTCTAAACCACCAATACCGATTTGACATTGGCGCATTTGTGAAAAACCGATTGAAGTTTAATATTAATTTAAAAATTTTTTTTTCTCGAAAACCATTTGCATGGTTGCTTGTTATTTTTTCAAAAATTAGTGTTTCTTTGAAGCTAAAGGTACAGGTGCTTATTCATTTTTCGATTAATGGAATTGGTTTTGTTTGTTCATGATTTTTTAATGTATCCGTATTTTCAACATAAATTAAGGATTGCTTTAATTGTAATAACATTTGAATAACAGTATTGTGATATTTTTGATCAGAGTTCGTTCGGAGCTACTATAACAAGTGGTCAACCGTCTGCTACCAACGTAAAAAAGAATTCATCGGAATCCAATTCCAAAAGCAAGACGGCTGCGCAAACAGAAATATCTGAAGATTTTAAAGAAAGTGAAAAGGACATCAAGGATGAACCAGGCGACTTTGTAGAGACTAATTGCCACTGGAAGAACTGTGAACGTGAATTCTCAGCACAGGATGAGCTCGTCAAAGTAAGTGCATCATGTATTTTAGTTTTATATTAGCTCTGGTATTTTTTAATTAACGACAATTTTTTGGAGCGAAATTCGATATAAAATTACAGTAGAAGCAAATTTAATCGAAATAAAAGAGGGGGACTGATTTGGAATGCGCAAAATTTCGGATAATCCTGAAATTCAATTTTCTATGAAAAAAAACTACGCTATTTATTCAAAAGCATGATTAATTATACATTAGTAAACTATTACATTCAGAAGCGGAAACAGGGGGAGGCACTGTGGACAAATGTCTAGGGTCCCGGTGTCCTTAAGGGCCCGGCGCTAAAATTTAATAATATAGCAAATATAATTTGCCATTAAACAAGGATTGGGGGCCCGATCTTCGAAAATGCCTAGGGGCCCTTAGTTAAATGACGACACCTATGTAAGCGTGCATCTTTGTGTGCTGTGTATGGTGGACTCTCGAATAACCCCTATCCCCCCCCAGTCACCTTGGCAGCTGGTTACGCTGTTTGAGCGTCCCGTCTTGGATTACTGCGCAGCCTTCTGCGACCATACTTCTCAATTTACTAGACGCTAGCGGAAGATGAACCGCCCGCTGCTGAGGAGACAGAACGAAAAACCGATCCTTCTGAGCATGCGCGTGAACTTGCAAATGCAAGCACGTCGACTCTTAAGTACTAGTAATGCCTAAACACGCTATAAAATAGTTAAAGATTCTTGTATCTGGATAGATTTACTGTCGCTGGTATAGCTTCTTCTCGGTATCCCCGCTAATATAGTATTTTGATTATGAATTAGCATTTGTTTTAAATAAATCAGTACTTACCTGAATCACAGAGACCGAACTGGGGAGGAGACCCCCCAGACTTCCTCCGCTCGTCGCTTCGCGACTCGTGCCGTTTCGATCACATTCGATGTGCGCTGCCTGAATCAGTAACTGTTGAATCAGTATATGTTTATAAGTATAAATTATAATTTTATCCCCTTGCCCAGGGATTTATACACTCCTTATTGTTATGTAAACACACACAAAATCTGATCCCCCACATCCTTTTTGTCAACAAACATACCTGAAATTCACGTGAAAGCGCAGAAATGCGACAGAAGAAGCTATTTTCTCCTGTTTTTCTAGCCAAGTAAATGGAAACACTTATAGGAATTTTCCACGGAGCAGTCCACGCACATGCGCAGAAGGATCGGTCTGTCGGTCTGGCTCCTCAGTGGTGGGCGTGTTCATTTCCCGCTAGCTGCTACTTCCCTATTTCCCCCATGCACACACACTCACTCCCACTAGATCAGTGGTTCCCAACTGGTGGTCCACGAGACCGGATCATTATTTAAAAAATTTATTTATTAAATATTAAAATTAATTATAAAAATGAAATTGATTGCATATTTGTAGTATTTTACAATCTGACGGAACTTCAGAAAACGGTTCGTATTAAAAGTAATTCGTCTTAAGCGTGTTCATCTTAACGAGGTTTGACTGTATTATCATTAAATTTTTTTCTTTATTATTTCTTTTTTTTACCAAAGAACAATTTTACAAACACATTTCCCCAATAAAAGACCCGGCTCAGATTCAGGTCTTGCAGTCAACTCGTGAGAATTTTTCAAAGTGGTCCGCGGGTACAATTGAAGTGGAAAAGTGGTCCGCGGCTTAAATTGAGTTGGGAACCACTGCACTAGAGGCACTTAAATCCTGTCTCCAGTCGTAACTATATTGATAATATAAAACGTCATAAAGTTTATATGTATTATATGTGCTAAGATATTAACTGCTTTGGAAATAGATTTTTTTTTTTATATATCCGATACATATAAAGTATATACATATCTTTGCATATTGGAAGTATAAAATTTGCATCAATTTCTCTTAGCACTGTAGTATACCAGAAAATAAATGTGAGCAATTTGTCTGAAAAGATTGAACGAGTATCTGCTAAAGGAATAATAAAATTAAGGTCAACAAGTCATTTTGGTTAAGTGAAAGTCGGGCAATCGGGATTTTACTGTACCTGTCAAATATATATAAAAAAACAATCTTCTACAAAATTAATGAAATTCGCTACAGAATGGAAACGTTCTTCCCTTAGCTATTTTTAAGTCTTACCACCGCACTACAACGGTGTAGAGCTAAGGCGTTCATCTATCTTGTTGTTCAACTGGGCTCGATACCAATGGCGTTAGTAGAACGGATGCCATGTTTTCTGTCTTCCAAGGTTCGGTCCCCTATTTACCAGAGGTTCTTGGATACCTTAGAAAACTGTAGATCCCGGAGCAGTGTGACCTTAACTATTCTTGCGCCGTAAAGACACAAACGAATAACCATATCTTATCACCACACCCTAACCTTCGGAGAACACGACCATCTACGAATAAGCATAGAAGTATTAATACAACAAAGGTGATGTAAATTCAGAAAAAGAAATTAAATTTCAATTATAAAACTGCTAGCTGGTTGAACTTCCTTTCTGTCAATATACATATAAACCACCCACCTTTTCCTATGAGAATCCTAACAAATAATACGCTTAGAACAATATATTGCAGGGTAAAAAGTGAGGGATCCGATGTGATAAGATTCCGCAGCGGGCCTGTAGTCAGGATGGAGGGTATCTGGGACAAGGTAAAGGGCATATGGGCCACAGGGCACCCGGATATTGCTCTATATATAAAAATAGCTCGATACGGCAATTGGGCCACAAGTATAGAGTAACTGGGCCCACACCCCTGCAGGTCCCGGCTTCGTTACAGGCCTGTTCTGAAGTGAGGTGAAACGTTCTTTTAACGTACCGTTGGCTCAGGTTTGATTTCCAACGGTAAAAAAAGGAACACCAATCGATTCAATTTAATCCGGGGTTAGTTCTCTGAGCATTTGGAGAAAACAGTACGTCCCAGAAAACGTGGCCCTTGTTGTCCTTGCGCCATAAAGCCCAAACAAACCTACATGATAACTTCAAGTTGATTTTAAAGTGGTTTAGCGTTGAGCCAAGAGGACAACCGCAGATACTATAATTAAGTTTATAATTGTATTTGGTATAATTATATTTACTATGATTAAATTTATTATAATTATGTTTACTATGATTAAATTTATTATAATTACGTTTATATACTGAGTAAGTTTACTGTAATTATGTTTTCTATGATTAAGTTTATTATATTATAATTATGTTTACTATGATTAAAATTTATTATAATTACGTTTATATACTGTAATTAAGTTTACTGTAATTATGTTTTCTATGATTAAGTTTATTATATTATAATTATGTTTACTATGATTAAGTTTATTATATTATATTTATATTTACTATAGTGAGTTTAGACGATAATATTTGTATTAATAATAATTTTTAGATATGTACTCATAATAACAAATGATGACACATGATGGATATTGATAATAATAGGGCGTGAATGATATTGTCGCTAACAATTTTCACGAAAATTGCCTGTTTTGAGCAACTTTTCTTGAATTTATAAACATACAGCATAATTTTTCTCAGTAAATTATGTCTTGTTCAATGTTCTTTGTAGAGTCATGCAAAATTGTCATTTTCGTACGGTATTTGGTCACATTCGTGATCTTCACTCTGTAAATCCATCTTTTAATGAATTTTGTCAAAGCGAATACATTATGCTTAAATCCGTTCATTACCATTTCTTACCTTTCTATACTAATTGCGTGCGCAAAGTTTGTGCGTTTGCGATTTTAAGGCTCAAGGCAGAAAAGTTATTTTTTTTCCATACTCACTATGTATGCAAAGTTTGTGCGTTTGCGATTTTAAGGCACAAGGGCAGTAAAGTTACTTTTCTATGCTCATTGCGTGTGCGAAGTTTGTGTGTTTTCGTTTTTAAGGCGCAAGGGCAGCAAAGTTCATACTGCATCAAACTTACAGTTTACGGAAGAATCCGAACCTCTGCTGTCAAAGAACCCGAACTCGAACTACGGTGGGCAGAAAAATCGTTCTACGAGGCCATTGTGTATCGAACCCGAGTTAATGGCAAAATAGACGAATACACTACTACGTAGGACAGTGGCTCTACATTTATCTAAGAACTATGAACATCTTCAGGTCTGGAGAACAAACCCCGGACTACAGTGAGCAGGCGGTCGGTGAACATTTTTTGACACCCTTAGGAATCGAACCCGGATCAACGAAACGCAAAGCGCACGCGTTACCACAGTGCCACTGAGGGCTTTTGCAAAGTTCTAGAATGTCTTTCCGCGATGTTTCCGTTCTTTTGCACTAGTATACAGGGTGTTTCAGCAGCAAGGTGACAAACTTGTAGGAGCGGTAGGATGCACCCAGTCAACTCAGAATCACATGACAATGCAGGGTCGGAAATACGAATCAAAAAGTCTTTGCCCCTATTCTTATTAGCCAAAATAAGGTACATACAGGTAATTACAAATATACATACTATTTTATGTATCTTACACTATTTTTCCACATAATCCCCACACTGGTTCAGACATTTGTCCCATCGCAGCACTAAATTTAAGATGCCCCTGTGGTAGAATTCGTCCTGCTGTCTTGGCTTCAACGTTGCACGTGAATCGCTGTCCTGCCAGGAACTTCTTCAGCGGACCGAAAACGTGGAAATCACTAGGGGCGAGGTCCGGACTGTATGGTGGGTGGTCCAGACTCTCCCAGTGAAATGACCGGAGCTTGTCGGCGGTTCTGATTGCATACAGTCCGGACCTCGACCCTAGTGATTTCCACGTTTTCGGTCCGTTGAAGAAGTTCCTGGCAGGACAGCGATTCACGTGCAACGATGAAGCCAAGACAGCAGTCCGACGGTGGTTCCACAGTCAGCCGGACGAATTCTACCACAGGGGCATCTCAAATTTAGTGCTGCGATGGGACAAATGTCTGAACCGGTGTGGGGACTATGTGGAAAAATAGTGTAAGGTACGTAGAATAGTACGTATATTTGTAATTACCTGTAGGTACCTTATTTTGGTTAATAAAAAATAGGGGCAAAGACTTTCTGATTCGCCTCGTACTTTCTTGAAGCAGGAGATGGCTTTATACGGGGCGGGAGTTCCCAACGTTCTTGCAGGAAAGCTCCATTTGACACCCGGACGCAGAGGCTTCAAGATGGATGATTATACAAACGCGGAATTAGCCGATATGCATCTGGAATACGAGGCTGTGGAGTGTAGAGCCGAGCCGCACGATACAGACTTTAACGTTACATTTAGCCAACAGTAAATCGGGCGCGGTGGGCTGGTGTATTGGCTTCTGGATCGCCGGATCTACCATGCCTTGATTACTGCTGCTGGGGGCATATCAAAACATTGGTGAATGACAGCTCTGTAGAACTGGTCACACACATCGCAGTAGCTGTCGGCGAAGAACGAGACACGCCCGGATTCTTCCTGAGTATTCCGAATTCTATACGGCTTCAGATTTCTATACAACTCTATACAGTATTCTCACGCCAGTATTCAGAATTCTATACGGCGACGTGGGGCCTGCATTGCAGCTCGTGGACGAAACTTTGAACACCTTTTTTGACCTCTCTTAAATTTTATTAAGGCGCATTTATTATTAAAACGCCTATTTGCTTACGTGGTGTCCTTCCTTTTTTGGTGTTTTCTGTGTACACTACCGCATGCACATGTCATTTCCAACCTTGCATCCCTGTGTGATTCCGAGTCGTCTGGGTGCACCCTACCCTATTCACAAGTTTGTAACTCTGGCTGAAACACCCTGTGTATAAACAAAACTTATACAGTCCGGATTCCATTTCTTAGACAAGGGGCGCATGTACTGTAAGTATTTGTAATATCGCCTATGAATTTTTTGTGCGTCTTATAAACAATATTATGGTAAACTCCCCATTAAGAACTTACAAAAGACAGAAAAAACGTCACTAAACGGTAAACGACGGTAATTGGAATGTGTATAATTCTGTGAAGCATTTACAGGGACCCCAAACCACCTCCATTAAACAGAAATGCTAGTTAATTAAAACAACGTTATTGAGACCAACCAACGTATAGGATTTAGCCGTGCATCAACGAATAACATTTGGTCGAATTTTGAATCAATAAATTTGTAGCCTCAAACGGAGCAGTCTGAAAATCTATTGTTGTGAATGCTTATTAGGGCTTTGAAGAAGGACTGCGTTTATCTAGAGTGCAGTTTATCCCGGATTCGACTCCCAACTGTGCCGAAAAGAAAAAACGATTACCGATTAACTTCTCACTGTAGTCCGGGGTTTGGTTCCCTAGGCCTTAAGAGGTTCGGATTCCTCGGAAAACTGTAGGTCCCGGCGCCGTAAAACTCAGTAACAATGACTGCTCATTGTTACTATGAGTTACAATGGGAAGCTGAGGGCAAAACTTACAGGATTCTGCATAAGCTAATGTATGTTTTTGGTGAAATGAAACGCTGAATTATATTTGTTTCTTAAAGCGAATTTCTCATACACTTTTTGGTGCTTTACGGCGCCAGAACACGACCTGTCATGTTGAGCCACGACCTACAGTTTTCCGAGGAATTCGCACCTCTGCCGCCAGGGGAACTACACCCCGGAATATGGGGGGCCGGAAAATGGCATGAGTTTCCCGATACCATTGGGAATCGAATTTGGATGAACGGCACGGCAGAAGAATGCGATACCACTACGCTATCGTAGGGTAGTGGACCTACATTTTCCCGAAGGTTCTGAACCTTCTGAGGCCTAGGGAAACAACTCCTGGACTATGGTATGCAGTTACTCGGTAAGAGTTCTTCGTATCTTTGGGCATCATTGGAACTCCAAGCCGGACTAAGGGTAGGCTAGGCGATTGCGTGATCACCGCGTTGATTGATTAGATAAGATAAGATTAAAACCAGCAGGGTAAACACTGACGCTGGAGTAAAAAAGGAACAAAATTCGCCCAAGACTAAAAAGGAAAACACGTTAAAAAGGATGAAAGATCAAAATTAGCTAATTTACGAGAAAAAAATTCCATAGGTAAGTGAGGACACAAGGTCATCAGGGAGGACATTCCACATTCGGCCGACCCTGCAAACAAAGAAAAAGTAGCGAGAATTCCGCCGAGCACATCCTAACGCACATACCATGGGATCTAGTATGTGATGAACCAACAAGTTCAAATAGAAGAACGGAACTATCACAATGAACAAGTCTATAAATGACCATATAGCAAACTTGAAGGTCAGCCACAAGCCTACGCCATTCCATAGAATGATAACCAAGTGCCGCTAAGCGCTCACGATAGGATAAATTAAAATAACTAGGCAAAAACTTAGTAAAACGCCGCAAAGGCTGCTCAAGACGCTGAATTAAATTTATCCATCGTAGTGTTGACTTTCTAGTAACCAAGATTTAAAAAACGTGAATTTTAAATAAACGTATACTCATGTTTGTAAAAATTGCAACACCATGAAAGACTCGTGTGAATTGAATGAAATTTAATGTACAAACGACCTGTGTTGATACAAATAAACGATTAAAATTACAAAGCAAAAAAACAATATTACATGTCGAAAATCAGTATTTGGTGAAGCCACCACACGCTGCAATAAGTGATGCTATACGACGTGGCATGGAATCAAACAGATGTTGAATGTGTGCCTGAGGAAGAGCATTCCAGATTGCTTGTATGCGACCCCAAAGTTCATCTGTAGTAGCTATGGGACGAGGATCACGAGCGAGACGCCGACCAACGAAATCCCACACATGTTCAATCGGCGACATATCCGGCGAATAGGCAGGCCAAGGAAGAAGCTGTATCTGTTGTGATGAAAAGAAGTCTTGAACATTCCTGGCAATATGTGGGCGGGCATTGTCCTGTTGAAATACAGCTCCGGGAATGCCTTGAAGGAAGGGAACAACTTCGGGCTCCAGAACTTCATTGATGTACCGGTTGCTGTTAAGATTACCCACAATTCGTAGCAGCTGAGATCGTCCATGATACGCAATCGCACCCCAGACCATAACGCTGGGGGTTCGTCCACTATGACGTTGGATAACGCACTCCGGAAGGTGGCGTTCACCGGTATAGCGTCTAACACGGATGCGGCCATCACTGTACCCCAAATTAAAGCGGGATTCATCAGAAAACACCACTTGTTGCCAATCAGCACGCCAGTCTCTATGTCCATGAGCCCATTGTAGCCGCAGGCGCCGATGGTTTTGCGTCAGAGGGATCCTGTATAAAGGAACTCTTGCACGCAGTCCACGGTGCAGTAGACGCCGACGAATTGATAAAGCACACAATGATACACCTGTAGCAGTGCACCAACGTTCTGCCAACTGTCCAGATGAAGCAAAACGGTCCGTCACCGCCATGCGGACCAGGTGTCTATCATCCCGTGCTGACGTCACCTTTCGGCGTCCACTCCCGGATTTCTGAGTTGTCTGGTTCTCTTGAACCCACTGCTTCCACACTCGCATCACTGTGCTGCTATTGCACGATAAGAAAACCCTCCTTCACGAAAGCCGATCATTCGTCCCCGTTCAAACTCCGTAACTTGCTGAAATGTCGCCCTCTTTCGTCGTAGAGGCATAGTGACGTCTCATGTAACGTTTACCACTAGCAGATAAACATACACGCCCCGCTACAGCCCTCTATTTATACGGATCCATCAGCAGTTCAGAGGGCGCTGCTCAGCCCACGCATGCGTGATGACTCTGAAATTCTAATCATTTGAATAGCATACCCTAATTTGCATTTCCTGAAAGTTTCAGCTCAATCAAGTGATTCCTTCATGGTGTTGCAATTTTTACAAACATGAGTTTATTTATGTAACACGTATATGGACCTCATCTGTGTTATATTTTGCAGCATATTTGCCAAGACCACATTCATAGCAATAAAAAAGCTTTCATCTGTCGATGGAAAGACTGCTCGAGGGAAGAGAAACCTTTTAAGGCGCAATACATGCTCGTCGTGCACATGAGAAGACACACGGGCGAGAAGCCCCACAAATGTACGGTGAGTAAAAGTAGGAATTTGCTTTTAAATGGCGAAAAGAATATCTCCATTTATATATTTCTTCGTTTCACATGAGAAAAATATATAGCTTATTATTACGGGGCTTAACTATTTCATTACTGCAACCTCTTTTAAAAGATTAATGCTTTTTTTTTTATTTTCAGTTTGAAGGTTGCCAAAAAGCATATTCCCGGTTAGAAAACCTGAAAACGCATTTAAGGTCTCACACTGGTGAAAAACCATATCTCTGTGAGTTCCCTGGTTGCACCAAAGCATTCAGCAACGCTTCAGATAGAGCGAAGCATCAAAATCGGACTCATTCCAGCGAGGTAAAAAGCAGTCAATTTTCTAAAGGTGGGAAAAACCATTCATCGAAGGAATGATTTTTCTCAACTCTCTTTTGTTCAAATGAATTTTGATTTCACCATTCAATTCTTTGTCCTGAGTACTGTTTAAATCAATAGATTGAAGACAGTAATCAAAAGGGTGAAGTGTGTATTTTTGTATTGAAAGTTGCTGTTTCTTGACATTTCAGAAACCCTACGTATGTAAAGCTCAAGGATGTACCAAACGCTATACAGATCCAAGTTCATTGAGAAAGCATGTAAAAACAGTACATGGGGCAGAATTTTATGCGAAAAAGAAGCACAAAGGCAACGACAACAAAGGACCGAGTGGTACAAACGAGAGCAATTTACAAACGATCGATCCCGGTTGCTTGTCCAGTCCAGCATCTAATTTTAACGTGAATGGAGAGTTTACAACTGAGCCTGCATCTAATATGGAAAATCAGGTATTTACAATGACACAAGAAATTTCTTTAGATTCCCTTGAATATCGTTCTTCTGTCGAATTTAATGTCCTCTGACTCTGTTTTGCAAAAACATGGTGGATTTCATTATTTAAGTTTAGAAAAGATCTTGATGAATAATTCATCCAATTTCCTCATGCATGAGAAATTCTTTAAGTTTGTGGGTTTACCAGTTTAAAAATGTGGTGTCTTTAAATTGTGGTACTCCCCTTTTAAATGTAACATTTTCTTCCAACAGAGTTCAGACTCAACTTGTAAAGGGACCACAAATCAGTCTAAAACTGAATCGGTTCCTATCTTGTCGGTGACTGCTGAGCAGCTAAATGGTAAAGTTCCTGTTTATGAAGACTTCGTTTCTACTACGAGCTGTCTTGGCGAAATCTTGGAGCCCGAAAACCCTTGCTGGAATATAAGTGAAACAGCTGAATTAGAGGTCAGTTAATTAAGTAGTTTAATATAAAGGAACTCAGTATTAATTCACGTTTGTTACTTTGGAGTAAATAGAAAAAAATATAATGCTATATAAAATATAGTACTTCAAATTTTCATAAGTACGGTAAACGTATACACAGCAAGATATTCTGCGAATGAGGAGGCATGTATATATAGACTTGAAGTATTTCATCGTATTGAAGTGTATGGGGCATTTAAGGAAATTTCATTCAACAGTGGATAGATAGTGATCAAATGTGATGGTGATATACAGGGTACTGATGACACGTGCAATTCACAATCATTATTACATAACGTACATAAATGCTAATAGCTTTAATAAATATACGCGATACCAGTATAAGCAGCGAATTTCATTTCCCCACACAAAATCTCCCCTAGTAATGATCGCGTATCATCTGCACAGTTTAAGAGTATTTGTAACTCTAATCATAAATCTGTAAAGGTTTTCGTAAAGGCGAATTCGGGAAGGGATTTTTTCGGGACTTCAAATTACAATGGGATTCTACAGAAAAAATGCGTTTTCTACGGGTTTTGCAAGGTGAAATACAAATGACCCTAATGCTATTTTTGTACAGGAAATTAGAGGTTATGCTGCATTTAATATACATAATTTAGTGCTCGGAAATCATTGGGAATATGTTCAAATTCAACTTCAAAAAAACAAGTATATAATATGTATGTATATGCATACGCGTATGTTTGTATGTGTACTTACGCAGAGTTCGCCAGACCCGGTCACTGTTGCCGATCGGATTTTTGGGTTGGTGAGTGAGAAATCTTTCCCTAACAGATTTTCTTATCGAGGCCGATATAGTTCGTTCGCGGAAAATTGGCGGTAATAAAAAATGGAGGTAAATAACTCGGTTTTTCGAGAGCGAAAAACGAGTTACGTAAGACGCTCCAACCTCTACTTTAATGAAACAATCCGTCTGTGACGTCAGCTCCGTTAATCTAACGGAACCTGGCCGCCGATTTTCCGCGAACGAACTGTAGCTGCCGTATATGTGCATGTGTATATTTATGTATTTAGGTATATGTATATGGGTAATTAGAGGTATATTTGCTGATGGCGTATCTATATTGACCTAACTAATGACCATATTCTATTTTCTTTAATCTCTGGTGTACATATTTATTTTCAAACTGTGTGCAGAGTGAATATACTTTTTATACCTGGTGTCCTATCTTCCTTTTAAAGGTATGTGGGTTTTTTCATTCCCACTTAAACAGTTCCTTGAGCGGAAATTAAATGTAAAGTACTTACATTTTTGTTGGATGTACAGCATCGTAAATAACTACATGTTGATAAGATTCGTGGTATCCATTGTAAGTTGAGAAGAATATGCGCTTTTTAAACACCAACAATTTATTCACGTAAATTAAAGATATTACAGATATTTCTTTTTAACACGTAAGAGGTCATTTCGTACCATGCCGCTTACATTCGGTTCCAGACAAGATTCAAAGGCATTCTCCTTGAGTTTGTTGTATGTTTCTCATTTATAGTTTCGATACATCCGAAACTTTATCCAATGGGACAAAATTATTGGGATTTTTAACCAATGGGAAGAGATGTTACGGGAGCCAATGAAATCTTTTATAGATCCATATGGACCATGTACGCCATAAGTTCAATGCTTTGGTTATTACATATTGAGCGCGTGTACAAGACTTTCAAGCTAGCTGCTATTATATATTTAAATACATTGGAAAAACGAAATATTTAATACTATTGGATCTTAATTAATTTAATTTGGTTTAAGGGCTTTAACTTTTATTTAAAGGCATAACACCTTGTATTGTTAACTTAAGACATTCGCGTTTGTTTTTTTGTCTTTTTACCTTTACCTTTTTGTCGTATTTAACTGATCTCTGTTCTTTTTAATATTTATTATATTATCGAACTTGTTATTTTCTTGCTTTATTTTAGCTTACTACCTATTAACAACGTTCTTAACCTATCTTCTCAACTTTCTTTAATCTAACTTCTTTTCTTAATCAAATTTCCTTACTTTTCTCAACTTTTAACTACTTTCTCCAATTCTTCACTAATCGTTTTCATAAATTATTCTTTTAATTTTTTTTTACTTTCCATACCCATGGATTCTATCATTGACTCTAGTGACCAAAATTTCGAACCATCAAAACTTGCTGGTAAGAAAAATCTCCAAAATAATTTAATTCTCCTCCATTTAAATGCATGCATCCTTTACAATAAATTTCCCCATCTTAATGATTTACTAAGTGAAATCGGCCTTCTTACAGATTTCATTTGCGTTGCTGAGACATTGTTTCGTCAGGATTATCTCATAAACATTAGCCAGTATGACTTAGTCTCAGACAACCAACGTGACTGCCGTGGTGGAAGTGTAGCGATTTACGTACACCAATCACTAACTTATTCCATCATTCTTCAATGGTGTGGTATATTTCAAGAAATAGAAATTGTCACTTTAAAATCTTGTGAGATTTTTATCATTTCAATATATAGACCGCCAAGTAGGAATGTGGAAGATTTCTTAAAATTTCTTCAAAGCCTCTTTGATTAAATCAACGAAAATAAATCAAATTTAATCATCATGGGTGATTTTAATATCGGTATTAGCTCCAATTCCAAT
>QLNU02015360.1:56554862-56567359 GCA_006491805.2 Dysdera silvatica
TGTATATTAAAATAAAGCTGACAAGAAAATAGAATGCAGGAATTTATGATGCTTGATTAGAAGTTCACCTTCCAATAACAAAGAAGGGAAAAATTGAAATTTTTACAAATATTCCCTGAATATGAACATTATGGACCTTTAACAAAACGCCGAGAAATATAAATTTCCATCTACCGTGAAATTCTATACTGCTTGGCGATTTCCAACCTTTTTATCCTCGTGCATCCATTTCGAAGAAGCATTTTATGACATCTCTGGCCTGAAGCTTATCCAAAAAAAATTTGCAAGTAAATTTTTTGCTCTGTGCTCCAAATAAATTCACTAGTGAACGTTTTCCTTTTAGTACTTGTATATGTAATGAAAAATTGACTGTAATTTTAATACTTTGAGTTTACAAAAAATGTATTTTCAACAACCAAATCACATGAGATTTTTAACACCAACCAAGCCAATAACCACAGTAAGATAATCTGCGTCAGCTTGTATAGTAGTTTTTGTTATCAAAGACTAGATATTACTTTATATATATTTATCCTTTGTGGTAAATTATTATGGTGTTATTTAAACGTCAAATCTATGTAATTTGCTCTACAACTTTTGAAATATTGTATATTTGAAAATAATTGCCATTTAAAATTAATTTTTAAAATTTTAAGCAGTTCTAATTTCAAGAAAATATCTGTTTATTGCTACGCATAATAAATTTTAACCTGGGTGTGTGTGTATATATTTAAAATCACCCGTTTTGTTAGGGAATCATATTTTATGCTGAGATATAATTGCCCTCTAATGATGCATTCCTATTTTTTCAAAAAATATTAGGTGATAGAGACATCATTAGTCTACTGAAGACGTTTGCCCTTGTTACCTTATGCTAAACCTTGACAAATGAATTGTTGTGAATGGTATTTTGAAATGATTGATAATAAGTATAGAGTTACCATGAGGGAAAATTAATCCTAAATCAATTGCAATCCGGCAATGAACATTAATTACGGAGTTGAAGTGTATTACTGAGAGCCTTTACTGATAGCACGTAGATAGCGTGGGATACTGTCTAATTCATAAATGAAACGGATGACAGGAAAATGACACACCACAGGGTTCGAAATTGGTATTGTCCATGAATGAGGTCGCTAGGTGTCAATTTCTGGACCAGTGGAGCCCAAAATTTGATTAAGACCGGAAGTATATAGATATCGCTGCAAATGCTCCTATTTCCCCTAAGTGTCACAAATCATTCGGCGGTCTGCTGATTATCGAATTTGAATATAAACTTGATAATTCATTAACCAGCAATTAAAAGTGGACATAACGGAGCTGATTTAAATTTGACAATCTTGACATATATTAATTGAATGGTTTCGATTTGCTTCTGTCATGTTCCGAAAAGTTGAGCTAAATTTCTATAATTTAATTTCATTCTTAAATGACACTGACAATAAAATGCATGGAATAAGAATGGGTTTTATCAGTCTGTCACTGTTAATGAAACACACCAAAGGTTATAAATATCTCCACGAAATAATTTAGAGAACGAATATGGAAATACGGATAATTTATATATTTTTTTATAAAATACGACCACCATTTTATTTATGATATTTACGGAATTTATGCTTCTACGCTTTAGAAAAGCAAATACTAAAATTTTAATGAAACCTTTTGTAAATTCAAAATATAATAAACGTTTATTGCGTCATATGTATTTGTGATATTATTATTATTTTAAAATTAAACTGATGATTTAAATTATTCGTTGTGTGCATCTGACCTCGTATCACACAAAGTTTCGTAACCATGATTTAAAGTTCTTCTTCGTTCTATTAGATGACTGACACGATCATAGGCGTAGAGTTATATGGCCCGTGGGGCCCCGAGTCTCCCTTCCCACTAATGTGAAATATATTGCGATTTTACGGATACTGTAATATATAAACGTACATAAAATATGCTCTCCCCCCCCCACATTATTTTGAGAACTCTATATTGATGGACAAAATCGAGTAAAGTGTGTAGATGAAGTTTGTGTGAAAGTTCGGGCAATCGGCAACCAAGTCTCTTTGATTTTTTCGTTATGTTCAACATGTTGTTGTCAGCTAAAACCTGCGTCGTTCGCAGAGGGACGTGAGTGACTGCAGTCGTGATGGAAGAGTCTGTTGTGATTGAGCCATATTTTCGGTTATTTCCCCCCATAAAAATCACCTAGTGGGTATCGTAACTGATCCCAACTATGTTGCAATCTTCAAAGATGATTCAGTAACGGTCTTCATAACCGACTTGTCCAATTTGATTGACATTTTCAGGGCGGGTTCTGGTACTAGTTATTTCCGAGTACTCGTTACTTTTAACTGACGTTTAACCACCATTGAAATGTCAGTGTCACTTAAAACGTAACTTACGACTTGAAGCTCAATCATCAAAACCCAAACGAAATGTATCAAGTGACTCAGTTACCGATTTTCCGAGCTTCACACTGAAACTTGTTGCATACTCATTGCTCGATTTTGTTAAATAATGATAAATTAATATTTAAATGATAAAATGATAAAATAATATTATAAATGATTGCAAAAGCATATGTAACGCGGTTTCAGATGCACACATCGTGGCGCCACTTACCACGCTCATTTACTAAGCCTTGTGACAACGAAGCTTAACGGTGTTCTCTACTACCTTTCACGTTCACTGAGTATTAGGCAGTGCCGTATTTATAATGGGCACGTTAGGTACTTTCCCATGGCGCAAAATTTCTATGGGGTGCAAGATACAGTGGATTTTTTTTTAATTGCAAATTATTTACCGTTGAATTCTATTGATCAGCTCTCTTCGAGAAGACGCCTTCCACACTTTCTTTCTACATTTGAAATTCTGGAAAATTGCGTGAAAGAACCCCTGCCCCCAAAGGCCCTATCCAGGAAGTGGGCATGCGCCTCCTAAGGATAATACATTTACTTTAAAAATGATTATTTTCAAGTAGAATACTTAAAACTAAACTTACAAGTGAAATTTTCAAGCTTTGCGCCCACCCTGAAATTTTGTTTTGCAGCAGCCCTTGCCCCCTCCCCCAATATCCAAAAAATCGTCGTTAAATAAACTAAATTTATTTATAAATCGTTATTATAGGGAAGAGAGGGTCTCGTTGATACAGGGTTAAGTTGATACAGCAGTAATATTTTCTTAACGCGCAGGCGCAAAAGAGCGGGGTAAAGGGAGGAAAAAGTGAGGGCTCAACGCTTAGTTAGCACACATGTGCAAGAGGAAGTGGCGGTGATGGTTTTAGCTTTGTGAGTAAAAACTAATTTTAAACCATCGAAAGTAAATTTTTAGGTTCTTGTTTGAGTGTCACAGAGGAATTCACAGCTGCACTGTTTTTCAAATAAAGTTATCATGGTGTTACTTAGTTAACAGGTAAGAACTTTTGTTGAAAGAAATAGTTGTAACTGTAACCAGTTGGTTATAGTTGTGAGGTTAGTATAATGACGTCGTTTGGGTCAAGTTGAAACAGTTCACTTGAATCAGGTTGATACGGTGTATCAACTTAAACCACAAGAGTTGTAATGCGTGTTGTTCTTTTCCAGACATGCCGAGGAACTACAAGAAAAAACTAACAAGGGAGAAATACCCATTGAAATGTTCGACAGACCTTATGCCGAAATTGAAAACGACAGGATGTCTCTTAAGGGAGACACGTTCTCTATAGATAAAATGACTTTTCTAAGGTATAAAAATAAAAATGAGAAGAATCAACAATTGGGTTCTTAATTCCACTAAAGAAAAGAATCGAAGACGAAACAAGAGAGAGAGAGAGATGAAGAAATCTATTAAAAATAAAAATAAAAAATGAAACTATTTAAATTACTCGGCTGTGAAAATGAAAATGGCAGCAATAAACTTAGTAAGCAAGGAAAGGAGAAAAACGAAAAGATTGAGATCTAAAAAAAAAAAAAAAAAACCAAGGAATCTGGATCGGATTCTGATGAAAATGGAGATTCATTTTGTTTGGTGTGTTTAAAAACTTATTCTACATCCAAACCGGGACAAGACTGGATTCAATGCATTTTCTGTAAAATGTGGGCACACATAGATTGCGGAGAAGACAGCCCTCCTTACACGTGTATAAATTGCCAATCACATTTATGTTTGTATTCATAGTCCGACTGATTAGTCAGACCAAAAACATGTTGGGATGATGCTGTGCAGAAATGAATATTATCATAATTCTTGTATATCAACTTGACCCAAGCGGGGTTAAATTGAAACACTTTGAATTTTTTTCTAAAACTTTTTTTTTGTCTCATAGTATTACTTCAATAGTTAAAATAAAGCCATTAATTTATAAAGGAATAGTCATAGTACAGTAAGAAATATCATTTGGGCCTGGGATTTTAAAAACAAAATATTTTAAAATCAAAATACGAAAAGTGTATCAATTAGACCCGGTCTCCCCTATCTTATAATAATGCACATAAGGTAGGCTAATCATAAATGTCGCCCCATCCTCCCCGATTTTTCGCTGCATTTAAGGGGGCGAAACGACAGAATTTTATTTCTTTCTGCTAGTACTTAGGGAGGAAGACATGGGGGTAACTAACTGCGAAGTCTAACTTTTTTTATGGGGCTGACATTTCTAGGGGGTCTAAACCGTATACCTCGATGCTTAAAAGAATTTTTGGGGGGTTAGCGCCCTAGTTACGCCAATGGAGGGTACGCCTAAAATCTTTGTGTCCAGGGTGCCTCGTACCCTAAATCCGGCTCTGGTATTAGGTACAGTCCAAGAACTTTTTGATAACATGACGCTTATTGTATGTGCTTTACAATTCATATATTATTTTAAAATTTATTGTATTTTTTAATTTCCACAGAAATCAACGCAATAATTATTCGTATTAAGTAATGTGCGACTTTTGTGATTTTCTACTTTTGCCAAAGAAGTATAATTTTAAAATTATTATGGTTGAATACGATATGATAATATTAGGTTTATCATCAAGATTATAATTTTGTTTTTTAATTCAAAAATAAGTTGTCGAAAACTTTTGAAGAAATTAGGTAATAAACTTAAGGCATAAAAACTAATCACATTAACTGTTAAAAATTCACAAAAATAAAATCGAACGTATGTTTATTTTTAAGCAGGTTAGAATTAATTATGTTCTTTTAAAATAAAATTTGAGCATTTAAAAATATAAAAGAGAATTTCCAGGAATACAAGGAGTTCTAGTATGGCATACATACTGTAAAGTTATTTGAAACTAGCCAACGTATACAGAATATGATATTTTTTAATCATTTCGTTTTAATTACTATAGGAGCCTCAGCACATTTAACATTTTCTAATAGTTTAGCTATATCACATAAGAGGTAAGCAGAAAATATTTTCTCATGTAGCCAGTTACCATTACCTTGAAGTGAGAGAACCATCTATGTATTCTCATTCCTCCATTTGCTTCCTATGAAGGAATATACACTATATGATTAAAAAACTGCACCCAGAAGCATGTACTAGAACGGTTGTTTTTCTTTGGGAAAAACGAAGCACGTTGGTTTTTTAGTGAAACCAAGTGGAAGTGGAAAAAACAGCCAACTGGGTATTTTTGACGGTAGCATCCCCGTAAAATGAATAATAGCGAGTTCAGCAACAGAGTAATGAGAAAAAAACAATATAGGAGCTAACATGAGAAATGTGAAGGCGCGAATTTTAAAATTTAAGTTTGAGGAAGCCAGGCGAGTTGCCTGCTTTTCTGAAGTTGGGCTCCCTTTCTATTTTTATGTTCGTTTTACTTACGTGGAATTGATTTTTCACTGAAGAAACTATTATTGGAAAAATGAGTATTTGAACCTCGTAAGGTCTGGCATTGTACGAAGATCGTGCAGACACAGAACTGAGTTCTTGGCGCTTGTCGCGATTGTTATATGGATGTCTTTATCAATGGCTGGTAACTGGTCGGGACTTACAGGACCTGAAGAACACTGATGTACAACGGACTACCGGATTAAAGGTGATGTACTGTTTTGGAACTTCTCGTAAGATGGTTATGGAAGAGATTGTCTTTTCCTCAATGTTATTTAATTTAGAATAACTTTGATTTACGTAATTTGAATTAGTTAATTGGTTACTGATTATTGTGAATAGTGTTATGTGTGTACTGTGCTATATATATATATTGCGTGATGCTAATACTCATGTAATAACTGGTTATTACTCTCGGGTTATTTGAGTGCCTGGAGTTAAATCTAGGAAGATGGTTTTTGCCAGACTTCAGAGTATTTACGATATACTAAGTTGACCGAATGACGTGAAAAGCCTCTAACGTTTACTAATATATTTATTTATGGGCTCTACTCCAGATTAGGTATCCCTTACGGCGTTTGGCGATTTCCCTTTGAATGTGATTTTCTGGTCGTCCAGTGATTCTGGCAACCTTGTTCAGATGGTTTTAGTTTGATTTCGAATGGTCTCGTTTGGGTTTCCACTTTAGTTTGTCCGTGAACCCTTTTTTTTTTCAATTTTCTCTACTTTATGAAGAAATTTTTTCCCCCCACTCAAAGCAAATCACATTAAACATTTTTTATTATTATTCAATACCTTTATTTTTCAAAAAACCACTAACTTGAGGCTTCCGCTGGGTCAGGTTTCTCGAATGTTATCCATTCGTGCCAAAAGCCGAGAAAAGCAGAAAAGGTTTGAAGGGCAAGGGTAAAGAAATTCGATGCTCTTTTGCAATACGGTAATTACTTCCGTTTTGGCGATTGTTTCCTTGCGTACATTTTTACTTACTTCGATCCTGATATTCTCCTTTTTTTTAATATCATCCTTGTTTTTTTTCTAATTTAAATTCAGTTTCGTTTTTTCTATTCCAAATTTAACTTTCCTAAAATTGTATTTCGTACTTTTTTTATTTACTTAATTTGTCGTTTTTTAACTACGGAACACTTGTTAATTATGTAAACGATCAAGACTGACGGCGTCAGCAACATCCGCCGTAATGAAATATAGATTTTCAGACCTTTTTAGGCAGGGCCGTGCTTAGCGGTGCGCGAGCTGGGCGTTCGCCCAGTGCCGCTAAAATTGAGGACCGCCAAAAAAGTGTGGTGCAAGCACCAAAAAATCAGTTTTTAGCGGCCCCCTTTACTTTTGAGAGAGTATTTGGTCGATTGACCTTTTGCGTGTGACATCATTCGCAGCTTCTAAATGGCGGTCAAAATAAATACATGTGTTATTATGAAAATGCTTTAGCATCCTATGTACGTTATCGTATTTATTGTGGTGGCCATATGACCACTGCAAAGACTTCTGGTTTCCGAAACTTGGCTGCATAAAAAGCTAGAAAAATTACTTTGTAAATTTTAACAGTATAATAAAAGCGGCTTTGTTCACTGGGAACTTTTTATTAATTCGATATAATTATAATAATTAGAGTAATAGTAAATTACAATGATTCGTATTTCAATTAATTAATTTTTGTCCTCTATTTTCAATTTAACTTCATTGTCTTCTCTTTATCTTTACCCACAGCTTTTATACCAGTGGAGAACTTTATTTTGTAATGCTAAACCCTGGTCAATCTTTTTTTGTTGTGTTAAGTCAAAACGTTTTTAAGGGCCGCTAAACTCTGCTTTGCCCAGTGTCGCTAACACCGTAAGCACGGCCCTGTTTTTAGGCCTAGTACTTTCACGAAGATCGTACGCAGAAAGTGTTTTGCGGCCCATCAACAAGAAGGGCCCTTTCGGGGGCCTGCCTAGTATTTTTTTAATCAAAAATAAAAACTCGTGAGCGTCTCGGTATCAGTATGATGTCTAAGTAATCGAAAGGGTGCAGAGAGCCGCTTGGCGCTACCCGGTCCATCGATGAAAAGGCCTCCTCGCCAGCTATCGGGAGCTTTGTGGTTATTTGTTAATCAAAACTATGGAATTAGACAATAAAGAACCGTTAATATTAAAAGAAGTAGGAGAAAACCAGAATTAAAGTAAGAAAAAATGCGTATAAACAAAAAATAGCCAAAACGGGAGGAGTTACCGTATTGTAAATGAGCACCAATCTTCCTTGCGTAAAAACGTTTGTCGTCATCCTTGCTAATTTGAAGAAACATCCTCGAGTTATCTCTATATTTTTGTAGCGTAGCCCTATGATGGATTTTTGAAGAATCGAACGTTACACTACCTTACAGACAAAAATTATATAATAGATAAAATTATATAAGATAAATATTGTATTGGGAATTAAGTGCTGCTCAATTAAGAAATGATTCAAATGTGGGAGCAAACATTTTATTGGCAAAGGTAAACTCACAAGGCAATAGCTTAGCAAGTAATGTAATTAGCATGTAAGTTACGAAATAATAAAACAATGCAAGTTATGTAATAACAAACAATTTATTGGGCAAAGGTAAACTCATAAGTAAATAGCTTAGCAAGTTATGTAACTTCTTTAGTTGGTGACATAAACCTCTACGCGAGTTGGTGTTGAGTCATGAAGGTTTCTGATTCTGTCCTGCGATGTGCTGTACGTATCGTTTCAATTTGTAGGAGAAATTCCTATGTTATTTCCCTAGACGGGAACTAGAAGCTAATACGTTCTTTAAGTCATTCTGCACATGCACAATGGCAAACAAATCTGGGGTTGCTTTTGGCCAGGGAGAAATATCAGTAGGACGAGTCAGAATCTGAATATGGAGGCTGTATTCCGTCGGAAATTGTAGAAAAAATAAACCACAAGCATGCTTCAAATTTTCCTACAAATGTCCCGTAAGACAAAATAATCCTTGCAGTTTCGATATTTGCTTAACAAAGAGTCTAGAAAGTGTTAACAATCATACAGCTTGCAAAACCTTACGTGCTATGTAAACAAGTGCATTCGGATACCCAGGACGAATGAACTCAATAGAATTCACTATACGAAATGCGGGGCTCATCATTAATCGCAATAACTGCAAAGACTTTTCTAGACATACTTCTCAGAATATGGAGGTAAGTACGTCTCGGAATATTTCTCCATTCTTTCTCCAAAGTTTCTACCGAAGTTCATATAAAAAAGTACTTTTTAACCGAAATCGATTGGCAAGATTCGACTCATTCTGTTTTCGCATATATTGTACTAGATAAAATGGATACAAATCATATAATATCTCGTTAACAAGATGGAACTTTTAGACAGAATCTTCATCAGGAAGATTTTCCTCTATAACAGCTCTTGCAGAAGCTTTAGAAGAAGGATGGCTAGATATATTATATAAGGTATCATAAAAAGTATGCTTATGGAGGAACTACTGCATTCATTACAGCCAAATATAGTTATAAGGTATAGAAATTTGGGGTAATTAATATTTACTTTCAATTTACATGTTAGAATATTTTGCCTACATATTGAATTTTTATATAAGAGTTTTTTGTTTTCCCGTCGGCTACGAAATCACTACTCTTTATACATTTCGCAAAGTGGCACAACACGATTTCACTTGTCCTGATGCCCCAAAACACAAAATTATAAATTTCTTTTTGTAATATATAATTATCTTTATTTTATCATAAATTACAGGTACTATATCTTATTTTTACACATTTCATTCTGTATTTTTTTTATTGCTCTTTCAATAATAGTTACGTGCTTTCATTTTTCTGCACTTTTGCAATAAAGTGCTTTTATTATTAAAAGGAATCAACAGACTGGTATTTTCTCTCCCGTTTGTCCTTTATTCGGCTAGTATTTTCTCTCTCAATATGGAGTTTTTTTTCTTTATTGTCACGTATACCTACTTCAGACTTCCATTCTCGTTGGCAAACTCTTGTTATATCTTCCACTTTTATATTTAAAAAGACACTTTTACTTACAGGTAACGAATCGAGGAAACGTAAGTGGTTATTTACGAGTATAGGTTATGATTTTTTTTGGTGTAATAGAATGTAATAAATATTTTTTAAATGTTCAATGAGCTAACTATTTTTAAACGGCATTAAAATCACTCAAATCTAATTTTTTTGCATTTCGGTTATCTATAACTATTTAATTTCTGTGTACTATTTTAAACACGTGTATAGTTAAGATTTTTATTTCGAAATTATACTATACATCCATATGTCTTTATGCCATGGTTTCTAATTTAGTCTGGCCAACCATTATTTTTCTCCATACTGTTAAAAGCAAGTTGTAAACATCATTTGGTTTAATTATTATAATATATACTGTCATGTATTAATTATAATGCATTTTATTATGGCTTATTATTTCATCACATGGCTTCTTAATCTATGGATTTCATACTCCGCAAGATACAAATAGAATTTACATATTATATGCGTAGTATATATGTAAAATTCTAAATTGATTTTAGATATAAAGTATACTTATCTATATGAGTTCAATATAAAATTTATAGGTACGCAATATTTTGTAATCAGAAATACAATCATATATATATATATATATTATTATTATTATTATATAATGCTAACCATATATACCAGAAATATATATATATATATGGCCTGCAAAAGGGTTGCTGGTATCTAACTGGAAGGAGACCCACACGCTGAACGTATGTGACGATGTGTGGAACCGGCCAGGCCAGTAACCTAGTGTCCTACCCCGCCTTCAAGTGGTGCAGGCTGAGCTTTCTATTTATGTGGCAAATTAATATTTGCTACACGGATAGAAAGGCGGAAGGGGAGGGCTAATTCACCAACCCGTCTAGCCAGCGTGGTGAAATTATGGCTAATTCCTCCATTATGTTGACACACCAGAAACCATGGCCCCTAGTCTCCAGGTGCTGGAGTGCTCCTGATCAAGGCAGCGGTCAGTGTGGCATGAAAGCAGGGGGTGCTAAGAATCACTGGAATGGCCCAGGCTGCCGTTTGTTATTGACCTTGGCTACGTTTAATGGACGATCCCTTGCTTCTGAAGCAAAACTTCAGGAATTGGAAGAAGAACTTGACAAGATCAAATGGGACATTGTAGGACTCAGTGAAGTTAGAAGAAAAGGTGAAGAGTTGGTGGAACTTAAAAGTGGACATTTGTTTTATTATAGAGGAACGGAAACTGGAAGAACAAGTGGTGTTGGCTTCTTAATCAACAAAAGAATTAAAGACTACCTTCTTGAAGTCGAAAGCACGTCAGATCGAGCAGCGAGGCTTGTTGTTCAACTAACCCAGCGATACCAACTTCAAATAGTACAGGTATATGCACCAACATCAAGCCATACCGACGAAGAGGTTGAAGAATTTTATGAAGAAATCAAAGAGTTACACACCAAAGGGAAACAACATATCAAGCTCATCATGGGGGATTTCAATGCAAGAATTGGACAACAGGAACAAAGGGAGACATCGGTTCGTAAATACGGATGGAATGAACATAGTGATCAACTGATGGAATTTGCAGAAGCTGAAAATCTTAGCATAATGAACTCATTTTTTTAAGAAGAAACCCCCAAAAAATGGACATGGAAACACCCCAATGGGGGAACTAGCGAAATTGACTATATCCTGGCAAACAAGAAATCAATTATTGAAGATTGCAGCGTACTGAACAGATTTAATACTGGAAGTGATCATCGAATGGTGAGATGTAAAGTGCGCTTAAATACTAAATTAGAAAGACAGAAGCTCATTAGGAAACAAGTAAGTACGAGGGTGGGTTTAATAAAACTGAAAGCAAATATCGAAGCATTCAAGTTGGAATTAAAAAATCTTTTTTTTTTCTGCACTGGAAAGACATATTAAAGAAATTGATATCTCAGAAGCAAATAAAAACATTGTTAAGACAATAGGTGAAACTTCAGGGGAAATTGGTGGTGTAACTTGTAAAAAGTACAAAATCAAATTATCTGAGAAGACGAAACAACTCATGAAAAGGCGAAGAGATATGAAGGTGGACAATCGAAATACCAGTTCCAGGATTGAGTACATAGAACTTTGTAAAACTCTGCGCAAAAGCATGAAAGAAGACATAAGAAAATTCAACTGTGAGCTAGTAAAGGAAGCCATTGAAAATAACAAGAGCCTTAGGGTTGTTAAAGGAAGTTTATCTGTTGGGAAGAAACACATCATTGCATTAAAAGGAGAGGATGGCACTGTAACAAGAAATAGGGAAGAAATACTTAGAAGAGTTGAAGAATTCTACAGAAAGCTGTATGAGGGAAACAGTGGATTAAACGAAGACTCTGAGATAGTCGAAGGAACAGCTCCTAAAATCTTAAAAGAAGAAGTAGCATTTGCAATAAAAAGTATGAAGAAAGGAAGATCCCCTGGCGATGATGGCATTACATTAGATATCTTAAAAGAAGCTGGAGAACATGTAGAAGACATACTCGCAAAATTCTTTACCAAATGCCTCAACAGTGGTAACATACCAAACCAATGGGATTCTGCAACAGTAATTCTTTTGCATAAAAAAGGTGATAAAGAGGATTTGAAAAATTACCGACCAATTAGCTTGTTACCTGCTATTTATAAAATCTTCACAAAAGTGCTAACACATCGCCTGCAGAAAAAATTAGATG
>QLNU02015360.1:56567459-56583649 GCA_006491805.2 Dysdera silvatica
GCAAAATTTCGGTTACATAAAGATACCGAAGCTATCAAAATTGGTAAAGGTGTGAGGCAGGGAGATACCATTTCTCCAAAACTTTTTACTTCAGCTTTACAGATGATTTTTCAGCAGATAAATTGGAATGACAAGGGAATAAAAATAAATGGTGAATATTTAAATCATTTGCGGTTTGCTGATGACATTGTTATTTTTTCAACGAACCCATCAGAACTCCAAGACATGGTACAGGAGCTCTCAACTAGAAGTAAAGAAGTTGGACTCAAGATGAACCTACAAAAAACTAAGATCATGTTCAATAATTTCGTAGAGGAAACAAAAATACAAGTTGACAACATTGAGCTAGAAATTGCTGATTCATATATTTACCTTGGCCAGCTGATTTCAATGGATGGCAACATTATGAAAGAACTCAACAGACGTATTAAACTTGGCTGGAGTGCATTTGGAAGAAACAGTTTTATCCTGAAGGGGAAATTGCCTTTGTGTCTAAAAAGAAAGGTCTTCAACCAGTGTGTATTGCCAGTCCTCTCTTATGGATCAGAGACATGGAGTCTAACAGTTGGAGCAATACGAAAGTTACAGACAACGCAAAGGAGCATGGAGAGGTGCATGCTTGGAATAACTAGGAGAGATCGAAAAAGAAACACTTGGGTGAGAGAGCAAACTAGAGTAGAGGACATCATTGTTAAAGTAAAAGGGCTGAAATGGCGATGGGCTGGGCATATTGCAAGAAGAACTGATCAACGATGGACAACAGAAATTCTGAACTGGATTCCAAGAGACCACCGAAGACCTAGAAAACGTCCTCAAACTAGATGGGTGGATGAAATAAGAAAACAGGTTGGGGTGACGTGGAAGCGAATTGCTCAGGATAGACTTGTGTGGAAAGCATTTGGAGAGACCTTCATCCAGCAGTGGATAGATAATGGTTGAATATGATGATGATATATAGAATAGATACCAGCATACATAAGTGCTATGTAAACAAGTGCATTCGAATACTCAGGACGAATGAACTCAATAGCATTGACTATACGAAATACGGGGCTCATCATTAACTGTAATAACTGCAACGACATAATAATAGGAGATTTATTATACGCAGTTCATTTCAGTTGACAAGATTGTGTACTAATTAAAATATTATATTTGTAAAAGTAATGATTATAACGAAACAATATAAAGTAATGATTGTATGGAGTAAGAATTAGCCAACAAAAACTATTAAAATCAATGATGATTAGAAAACCGTCTTCAATAAACAGTTCAACGCTGAGGAGAAGAGCCCTGACGGAACTGTCAAAGCAGGTCGATTTTTTTGGGGGGGAGTTGGGGAGACTACGTGATGGATAACCGGTTTTTTGGCAATTGCTTGCTAAATATAATAGAAATGGCAGGTTCTGTACAAACTTGATAAACGAAAGTCTCCGGGTCGCTACCCTTACCCTATTTTAATTAGTCAACTGTCCCAAGTTAAACTTGTCTAAGAACTGCTAGGGCTCATCTCCTCAGGGTTACACGGTATATATACCCTCTGCTAAGATAGCCTTCTGTTTGTTTTGACATATTCAAAAGATTCAACGTTCGTTTCACATTTGTCCGCCCGTGCGAATGATGCTGGTATTGAAGGCAGGGTGAGCATTTTTTAAATTTCAGGGTGAACATTTTCCCCTGTTTTTTGAAGTCTTTAGTCATTAAAATTTTGTTGTAATATTCAATTTTCTTTGTTTCAATAGCTATATTTAGAAGATTTCTTTTCCCTTTGAATTCAATCCAGTCGCCACTTTTACGTGATTTTCAAAATTTTTTAAACGCTTTATTTTTTATTTTAATTGGTTTTTTAATTTTGCTATCAAACCACGGTTTGTGTATTTTAGAGATAGTTTAATATCTTTATATTTAAAACATCTTTCATAGAGAATCATTATTGTGGATATAAATTCTTGGTACATTTCTTCCACGTTTTCATTATAAATCTGTAGACAGTCGCAATTAAATTCATTTAGTAGTTCTTTAAATTTCTCTCTCTATGTAATTTTTATTATAATTTCTGAACCTTTACTTCTTATTGTAATTTGGGTTATCTTCTTCTAGTAGAGTGATAATCATCGGTCTATGATCAATAAATATGATTATCTATCATCTGAACATCCACAAAGATATCGGTGAAACAAAGGTCAATTATCCCTGAAGAATTTATGTCAATCCTTGTAATTTTGGTTAATTTTGTTAGTAAGCCCCATTGATTCCATTGTGTCCAAAATATTTTCTTTAATTTCACTTTCTTTTTCTATGTGTATATTAAAATAACCAATTATGAGTGACTTTCGTCTGCCTAGGTTTAATAAAATGTTTGTGATGTCTTCTAACCTACTTATAAAACTGCCTGTAATACCTGAAGGTGGTAGGGTTTTTTTTGCAATATTTTTAACACTGTTTACCACAATACGAAGAGTCTCTTTGTCATCCTCTATAACAATCGTCACATCCAGCAATTCCACACCATCCATCATCTCTGATGCATATATCGATACTCAGCCACCCTTTTTGCGTTGGAATGGCCATGTAAGCCATAGTTGTTTTATATATGTGTTTATATACGTGTCGTGATTCGGAGGTCACGTAAAGCTGGCGGTCCCGTCTCAGTATCACCCAATGTGTAGCTATTGGGACGTAAAACTTCAAAACAAATGAACTATATTCAATTGCCCTTAAAGGCATGTGTATGTATGCTACTCGTTTTATTCTTTTAATGGCCTCTTGAAAGCGCAAAGTGCCTTTTCTTCAAAACTAGCATCCTGCTCCTTTTTAATCCTAGGATAATTTCTGTATAGTTATTACATGGATATTCCAGGTCTAGCCACAGCACGTACATGGCTCAAGGTAGTAGTGCAATATGGAGCCTTTACCCTCAGTGGCGTCGATAAATTTTCTTTCGGGGAGGGATGGGGTGGTCAGCCTCGAACAACATAAGATGTTTGAGGCTATAAGAACTGTATTTTAAAGATACAGCCAATATTATTTTTCCGGTTTGGGTGGGGTTCGGAAACCTCTATTTCCCCCTTATCTACGCCATAGCTTAGCATAAAAAATGTCAACCATTTTTTTTCTGAAATTCGAGACTTTATAGTTTGCCAATGCCTGTTATTGCGTCATTTGGTCACAATGCCAAAATTTCGGCGTTCCCTCGAATGTCGTTCCAAAAGAGTTTGTTTGTTTGGATTTTTATGGCGCAAGAGCATCTGGGCTATACTGCGCCAAATTTTAACGGAGTACAACTAATTTATTTATTTGAAAACATTTTTACCTAATACTTCTAGAATGTAAATTAATGGAAATTAAAATAAAATTGAAGATCAACTTGATCGTTAGAAACTCTCTGGAAAGTTTAAAATGAAATAAAATGAATAAACTAACTTATCTGGCAGAAACTTTCTGGGGAAACCTAAATAATCAAAATTGTCGAAAATGAAAAGTGAAGAAATAAAGGTCTTTCTAGCGATTTATGTAGTGAATAGTTGGTTGACTGGATTTTTACGCAGCAAGAGCAGTTGGGTTATTATACTTGCCTTATACTATAGTAAGTATAACTAGGGGCTGACTATTCAATTTTGTAGATAGAGGATCATGCAGATTTTGGGATTCTTTTTATATGACGAATCAAAAAACAATGCATATACAGCATGTTGTACAGTTGAAGGGCATTTAGGGGGCTCCCTATCTCGTGGGAGCATAGTCCCCGCAGGTACGTGCCATAATCAGGCTCTGAGTAAAGCCATTCTTAAGACGCCATAAAGTTCAGATATTTTTATGTTACGTTATTTTATTAGGTAAGTTGATAAAAAATTACTATAGACATTAAAAGCAGCTGTTTCAAATGCCCTCCATCCATTCTTCGGCACATGAAGCACGGTATTCGATCGACTCCTGCACACACTGTAGGTGGCTGTTATTTATCGTTGTAACAGCACCATGGAGTCGAGCAGTCAAATTTTCCACACTAGTTGGTGGTGTTCTATAGACAAGCTCTTTCAAATGCTCTCAAAGAAAGAAATCTAGAGGTGTTAGGTCAGGCGACCTAGGGGGCCATGCAATTGGCCCGCCACGACCAATCCACCTATTTGGATAAGTACAGTTCAATCATTCTCTAACATTTCGATCAAAGTGTGGCGGGGCTCCATGTTGAAGCCATAGATTCCGCCGTATAGCCACAGGCACATCTTCGAGTAGCCTAGGGAGGACATCTCTCAAAAAGACAAGGTAATTGTCGGCAGTCATTTGTTCTGGCAGAAGATATAGCCCAATAATCCTGTCGCCGATGATACCAGCCCAAACGTTTATGTGGTATTCCCTTTGGCATCGGCATTTGCGGACACGGAAAGGATTGGTTATTTCCAAGATATGACTATTATGCGCATTAAATACGCCCCTCCCCCCCCCTTGTAAATCGGGCTTCGTCTGTCCACAAAATGTATTTTAAAGATCTTTGTGGCCTTTGGAGAATTCACTCACAAAAATTAACCCGGTAACTGTAATCTTCCGGCGTTAAATGTTGGACCCGCCGGAAGTGATAGGGGTGTAAATCATTATCCAGCAAAATTAAATGTACAGTTGATGCACTTATTCCAAACTGACCGCTCAAATCGCGTACGTTTATTTCAGAATTATGCCTAATTGCATCAAGTCTTGCCTCCTCCAATTGTGTTATTTGGTTTGTACGAATACGATGCCAATCAGATCGATTTTTTAGAATACGTTATAGTACTTTCGGTTTGTTGCAAAGTTAACAAACGAGAGAAGCGTTTTCGAAAATATAAATGGTATTTGTTTTCCAGATGATATTAGATGAAAAAATCTAGTTGTTTGAATAATTCATTTATAAAATGCTCACGTTGTAGATTTTTTTATGTTTTTATTGTTTTTATGATAATTGTCATCCAAAATTATGTACCAGTATACAATTCCGACACCTCCGATAGTGATACACAAAAAATATGTTCACGTCAATCAGTTTTAAAATAAAATTGATTGCATTTTATAAAATAAAATGTTTCTATATAAATAAAATGAAATATGCATATAAATGAGATACACATAAAATGTTTATATGTTATAAAATAAAATATTACATACTAAAAATACATTTGTTAATAGATAAATATATTTAAAAAAATATTAGGCGTAATAGATGCTAATAGTGAATGACTGCAAAGGCCAATAATGACAAAATAAGACGAATTAACGCAGTTTTCGTTTTTATTTAATGGAATTGTTAAAAGTTTTCAGAAAAAATCTTTCCATCCTTAAATAAAACAAAATGCTTATTGGCGTAATTCGTGTAAAAATTATAACTGCGAAAAATAGTAGCACAGAGTATGTGAATATGAATTTTATTAAAGTACATTCATGAACAAAATCTGCTTGTAGGCAAAATATTTTTACTAATGAAAATACATAAATATATAAAACGGATACATAAAAAAAATGATTTATTTCCACTGGCATCGAACGCAAAAACCCGGAGCGATAGGCCGGTAACTTACCAAGTAAACTACCGATTGCCGCACAAAGGATGTCGTATTTTAAGCTCATATATCGGATGCAAAATCTTTAAAAATCCATGTCTCTGGAAATTAGCCGCATTGGCACGAATGCCGAGACACGTATTTCCTTATTTTGGCTCTACTTTCATAAAAAAAAAAAAATCGGCGGGGCACTCACGGTGGGTTCCCCTTGTAAGATTATTTCAAATGAATGTACATACTCTGGAATCACAAAAAAAGATTTTACGAGCTGGCAAGAGTATATCGGTAAGATTATTCTCATGAGTTTTAGGCGCAATTGCAATAAGGGGCAGGTTGTGCCGGGATCGACAGTTTTCCGAGGAATTTAAACCTCTTAAGGCCCGGGGAATCAACACCCGGACTTCACTGGGAAGTTAGTCGGTAAGCATGCTTTGAGCACAGTTAGGAGCCGAATCCGGGATAAACTCAAGCTAGGCGAATGCGTTACCATTGTACCACAGCTGGGCCTTGAGGGCACTAAGAAAATATTTAATTTCTACATTTAAGTTAATTTTTTAACAGTTAAAAGTTTTTTTAAGTTTAACTTTTTTTAATTTTTTCTACAGTGAAATTTATTATATGATAATTTCTACAGTTATTTTTTTGCAATAGATCGGCAACGCTTTTCTTAATCAAAATGGCCTTTTTTGATTAAATTAAAACAAAGAAGAATCAGTGGTTTGAGCCTTGATATAATATGGGATAAGGACTGGGTTTAAAATTGTAGAATAGAGTGTGAAGGTGTTTTTTTGAAATAATAAATTTAGGGGAAAATTATTTATTAATGCTGAATTATATATACATGTGGAATGATACAAGTTATTCATAAAAAAGTAGAAAACTTCAAATTATATTTACATCGAAACTAAAATAGATAGAAACTTCATATTTTTTAATTACGTGGCAGCAGTCAGTTTTTCTGCACAATCGGAAGGTATCCACGTACTCTCCGTTGTTCCTTATTATAGCGTATGAACGAAAGTCTATTTCCATCCACGTTTGCTTCAAACTGTCAATCGTTACACTGAGGAAGACTTCGTTAATGCGTTCTTTAAGAATATAAAGAGAAGTTGTATTTATTTTGTACATAATGTCAATAAATCCCCAAAGAAAGAATTCACACGGGATAACGTCAGGAGAACGGGGTGGCCATTTCGTCGGACCATCACGTCCACTCCTTCGCTTCGAGAAATGTTTTGTGTACACAGCTTCAAACATTCAAAGATCGATAAGGAGCAGCACCAACTTGTTGAAAAAAGTTTGGAATATACTGGAGTTGTGGAATTGCAAATTGCTCTAACATGTCTAAATACTTTGTTCCAGTGAGTGCGTTTTCAACAAAGTAAAATATTAAAATCCTATGTACGGTAGAGTGGAGTGAAATAAGGCGAAATATTTTTTAACTATTTATTAAAGCCTATAATTAAAATAACTGCTTATTGGTTAGATAAGTTTTTTGAAAAAAATTTGCCTTATTTAAATTTTATCATCAGATGGCGCCACAGTCGTCAATTTCGAAAAACAGTCTTTTAATGGGATAGATACAAAACACAGGTTTCTTTCTCTTTTGTTATTGTAGCCTATAAATAAAGTGAAGGCCCATTGATTAAGCAGCTTGGTTTGGGACGCTTTAGTGTTTCTGAGCATCATCTTCAGGTGGCGCGGGGCACCAAATTTGGAAAAAAACCCGCCTTTTTGTCGCAAATTGGGGCATATCACAACGAGATTTGAGAAGACTTCTTTTATATATATCCATGTTTCGCGTTTTCACCAGAAACACTCACTGAGGCTTCAGTTATCAATTTTATGTGTCTTCCGACTGCTTGCGAGTTACATAGAAAGTTGGCAATACACATTACAGAGCCAGTTTGAATTATCCTTACAAGTTCGGCCTCATTCAAATGTTCACTTCCAGAAACTTACAAACAACTCTTACTTTGAAATGAATGGGACTTCCCCAACATTAGGTGCCCCGCAGCACAGGATTCTCAAGAAAATTTCAAGTATAAAAAGGGACAGAAACATAACATCGTCATTACTCCTGATGAAGGACTGCTGCTGACGAGTCCGAAAGCTTGGGTGATCTTTTTCATTGCTATTTTACCAGTGTTTAACCTTTTGTGTACATACCATTATTTTATCTTAAAAGCTAAAATTTAACCACGATTCTCCACCTAGATGATTTTTCCAATCAAAATCCTTTTTGGGATATTTCTAGCTTGCCTCCGACAACTATTGAATATTTATTGACAGCTATTGAAAATATATTGATAACTATTGAACATATATTGACGACTATTGAACATCTAGGCGATCCAAAAATCATAACTTTAATTTTTACTCCACCCTAATGTAAAGTCCCACCTTGCTGCAAAATGAATCTTGCTGCCCTTGCACCATAAAAATACAACCAACCAACCAACCATCGAAGTCCAATTAGTCTGTCTACCATTATATCCCATCAAACGTCAACCTTCGTGCTATCGCTCTTTGTTCTATGACCAGATGGGGGATTTTCAATGACCAAATTCGACCGTTATGCTTCTTAACTTCGCTTTTTTTATTCATGAAATTACCTTTTTTATCTGATGTTGGCTTTTTCAATTTAATCTGATTTTTTAATAGTTTTCTTTCAATGTATTTTTTATTGCATTTTGTATCCATTGGATTTATATTTTGTTTTCGTCATAAAACCGTATGTACGGTCTCGCCTTGTCTGGCGCAGAAAGACCCTGGCTTAACGTCATAAAAGTACAATCAACCAACCATCTGTCTTAACATCCCCGAAAACATGAAAAATTGACTCATTTCTTAAATGGAGCCTTGAAAGGAAAGCGTGTTCAGCCTCAATGTCATCACTATTGTTTCCGATACCTTTTATGTTCAATTCACTATGTTCTATTATCGTTACATGCACTGTTTATCACGTGGAGACATTCTAACCATATAGGGAAAAAGTGACTGTTGCCAGACAAATAAAAAAAGCAGATCGAATTGCCAAAACATTAAAACCACCTGTGCGTTATGCAGACAAAGTTATCTACAGTACCAGTGAAATGGAAGGATGGGTTTTGAGTTGGTGTATAAAAGCATGGGAGTGTTCTTTGTCGATCAGTGGTTTGTATTGCTGAAAGATGGGTAAAGGTAAGGATTTATTGGACTTTGACAAAGGACAGATTGCGATGGTAAGATGTCTGGGTAAGAGCATTTCGGAAACTGCAAGTCTAGTCAGCTGTTCATGATATGTAGTAGTTAGTACGTATCAGAGATGATTGCAAACAGGTGAAACAACTGGTCGAAGACAATGTGTTGGCCGGTCGAGGGCCAATGATGGCAGAAGGGAGCGGAGACTTCATCGGCTTATTCGCGCGGATAAACGTGCTACTGTGGCGGAAATTAGCAAGGAATTTATTAGTGGTGATGCACGGAAAGTTCGGAAACACACTGTTCACCGTACATTGTTATCTATGGGACTAGGAAGTCATCGCCCCATTCTTGAACCAATGCTCACTGAAACTCATCAGGATAAATGCATGCTGTGGGCACGTAGCCATGCCCATTGAACTGCTGCAGAGTGGAAGAGTGTCGCATGGATGGATAAATCTCGTTTTTTTGTTTACACCATGTGGATGGATGCCTTCGTGTGTGGCACTTAGCTGGAGAAACAATTTTACTTGGCTGCACTGCTGGAAGGAAGCAAGGTGATGGCGGGAGTGTTATAGTGTAGGCGAGTTTTTCATGGAACCAGCTTAGTTCCATTGTCATTACTCAAAGCACTCTTAATGTCTCCACGTCCTTAAACATCCTGGAGAACCAGTTACATCCCTTTATGCTCACTATCTTTCCAGACGACAATAGCATCGTACAACAAGATAATGTTCCCTGTCACGAAGTTCGTACGGTTCTGGAATGGTTCGAGGAACATGAAAATAAGTTTTCTTTATTGCCAAGGCCCCCAAATTCATCATCCTAGCATTAACATCACAACCACGGAATTTACAAAACTTTGGCCAACTTCTGTTGCAATTATGGTGTGATATCCCACGTGCAACCTATCAACATCTAATTGAAGGCATGCTACGATGCGTTCAGGTTCTTTTACCCTCCATAGGTGGACCTATACATTATTAGGTAAGTGGTTTTAATGTTTTGGCTCTTCGGTGTAGATTCTGCGGTTTCGATACAAATAAAATTTGAAGTTGTATAATCCTTTTAAGAACACCCTGTATAATTTATGCAGTTAAACTTCTTGAGCAAGCCTAAATATCGAAGGAGAATGTACAATTTTCATCTTCAAACATACTGAAAGATTCACAGTGTTCGAAAAAGCTTTTAATTTACACTTTATATGAATCACGTTCAAAAATATTCGTTCGCAGAAATACGCCAAACTACACGCTGAGAGAAGTCAAAATGTAAATATTATCAAATTGATATGCATCACTTATTCCACATATCGCACGTATCTAGGCTTTCTTACTCATTCTCGTCAATTTATATTAAATTGGAAGGGCACCTTTTAGCTCTTCAACTGCTGAATTTCAGTTCTAAGGTATTTTAGTTTTAACTTTCATTTCTAAGGTATTTTAGTTTTTCATTTCACTTCTAAAGTATTTTAGTTTTATATTTCATATGCCCTTAATAATTTTAAGTTTCCTGACTCCTCAAATTATGTTTCATGAAATTCAAGGAATTCGAAAAAAATTCTGACGAATAAAAGATAAAGAGCGACAGTTGTATATTCAACTATAGAAAATTCATCAAAAAATGCCCTTTTAATTGAATATACCAAAATATGCAAAATAATGACTCAAAATAACAGACCAATGCCCTGGAATGACAAAAAATCCTGAAAATATGCCATTAGGCAAAAATCCGAAAAATCACAAAAATATATAAATTCATAAAAATAGGTAAAATCATAAAAATCCTAAGCGTGGTCATTAACGATGGAATTTGATTTTACTGTATAACCGGGGTTTTGAAACACTGTGTCGCGGTTTCTTGGGGACGTTGCGAGTTCATCCTTGGGCGTCGCAATCTTGACTAACTTTTTATATAGCATTTTCAGCATATTTATAGCATGTGATTTGTATGTTGGGGCATCGTCAACAATTTATGAAATATGAAGGGAGCTGTGGGTCAAAAAAGTTTGAATACCTCTGTATTTCACCAACAAATTATCGAATACATATTATTATCCATGAACAAATATTTATAAAATAGAAACATATGTTAAATTATCAGCTATGTTTATGGGAAGATTGAACACAAAAATATATTTGATTATGACCTGCTTTGTTTTAGATATCGTTTAACATGTACAAGATATTATTACCCTTCACAGGGATAACACAATTGCCAAATAATGGTCAACACACAAAGCCTCCGGGGCGAGATTTTTGTGAGTTTTCGTGGGGGAATTTATTATACTATAATTTTTGCCACCCACGTATTAATTACAGCTCAAACTAGAGCTTTTTTAATTTTGGAGAAAAAGAGACGCTTTCCCCATCCTGGATTCGAACCAGGGTCCCTCCGTTTAGCCCGGAGTGTCTTGGACCGCTAGACGAATGAGGACAGGAAACAACGCTCTCTTTCTCCGTATATAAGGATGTAAGATATTATTACCCTCCGCAGGGATAACACAATTGCCAAATAATGGTCAACACAAGAAAGCCTCCGGGGCGAGTTATTTTTAAGTTTCCGTGGTGCGGAAAATTATTATATGATCATTTAAGATCCTGAAGGGATAGCCAGATAAGAGACCGGATGTTTAGCGGAATAGAAAATAAATTTTTATTATTACTTATCTATTTGGGCTATTGAATTGTTTTGTGCCTGACTAAATTTCGTAGAGGGTTCCAGACAAAAGCGTATGTATTCACAATACGCTTATATATATAATTAGATATTTTACAAATGAAATGGAAGATTCATCTGACAATTGGTTTTAAGAAACAAGGTTTTCATCTATAGTGGTGTTTCAACAGCAGCGACATTATATTCAGGGAAAGTAAAGTGGCGAACACAATTCGGTTTATGCCGATTTTGGATTAATTCAAAGAAATCGAAGGTGGCGAAATAGTAATTTTATTTTCATTGTCATCCCTTTAAATTTTACAACTATACTTATGTGTGTGTGTTCCTAATTCGTTTTAGAAATGTATGGTTTTCCCTTTGGCACGATGGTTTCTCCAAAAATTCTCATAAGTCAATCGTAAAAAACGCAGAAGGAATTGGGAAAATGAAACATGTACGATGGAAAGGGGTGGTTTAAAACGGAGTGAAAAAATAAGCATTTTTTCCAAAATTTTTTAAGCCCTTTTGCTGAGGTTAAGACTATTTACAGACATTGAAATTCGTTCAATTTCATGGATTTTCACTTCCAGGAATAAAATTGTATGATGGAGTATTCGGAGTGTGAGGATGCTTACTACATATCGTATTTTACAATTTCAATCAGTTCAATCAATGTACAGATGCACTACTTGATTGCACTGAATCCGATCTTCTTGTTAGTCTTGGCTAATCGTCGGTAAATTATCCTTCAATTTATTTCTCAGAAAAGGTTTAAGGCAAATATATAGCTTCTAAGAGAGAGCTGCCTTTCGTACGCAATTTCAGAGTACAAATACAATTTTCAGCCTTTCGATTTTCCTTTTTTCAGGTGTTGCTAGATTTTTTCCCAGTCGCTATTATTTTGTTTGTTCTTTTTTTGTAAATTTAAAATCAAAATGGTCATAAATATGTGTGTTTCAGTCTAGTGTCGGAGAGGAGGTGATGGACACGGGAATACCGTTGCCAGAGACGGATCCCCGGACACTGGAGGTGACGTGACACAGTTGAAATGCGGCAACACTGCCGCGAAGAGAACTCATAAAAGGCAGCGTAGAAAAACAAATCAAGGCAGAATTTTTTTCGTTTACTTTTCGAAGCTGCAGTCTGGATTCGCGCTGGTCGCGATTTTTTGTTCAATAGTAATTTCTTTAAAAATTTTAATTTTCCTAACATGTTTTGTTTGCTTAAATAAACGTTAAGTTTTTTTTTCGTTAAAGACTTTTGAATTTTTCAAGAAGCTATGTATGATATGGTTTCGTTCTGGGGATAATTCTAAATTTTTCCAGAGGCTGCAAAATGCAACATGATCTTTGATATTTATTTCAACCTGCAAGGTGGCGTATCCCGGGTTCTGGTTTATGCATCCAGTATAATACATTAGCCAAGGGCAAGTTTATGCAATTAAAAAAAAATGGAGTCAGAAATAGACTTGCAACATCAAGTATTAATTAATAGCCCTCACCACTGGTTTTCGTGCCCGAAAAACCAGTTACGGCAAGATGCCCTTCCCTCTCATGCAACGGAACAACCCGTCTTCAGCTAACGGAATCTGGGCGCCAACTTCTCGCGAATGGACGTAACTGCATTTTGCACACGCTGATTGTTCTTTCAAGCTGAACTCTTTCAATAAAAAATGCTCTGAATTTTAAGGCGGAGCCGACTGAAATTTGAGCACTAAATGTATATAGCACGTGACTAAGAAATTATTTCTCATAGCGAATTAAATACTTTTTATTTTGGAGGCGGGGAAACCAAGGGGCGTGTCCTTCGTCGTTGAATGAAACAACGTAAAAGCAGGCTATCTTGGAGCATGATTGGCTTTTAGATACAAATTTTGAAATGGATATAATTCATAAACGAAGCCCCCAATCATTTATCGCCCTTCTTCAATTTTGTCTTAAAATTATCCGAAGATTCGCGTGGCAGGGAGTTTATGCAATAGTTACCGAACACCCTGTATGTGTACTGTTGGTTTGCGTAAAGAAGTCCAATGAAACAGTCAGAAATAAGGAGAGGTGACGTCACAAACGGGTTATCTAATTAAAGCAGAGGGGGGGACTCCAATTTCAGAACTTGATTTTGGCGCCGACAAACGTTCACTAAAAACAAGTTCTGAAATTGGAGTCCTCTGCTGTAATGAACTAGCCCGTTTGTGATGTCATCTCGTTATTTCTAACTGTTCCATCGGACTTCTTTTCGTGAACGTAGAGTATGTTCCTTTAAAACCCATATTATACACAGTAGGCGACTCGAAAAATTCTTATTTTACTATATGCGCATACTCGAGTTGATAAACTATGCAATCAACCTCGATTTTTTAATTTAATTTCAATTTGCGATTTTTTGTTTCGTTGACAAAGCGTTCTTTGCGCTTTATTTTCACATATAAATGTTAAAGAAGTCATGCATAAATTTTGCGCCAGAATGAAGCTTTTTTTGGCTGACTTTTAACTGTCTCCTGTTGAGGATTTAAGGGTGATGGAAATAAGCGATGAAATCGTCATGCTCTTGTCAAAGTGATTTGTTCACCTCAACCCATTGGGGATCTCTCTGAACAAAATATGTCTTTCTTTAATGATATAATTTTAGCCTCCTTTGGAATTATCTAGCAAAAATAGAAATCAAGAAGAAAAGGACTTCATCGAGGGTCTTGGAAAAACCAGTTTTGTTCGTGTTAAGCGGAGGAAATTAGCCAAGGATCATTGATTATCAATTCTTGTTAAATGATATTTCGTCTAAACCGTGCTTGTGTTAAAATAATTAAATGCACAGGAATTCCCGTACAATTTGAAGGGGATTTAGGAAGCAGTTCGTGTTAAAGTAGTTCTCGTTGAAGAGGTTCGACTGTACACATTATATATATTAAACTAAAAGCTCCCTTTGGAGTAAGTTTTTCAGCAGGAACTAATAATGGCAAAAACCCAATAAATATTTGCTCTGGCTTTGTTTTTTAAACATGGTATTTGGAAGAAAGTTTGGTCTCCCAAGGGTAGGGTGATAATAAAAAATTGGGGCTCTGGAGCAAAGATTAATACATTTGAGTTGTTTGGAAAAAATAAACTCTTCGTTGTTCGGAGAAAATCCACGAGAAATTTTGGGTTGGTTATATCTTCCGCCTCGTTACTTTCAACCGATAATATTTTTATAAGTCATCCGTGGCAAAAACTCTGGCCGATTTGCAAAAAGTTTTAAACAAACTTTTCTCATTTATTTTATGCCACAATTTGCATCAACAAGATCTTCACCATTTTAAAATCACCGGCGTTTAAATAAAGGGGTAGAACAGGGCGAGAAAAGTATAGGAGAAAGCAATTTTATAAGAGTAAGAAAGGTGGGGAGGGAACATGGGAAACATAAAAGTTGAATTGTTGAATCTGTAGCCAATATCGCGAAACAAGGAAAGCTGAAGGGAAAAGAAGGTTACCAACTATTTCTTGCGCACACAGATTTCCTTTTCGGAAGATTGCAACAATTTCAGAACTTAGAAAATAAGTCCCAAAGAAAGTGTTTGGTATTGGAAAGAGTTAAGCAAAAAAAGAAGAATGCGTCGAAGGTATAATGTAAAATGAGAACCAATGTCACAAGGTTCGAAACAAGCGAAATCATTCATAGGAATTATTGCGACTAAAATGTTTGCCGCTATGTATTTGAAGTTGTAAAACCTGCATAATTAGAGGAAAATCGTATTGACTTGTTTCATATAGGCTATAAGTTACTATGAGTAACACCATCGTATAATTTAGTGGAATAAAGCTTTCTACTGGTATCTCATTATTTTTCCAGAATATTATCTGTTATCCTATTTTAGTATATTATTCAAACTCCTATAACCCTAAATACACTGGCGTCCGAAAGTTAAGCCTAATGTCCATTCTTGGGAATATTTCATGACCCAAATATCGGCATGAAACAAAACTCGGCATACTTGTGTAAGAAGGTAGTGCAAGTAGAACAACAGAAAAAATATTATAAATATTTGTTCTTCGCATAAAAAAAACTTAAACCACGCTGGAAATATTAATAAGGGGTGTGGCCAAATCTTGCAGCCAATCAAGCCTGTTGATAAATCATGCATTTTTTTTGATAATTCATGAGGTTGTCCATGATTCGTGTGAGCGTTTTTACTTCTTCATCCTTCATTCTGCTTAATGGGTCATCTGAGGTACGGGCGATGGCGTAACGTGTGTTTAAACTTTCTTGTATGATTCAATTGCCAAGGTTTTCTGGGAAGTGAAAACGGACTCTGTTTAGAATTAGCCGTCGAGTCACTGGGGTCACTTCCGCAACACTGCTTTTCAAACTATTGTGCGTTCGCGCAGACCTGACGCCTGATACCGTTAGCACAAGGGTTAGTCCATTGCAGTTTAGGGAAGGGCGTCTTGCCGAAACTGGTTTTTCGCGCGGGAAAAACCAGTTCCTCCAAGACGGCCTTCCCTAAACTGCAATGGACTAACCCGTCTGCTAACGGTATCACGCGCCAACTGAGCGCGAATGCACAGTATGTATTTTACGATCAATTATGAAATTAAAGTGCAATTCTTCTGATATAATATGAAATTAACCTGTTAACCGGGGAATAAAATTTTGTGAAACTCGTTTCACACTGGGGACTTTTTTTCACAGTGATAAGTAATGTCATCACACCATCACGCTAGGATTAAATATATAAGAACTACATAAAACGTAATGCGTTCAACATAATACGGTTAATTTTAATGACGAAAAATGTCGTCATTTGCATTTTGGTAGTCTTCTGGGCATGACGAAAAATGTCGTCAT
>QLNU02015360.1:56586937-56614177 GCA_006491805.2 Dysdera silvatica
TTTTTAATGATTTAAAGATTTTTCATCCCATATATGAGCTTAAAATAAGACATCCTTTGCAAGCCAATCGATAGCTTAGTTGGTAAGTTACCGGCCTAGCGCTTCGTGTTTTTGCGTTCGATGCCCGCGGAAATCGGTCACTTCTTTAATTTTTTAATATGTATTCTTTTAACATATTTATTTATGTATTTTTATTAATAAAAATACTTTGCTTACAATCGGATTTTGTTCATAAACTTACTTTAATAAAATTCATATTTACATATTTAATTCTGTGATACCATTTATCGCAGTGATAATTTTTACACGAATTTTAATTGTTGATTATTAAAAAGCTGAAAAGTAGAAAAAGTTTTGGTGTAGCCATCCAGCCTGTTATGTAGTTAAGTAGATCCAGCACACTTTAATAATGTTTTTACAAATGACGACGGCACCTCTTCTTCTACTGTTGAAGTAATTCCACCTCATTGTACCCCATACTGTCAACCTCGTGATGTGTACTTCTTCCGTCAAGTAAAAAATTTCATTAAAAGGTTACAAAATTGTGTTGAAATCTTACAAGAAAATAGTCATTTAAACACGCGAGCAGATAGATGCTTTGAAGATCCATTCACTTATTTATAATCAACTTTCGGCGCCGAATTTTAAGAATATGTTACAGTACACTTGGTTTGTTGCAAAGTTAACAAACGAAAGAAGCGTTTTTGAAAATGTAGATGGTATTTGTTTTCCAGATGATATTAGACAAAGAAAATCAGTTGTTCGAACAATTTTAAATATGCTCACTTCAGTTACAATTATATTGTTTTTATGATAATTATCATCCAAAATTGTGTACCAGTAGACAATTCCGAACCCCGATATGCATACACAAAAAATATTAGTCTGTAGTTTTAAAATAAATTATTGCATTATAAAACACATTTTTGTATATATTAAAACATATATGCAGATTATTAAAATGTTGAAATGTTATAAAATAAAAATATTACATACTAAAATCATTTGTTAATAGATAAATGTATTTATTTTAAATTGTTATAATAATGCTAACATGTGACTGCAAAGGTTTGTAAAATGATAAACAAAGACGATTAACGCAGTTTTCTTCTTTTATTTAATTCGGATGTCAAAAGCGTTGAAGTCATCTTTCCATGCTTTAAATAAAACAAAATCGATTGGTGTAATTTCTATCCCTTCAAGGTTAATAATAGTATCAAATTTTACAAAAATACATTATTCTAAGTCCCTGTTGTATTAAGTTGATAATTTTTCGTACTCCGAAAGTGTACAAAGAACGCTTACTCAGAGACTGGAAAAAAGATCCACTCTCACATTGTCGGGGTTTGGTATCCCTAGGCCAAAGAGTTCGAACTTCCTCGGAAATTATAAACCCGGGAGCATGACCTATAAAACATATTGGGGTATAAACTAAAAACATTATGCATAACATAATTCACATAAAAACATTACAGCTTATACTCCTAAATTATTTATGGTTTATAAACTCTTCAATTAAAAATTAAAATTCGTGTAAAATTATAACATGCGAAAAATAGTACAAGAATAAATATCATGTTAATTTAAAATTGTTTTCTGAACAAATATTTTAATGTGGTTATAAATATGAAAAAGGATACATTGCATTATCGATTTTTATATAAAAGGATTCGTTTTTAGTTTATTTATCTTTATATGCATTTTAAAATCATAAAATTTAACCATATAGCTATTGTTTGAAGAATGAAGAGATACTGATAAAAATACTTCTGTATTAAGGTATCTAGTGGTCTGTATGTCAAACACATAGCCTGAAAGTATATTTACTAACATTATCAATATGCTTTGGCTTTTATACTAGTTGCAGGACATCATTATAATGATGAGGTAATGTGCTGTTTTATTTGAGATTTTGCATATATATATAACGATATATATATCGTTTTAAAGTTTTCCTGATTGAAATATATATATATATATATATATATCGCCCATTCTTGGGGGAAACAGGGTTTGGGGAGCGCCATGGTCTCCAAACCTCTCTTTTTACCAGTTCAGAATTGTGTTGTCCAGAAACTTCCTGACAATGTGACACCCAGCCCATCCCCATTTTTGTATTTCAATGTAGGTGTTTGGGTCAATGTTGAGTATCTCCAAATTCGTCGCAAGCGTTTTTGGTACTATCCCTGTTGCTGAGATGACTAACGGGATGATGAGGATCTTTTCCATACCCCATATATCTCGTACTTCATGTCTGAGATCTTGGTACTTGGTGATTTTCGTTGTGTAGGTTGTCTGTATGTTATTGGTGTTGGGTACTGCTATGTCGATTAAGTACGTGGTCTTATTCGATTTATCGACGAGGGTTATGTCAGGACGGTTATGTGGGACTGTCTTGTCTGTTATGATTGCTCTATCCCAGTAAAGCTTGTGTGTTTCGTTCTCATGCACGGTCTCTGGCTCATATTTGTAGTACGGGCATTTTTCTGTCAGAAAGCCAGCATTCGCTGCCAATTTCTGGTGGACTATTTTCGCTACTTGATCGTGTCTATGTTTGTAGTCTGACTGCGCAAGGATCTTGCATCCTGCCATCACGTGTTGGATTGTCTCCGATGCCGCATGACAGTGTCTGCATTTGTCGCTTTCTATGTCTTTTCTCTGGATGAATTTCTGATTGTTCCTTGTTGCGATCACTTGGTCTTGGATGGCTAGCATGAATCCTTCTGTCTCTGGCTGGAGAGTGCCTTTGGCCAGCCAAGAATTTGATGCCTTTTTGTCAACGTGTGGTTGTTGCAGGTCATTGTAGTGCCTGCCATGTAATGGTTTTCCGGCCCAAGTTCTCAGTTTCTGTTCGTTGGCTGTTTCCAGGACACGCTCTTCGGTACTACACAGGTTTAGTGGCGTGTAATTTGCATCTGCTTGTATTATGGCTTGGATGAGTGGCGATCGGGGACTCTTCAACTGGAAGTATTGCCTCATATATATATATATATGAATGACAATTTACAGTACCGACGTCAAGATAACATTGAAATATCGATGTGTTTTTATTGCGATTACACCAACTATTATCCTGGCAAACAAAACGTATAAAATAACTAAAAGTTATGTTAATTGCACTAACTGACGGTCGCTAATATTAATTCGGCCACTATGTCATATCGTACTGGTATTTAAAAAATATTTTTCGTGCAAGTTTGCCTTTTGCCTTTTTTTATTTTTAATGCAGAGTGCCATGCAATAAGGCCATCTTTTTAATACATGTTTCCTCTAATTTTACGTCAATGACATAACTTTTTTACTAGAATGCGAGTTTTCTGTTATTTAAGGACTTGTAAATAGTACTTGTATACCGGAATAGGCGAGTTAGAAAGATGAACATCAAAATTCATGATTCCATTTCGAACTACTGTTTTGGACATTAATTTATTGGTATGAGGATTGCGAATTCTACATACATATTCATCAATAGAGCAGTGCTAATTAGTCTTTCTGGACCTCCAAACCCACCATTTAGAACTATGTTACTGGATGGGAAAATCTCCCCAAGTTTCGCTTATCATGTTCCGGTTGATAGAAAAATTTCGTATTCTAATTATAACTAAACGGATTCGAAGATTGTAAAACCTGATAACATTGTTATTCAATTCTAAGCTTCATTAGATTACCTCTACATGGTTATTTAAAAAATAAAATTCTATTACATCACATAATCGGTATAATTTTCAATTTTACAGCCTCCACATGAAAGAATCAACAGTTGTCTATAATAGAGTTGTTTCAAAATTGGCAGCCTTCTTATATCTAAATTTGCTCTCTTAAACATCGCAAGGAATTTACAAACACCTTGTGGAATTTTCGCCACCATCTACCTTGGTGAGGTATGCTGTGAGAATAAAGGAGGAAATGGAATGAACTTATCTAGTCAACTGTTATTCACACTATGTGATTTAAAATCCTTTGTTCTAAACGTCACCTTTCAGCTTCGAAAGAATTCATTATTTGAGTGAAATCATTGAGAGAAGAGAGTTGTATCTTTATCGATTCGGCGAGCAATCTCATTTCTGAAATTGTTGTCGTATCATTGCTTGCAGAATGAACAAATAAATTAAAATGACGATGGTTCAATTATTTGTATTAGGAGATACTAATCAAATTAATGCCCGGGTGCCTGAACTGTCGCCTTTCCAACCAAAACCGAAATAATTCACTTCAAATACAAATTATACATTCCAAATAATTTCTATAATCATGGAAATAGTTTTTCTTGACCACGTCAAAATCCAGTGCCTCTAATCTGCTATGGAATCTTTGAACATGGAAATATAAATAAAACTGAATCTGAGATGGTTTAAACATCTTATTCTCTCCAGAAACTCAACCATTTATCTTAGTCCTAGAGTCAGTAGTAATTTCGGAAGCGAAATGAGAAGAAGCATAATGTATAAAAATGTAATTTTCTTTACATATTTTTTAAAGAAAAGACAATATTAATTTGAAGGGAAAAAGAATTAACCACGGATATGTCAAGTCGAGTACAGCTTTGCGTCGATTTTTTTGTGTATTTTTCCAAACTAAATATGATATTTAGAAAAGCGGTTATCACGGTTTCCTCAGTAAAAATAACGAGCCGTTCCAGCATTTAAATCTCAGAATTTTCAGCATTTAAATCACAGGATCTCCAGCATTTAAATCACAGCTTTTGAAGTCTTTTAAGTTTTTAAAAATGGAAAACAGAGACGTAAAAAATGTCTGAGAAACTACCGTTACCAGAAGAGTTATTATTATTATTCATCACCTTTATTCATATCAATGTACAACATATTACAATACGTGATTCATGAAACTTTGAATTTGATTAACGTATGCATTTAACTTAATACAAAATTATCTAAAAATAAAAATTAGGAAGCAATTGTACAAAGATATTGGAGACACCGGAAAAAGACCAGTTTAACTGATCTGACTAGTCCAGTGCCCCCCCATAAACATAAAAGATCTGTTAACATCCGCACCATGCTATTTATTAAGTAAATGTGTAATCACAATAAAAAATAAAAAAAAACAGCAAAAAGAGAAAAGGCTGAACCTCAGCAAAGAGAAGAAAAAGAGGAAAAAATAATTTCTCGAACCATGCGCTTAAATTCTGAAAGGGAATGAATGTAAGGGAGGTTATGACCGATATAATTCCAAATTTTTGGACCAATATAGTTCAAAGAGGTTCCACCAATATTGGTACGAGTGTGTGGTATTCTAAACATAGGTATTGATCCAAGATCATATTGTGGAGTAAATGGAACCAAAGGTATTAAGTCTCCAAGATAATTGAAATTAATTCATTTAAACATTAGAATGGACATTAAATAGCAATATAGTGAAGTTACTGGAATGATATTAAAAGATGAGTAAAATGTCAAAGGATCAGATCGATTAAATCGATTTGGAAAGAAAATTGTAAAAAATCTATTTTGAAGTCGTGATAATCTAACTGTGTTTGTACTCGTAGAAAGATCAAAGATCAAAAAAACCAAAATTGAATAATGAGGCCACTAACGAATGATAGCTTCAGAACCATCCTAGGTGGAAGAGAAGTCCTAAATCGTGTTATCATTCCAGTGGTCCTTGAGACCCTTAGGCAAATATTATCGTATTGGCGCTGCCAATGCAGATCTGTTGTGAAAGCTATACCCAAGTATTTTACCTCATCACAAAATTTTATTACAATACCACCACAAATAATAGGTAAATTGAAAAAATGTCACGTTCTGATATTGTGAAAACCACAGTTCATGATTTATGTGTATTAATCATGAGTTTATAAGCTGGAAACTATTCAGTCATTTCATAGAGCGTATTGTTAGCAATAACAATCAGATCCCCCAAATAGTTACCAACAAAGTTATTAAGCACAAGTCTGGTAACTTGCTCGAGAAACGGAAATTCCGTCAACTATTTATAGAAGGTGACTAATACTATTCAATAGGAAACACGTTTAATTATGCAGTTAGGATAATTCAGTGTAAAACCTTCTCGAAGTATATTTGTTATTAATATTATAATAACCATGTACAGTATAAAATTTATTGAAAAGCTGTTTTGTATTTCTCAATGGTACAACCGAAAGTTATTAGGAAATAAAATTCTTAATTTTCAATAACACATTTGTAAGATAAACACACGTGTCTTCAAATTTAGAATAAGACTTAATGCATTCGTTAATGTGAAAGATTTTATCTTAATGAAGGAAGACGCACTATTTACCGCGGGTTAAATTTCAAAGGTTTAATTTATAATTACTCGCTTCGGAACTAAATATTTTGCGATTAAAATTTTCCAACTCTCATTTTCACCGTTGAACGACAAGGTATTAAAATGCATGAGAAAAAATTTGATAAATTTAGAAATATATCAATATCAGACCCTTCATTCATTTTTGTGGCTGCACTAATAAGATTTCCTTGAAAGCTTTCTGAGTTGTTATTCGAGCTGAACAAATTTTGCTTTCATGTTTTCTCCACTGAAAAGGATTATTTTCAAAATTGTTGAAAACAATATGAATTTCAAACATTCGAAGCAATTAGCCTTTAAAAATAAGGATCAGTACCGTTGTATCTCCTGTAAAATATATATACCTAATTAAAAAATTCTAATTCCAGTTTATATACACCCTATAACAAAAAAAATCGACGCACCAAGGAGGAGTTGTCCGATTGCGATAAAAATTGGTGGATTTGAAGAACATACATAGAAAAAGAAAGGATTAAAATTTCAGAACAATTGAATGATTTATTGCAGAGTTTGACCGTTACAAAGGGAGGAAGTCAATAAGGCGTTGGTCCACCTCTGGCCTGGATGCAAGCTGTCACCCGGCGTGGCATAGACTGATAAAGATCCCGGATGGTGTCCTGCGGAATTTCTTGCCAAATTGTCTCCAACTGTCGGGCTAAATCGTCAACATTCCGGGATGGTTGCAATCGCCTTCCCATAGCGTCCCAAATGTGCTCTATGGGAGAGAGATCAGGAGACCTAGCTTGCCAAGGAAGTGTTGGGCAAGCTTGAAGACAATTCATAGCAACACGTGCCGTGTGCGGCCGGGCATTGTCTTGTTGAAACGTAAGTCCAGGGTGTCGCAAAAGGAACGGTAACACAACCGGTCGTAGAATGTCGTCTACGTACCGCTGTGCTGTAAGTGTGCCAGAAATGACCACCAAAGGGGTCCGGCTATCAAAGGAGATGGCACCCCAGACCATAACGCCCTGTTGTGGGCATGTGTGGCGTGCGATAGTAAGGGCAGGATCCCCACGCTGCCCTGGACGTCTCCAGACACGTCTGCGGTTGTCGTCAGGACACAGTTGGAAACGGGACTCGTCACTAAAGACTATACGTCCCCAGTCAGCGCAGTTCCAAGTTGATCGAGCCCGGCACCACTGTAATCGGACTTGACGGTGTAAAGGCGTGAGAGGTAAGCGGCGTAACGGTCTGCGCGAGAGTAAATTCCGCTCTCTCAGTCGTCTGCAGAGGGTCATGTTGGACACATGTGTGCGGGCCACACGTTGGATAGTTGATAACGACGAATCCGGTGCTGTGACAGCTGCTCTGACAATCGCTCTGTCTTCCCGTTCTGTTGTGGCCCTAGGTCGACCGCTGCCGTCCCGACGCTGACATCTGCCGTTGTTGACCCACTCTTGCCAGCACCGTCCAATCGCCGCATCGCTTCGACCCACATGTCCAGCGATTCTTCGATTCGTCCAACCAGCCTCTTTCAATCCGATAGCACGACCTCTTTCAAACTCTGACATATGCTCGTAATGAGCACGAATCTTTCGGCGAGGCATTGTTACAGTCGACGTAAGATATCCGCAGTCAAAATGCAACAGAAATTTTGACCACATATTGAGAATCGCTCCTTATATACACCTGCTGAATGCGCAGTTCCGATGCGCTGGAGTTCCCGCTATTCATTCATTGGACACCAAATTTTAATCATTTGCATGTTCGGTCAAAATGTCTTTGCATACGAAATTTCATTACAATCGGACAACTCCTTCTTGGTGAGTGGATTTTTTTGTTATAGAGTGGATTTCTCATTTCAACTGAACTGCAGCTGTATCCAAAGTTGTAGGAACGTTGATTACTCTCAGTGTTACAGATTCGGCAGGCTAATATATCAAAATAAGGGCAACGGCAACCCCACCCAAAAGGTGCTTACATAATACTGAAATCTCCATTAGTGCAGTGTCAGCCTATGGTTAGAGGGGCTGAGCCCTCCTGGCAACCTGGTAAGTCGCTCCCTGGAATATAATTTTTCAAAATAAATGATCTAAGAATTTTATTTAAATTTTTGTTTTGTATAAAATTGTACATGACAATGGAAATTGTTCTTTGACGTTAAAAATATATTCAAAATAGATTTCTACGGTAGATCTTGTGTACATCATATCTTTTACAGAGGTTTGAATCTTCCTGTACTCTTTATTATAAAGATAAGGGAAATTATAAATTTTAGTATATCTCTATAAGTTTTCAATGCAAAATTTAAGTTAAGAAATTTATTCATTAATGTTAAATATAATAGCCTACTTAGATATTTAGTATTATTAAATATATTAATAAAATACATTAAAATATTAAAGAATTTTAAGCCCCTGTAGCTTTCTGCGCACCCTTGTAACTTTCAGAGCTCCCCGTAACAAGCGTCTAGCTACGGTCCTGCAATGCTTGCGGTAAGTACAACTTCGTAATCACCCTGATTGGCGCAAAATGACCCTTGCGCCGTAAAAATAAAACCAACCAATCAACTTCGTAACTTGCTAACTACCGCATCATAAAAGTATTCTTTATATATTAATCAGAATGATGTATAATTTATTATGAAAAGTTAGGCCAGTCATCAGTGTGATTAAAAATAATTTTTCAAGAGGTATAAAGTAATAGAAATCATATATTGCTCTGAATTTTTACTACATTGAGGATATTGCTTCAAGAAATGCAAGACAATCTCATCTTGTAAAGGTCTAAACATCTTATTTTCTGGTATCATCCATCTTAACTGAAAAGCTTTTCTTGGTATTCAGTTGAGAATTTTGCTCGCTCATCTTTCATCACAGTTCTTGAAATATGTGTCACCTATTTGCAATTTAAGGTTTTTAACTTACTGTATCTGAATACTCATTCTATATTTATATATATTATATTTTTACATGTAGCCAGTAAGATGTCTCCTCTAAATTAAGTAAATGTACGTAAACGTTATTAGGCACACAACCTCCCCTTAAGTAAAAAAAAGATAGCCAAATTGTAATATACAGGGTTACTACAAAAGATTCATTCATTTTCAAAACGCCATATATTTAAAAGTATTACACGTACAAATATGAATGATATATGGAAATAACCACAAACTCACCAAGTTTATTGCACATTTTACAAATGGTCTATGTGCGCCCACGGGGTCACACGACACACGTCATCACATTTTGTAACGTTATCCTGTCAATGGTCATCACTGCAACATTGATCTATTCCCTGAGCTCTTCTAATGTTTTTGATCTGGGATCACAAGTCGTTAAATCAGGTGACCTGATGGTGGGCAAGAGAACGAAGCGAGATCATCCTCACCAACATGACCAATCCAGCGATGCGGGAGTTCACCATTGATCGATGAACTTGAATGTTCTAATGAGGGGGTGCCCCGTCCTGATAGATGGGGGCACCCGCTCATTGGAACATTCAAGTTCGTCGATACCTGAATGATGAATCTCCACATCGCTGGATTGGGGGTGTTGGTGAGGATGACCTCGCTTTGTTCCCTTGGCCGCCCAGGTCACCTGAATTAACGCATTGTGACTTCTTCCTTTGGGGGCACATTAAGGACCTTGCTTATGTACCTCACTACTAAAAGCATTAGAAGAACTCAGGAAACGGATCAGTACTGCAGTGATAACCATTGACAGGAAGACATTACAAAATGTGTGGAACGATGTGCGGAATTCAACTACCGCCTGAACGTGTGTTGTGTGACCCAAGGGACGCATATAGAACATTTGTAGCATGTGTAGAAAATTTGGTGAGTTTGCGATTATTTTCACACGTCACTCATATTTGTACGTGTAATACTTTTGAATATATAGCGTTTTGATAATGAATTAATCTTTTATAGTAGCCCTGTATAAACGTTTCCCTTTCTGTGGTCTGTATATAAAATCATAATGAGAGTGGAGTTGGGAAGGTAGAATGGTAGCTCAGTTGGTTAAGCACCCCACTTTTAATGGGGAGGTTTAATATTCCTGTATTTTCTCCCATGTTTTTATGTGATTTTCAAATTTATATATTGATAAGGTAATTAGCTTCGAAACGTTTTCCCGTCGTTATCGATTTCATTTTAATGGGAAAATAGATTTGTAAAAACAATGTCCAATATCTAATATATAGTTTTGTTATCAGAAATATCTTCAAACCTGTTTGATAAAGCTTCAGTTTGGCCGCACTTTCATAGAAATAAGTCTGAAGCTTGGAAACTAGATTCAGAAACTGTCAAATTTTCCAATCAAGAGGCTCTTAATATCTACCGAACTTTTAGAAGTTTGTAGTAGAACGCATTCCAAGTTTTCATCAAATAAAATTTCCTCGAGGTCTTTTCTCCGAGTGGGCGCATGCATTTGAACTAACTTTGAAATCATTATTTTCGCCATTTTGTTTAAATGGAGATTGACTAGGAAGCATACGAAGTAGGAAAATCATTTAAAAATAGTCGCGCCAAATATTATTTTTGATTTTTAACTTAGTATGTGCTTTACTGGACACTTCGATATTTCTCAATAGCTGCTGCACAGTCATATACATTTTAATATTTTTCATTGACGTGTTTTATTCGAAATGAAAAATCTGATTTCCCATTAAGCCATATCAAAATTTTTAGTAGCCCGTGTGGCGTCTCATTCAAATGAAGTAAATTTACGTCCACATTATTAGGCGCATCACCTTCCTTCGGGCATATGGCCTAGGCAATGATACTAGAAGGTAGCGTCATATTATCGCTATAAAAGTATTTAAGTCAATTGAGGCCGTATATGCTATCACTATAACGGTTGTTTTCTTGGCAGAGAAAAACTGAATTTTGTAACGGAAAACAAGGACAACTTTCGCATTTTAGGGATTGAAACCGAAATCATATATACTGTGGCCAAAAAATTAGGAACACCCTGCTATGCAGTACTAGTATCATATTGAACCTCCTCTGGCTTTGATGACATCAGATATTTTTCTAGGCATGGATTCCACAAGTTTTTAAAAGCATTGAAGAAGAATATTAGCCCATGCAAACGAAATGGCAGCTCTTGATTCCCTCAGATAAGACAGTAGTGTTCTAGAGCTAAGAACAGAGCTTTCCACCTTGTCCCACAAATGCTCAAATGGGTTGAGATCTGGAGATTGAGAGGGGGACTATACAAGCAATTTGAACTAGGAATATGTTCCGCAAATCGATCTGAGATGATTCTAGCCCCGTGGCTCGGTGCATTGTCCTGTTGGAAATAGTCATCACCATCTGGTAACACTATGGCCATAAACGGGTTCATTAGGGCGGGAACGATGTCGATATAAGCGAATCTATCAACGGATATTTCCAATGGAATTAAGGGACCAAGTGTATACCAGGAACATGATCCCCAGATCGTGATTCCGCCACCACCCGTTTGAACAATTATCATGTGGCCGCCGGATCCATGGCGTCTTGCTGCTTGCGCCAGACACGCGCTATGCCATCAACATGATGGAGAAGTAACTGGACTCGTCAGACCACACAACTCTCTTCCACTCATCAAGTGTCCAATGTTGGCGTTCTATAGCCCACAAAATCCGCTTTTTTCGGTTTTTGAGCGAGATCAAAAGAACTGTTGTTGGTCACCGGCAATTACAAACCATTTTGTTTTAAGATCCGTTTCGTAGAGCGTACGGATATGATTCTCGATGACCCTGAGTTGTATTGTGCTGCAATTTGTTGGGTTATAGCTCTGCTGTTGCTGCATAGAATGAGTGCCACTTGCCTGGCACATCTTCCCCTTCACAAGCGATTTCCACCCACAATTCCGCTTTTTGCTTGAACGTTTTTAGCTTGGCTGCCATTCGCTGAAGACTCCAGACACTGTTGAAGGAGAAAAGTCCGGAGGGTTAGCGGGTTCGGAGATACTGGAACCGGCCCTTCTGACTCCCACGACCATGCCACGTCAAACTCACTCAAATATCTTCTTTCCCCATTCACAGACAAAGTATACTTTCACTGGTGCTTCTGACCATGGGAAAGATTTTTATCAGCGAATTCAATTTATTACATCAGCGCACATGCTGCATGGACAAGTCGAAGTTTGAGTGAAGAGTGTTCCTAATTTGTTGGCCACTCAGTGTATATATGGAGAAGAAACGCGACTTAAGACCATAGTCGATGATTGCACAGCTTGTTTTCAGTTACAGTCGAAACCGCGTATATGCAACTCGCATATATGCGAAAACCGCAGATATGCATAAAATATAGGGCCTCAAATTTTTTCTTATCTTTTTAATAACGTTATCTAAACCCCTTTAATTGCGCTTTTATACATGCAAAAATAGCATATATGCAAGTATTTTTGAAGCCAAACGAATGTTTTATTATAGAATTTAAACCGGATATATGCAAACAAATTTTATGAACAAGTTTTCATCCACAGTACATGTATAGTTGCACTGTAAAAATAAATCTACTCAAAAATGAAAACTTGCGCCTACTCGTTTTTTTTAGTATAATCGTATCATAAACGAATCAGTGTATTCTTAAATACAAGTAATCGCACTTACTTAAAAACGAGTACGTGTAGATTTAAAATAGTCTCAAATTTGAAACTAAACATACTCAAAATTAAATCCCTATGCACAAAAATGAGTACATGTGGGTTTAAAATGATCTCAAATTTGAAACTAAACGTACTTAAAATTGAATCCCTCATGTACTCGAAAACGAGTACGTATGGGTTTAAAATAGTCTCAAATTTGAAACTAAACGTACTCAAAATTGATCCCCTGTTGTTACTCAGAAATGAGTACTGCAGTTTTCAAAATTGAGACACTTCTACTCGGAGCTATTATGAACCTGGAATGTACTCAAAATTGAGTACTTTCTACTCATTTTTGAGAACCCGTTTTGAACTGTGTGGCAACACTAATTTCAAGGATTGTTTTTTCCCCATCGAAAATAGATGTAAACCCTTTTAGAAGTGTCACTTATCAGCTTATATATGGCTTTGTTTACGTCTCGCCTCTCTGCTTTCTAATAATAATAATAACAAATAAATAGATTTTATTTATCACAGGAGACATACAATGCACACAATCTGTAAAGACAAGCTTATGCATTACATTAGATAAGTTCCATGTACAATAAATTCCATATACCGACGTAAACAGGGTGAATTCAATCCACCGCACCCACGAAACATTTTTGAAATAGCCATATGTTCACTGATTGGACTAGTTTCACCAATAGGCGCTAACGAGTAACAACTGTGTTGTTTATTTTTCCGAGATAACCTTTTCATTGGTTCTATACTATCAGAAAAAGGGTAAGCCCAATTTGGCGACTTTGCATGCTGTCTTCACCGTGTTACGAACAACGAAAATAAAATTTACAATATTCTTACGCGCGAGAATGATCAGTTTATTAGAATTGGCGGTTTATAGCTATTTCTTAAATCTCTTCCTAATTAATAAATATAAAAAACCTCAGTTTTTAAATATTATGCACTAGAGAGTATTTAGACATCGTCCCATTTGCCTATCCTAACGGTGGGGGTGAGGGTCGCTTGGGGTTTTGACCTCCATCGCTTAGGTTTTTAACATTTTTTACATTTAACATGGTTGTATTCTGGATTGTGGGTTGAAATAAACCTCACCCCCTTCCACTTTCTGGTAATGCTTATGCACCGTCCTGTAAATTTCGAATTTAGTGACCTTTTACCCTAATACAGTGTTAATAATTGTTATTATCTGATTGATGATATTACAACTAATCGATGGTTACGAAGCGCATCTTTTTTGTGGGTAGAGGGTAGGCAAGCTATGCTCCAATCAGAGTCTTTTAAAATTATTACGAAGTTGTAAAACAAGTTCGCGATCACTTTTTATACAACCTAGCATGAGTAGTATATCTTTTTGTGTTTAAAAACTGCTCGGTTTTGGGGGAGAGAGGAATGGCTTCAGCTAATGTCCGGCCCTGAACATTTGGTAGTTGTAACATAAAAACTATTTGTAATAGCACCGGGAGCAGGGGTTAGTCATAACCCCATTGACTTTCCATTTTCCTGTATACAATTAAATTTTGATTGCCGAAACTCTCCCCACCTCTTAGTACACCCATAACCCCTTATAAAATGTTTGCGTACGTTACTGAAACATTGTATTTTCTTTCACTTTATCCAATAGATACACTGAACATAAGACACGTTACGAGTTCCACTGGCACAAAGTCAAGATTCCTCTTTTTCTCGTACAAAAATACGTTGCCTATTAACTACGTGTGGTGGGGGCCTGGACTTCACCCTATGTTGCCCCCTCCTATACTTCGGTCTTTATAAGAAGGCTAAATTTGAATATAATATTCAATTTTTGTTGCTTTTCTCAAGTTATTACAGGATTTGGAAAGATGGGGGGAAGCGTGTAAGCACCGGCCCCCCTTGGAGAGATAGAGAGGATTGCCTCATTGGAGGAATTTTTAGGAGATTGGCTCGTATTTACATTACAGACTGAGAAAATCAGGAAAACTCACAAGTAACCCCTCCCCCACCCTCGGAGCTCACATGCCGAATCTAACGAATTTAATTGAGCTTAATGTAGACACATTAAAATCCTTAATGTATGAAAATTAGCAGCTATATTCCCATGGAAATCGATAAATTAAATATTAAAAGGTAGTTAAAATAGCGCCAATTGCAACACGTGGCTTAACGTGTTAAATTTAAACGTATTAGATTTTGAAGTAGCTGTAAAGTTATTTTTTTCTCTATTCGTTAAATTGAAGTTCTATATTCTTTTTATTTTATTTCTGAAAGTCATAGCAGAAAACAAATTACTTTAATTTTTATAATCACATTGCAAGTTGCAATTCAATTCGTGCATAAGAGAGACATTCATTTTTATTTCGAATTCCGCACGTGAATGTTTTCGTGAAATAATTTCAGCCAAACTAGTTTGTTTACTTTCGAAAATTGCATTTAAGAGTTAGCGAATTTCCTTGGCGAATGCTGTAGATTACACCTTTATTACAATTAGCCCTGTCTAATTTATTATTGAGTATTCAGTTTCTAGCCAAAATATGAAATCATTCCGTTCCAGTCTATTCCGTGTTGAATAGTCATAAAACCAATAATTAAACTTATTTTCTTGGAACGAAATACTGCCATAATAAATCTTATACTAATTTGGTTCAACAAATGGAATATCGCGCCAAGTGGGCATGTAATCTTAAAAATAAGGTTGGCCTCCACTAACCTATGATTGGCTGAATCAGCAAATATAGTCCGCTCGAAAAAATTAAAAAAACAAAAAAATATAAAATTCCATTTTTCGACCCAACAATGATTTGCAAATAGGCTTATAATAACATAAGGATTTCAAAAATGTATCGGAGGCCCGGTACATTAAACTCACCCGGTATAATACGCCTGTGTTCGGAATCACTATCAAATTTTGTATTTATAGCTGGCGCTGTAAATTACGCGTCCCATGTTTTATTGGTCTACAAAATACTTAGTCTATTTGCAAGTTTTTTGCTTTCTTCTTTTGCACTTTTCAGTTTATATTTATTGTGAACATGGCAGATGAAAAGAAATCAACATATCTACTTAAATATTGATCAAAAGTTGGCGATTTTAAATTCTTTGAAATCAAACAGTTAAGACAAAGATATAAATAACAAAAGAATATGGTTGTAATTTGTCCACTATTTTCCACAAATACGGTACATGCGTTTATGTAAGTAGCACATTATTTCTTGTTACTCTTATTAATGAAATAGTAACTGTGCATTATAAATATTGAAATAAATAATGTGTATGATTTATAAAATTAGAAATAAGAATATCTAATTTAATAATAAAATTCGATAAAAATTTAATGAGCAAATTATTTGCACGCTATAGTTCAGAGAATACCTCTTTTATGTAAAACCCGCTTATATGCGAAACTCGCTTATATGCAAAGGATTTCGTTGCCGCGTCCATTTGCATATATGCGGTTTCGACTATATTATACGATATGCTTTCGTCTTCTGAGCTTCATTCGTGACGACAAAACTGATTTGGTTAAGAAAAACTAAGGACGAAGCGTTCATAGTCACGAAATTCAACTTCCGGCAATAATTCTGCAGGTTTTTCAGTTATGACACGTTCTTCTGTCTGTATGTCTGTCCTCTTTATTTATTTGTTTTTTTTTGCAGATGGTTAATTTACCAGGGCAAAACAAAATTTTTGGACGGAGAAAAATAGCAGGACGTTCACGTTTCTAATATTGAATTCTTTGAAGTGTGACAAAAACCGACTTTCGAAGGTAGTCGATAATTCTTCAGCTATTTTTCATATACGACGCATTCTTTCTTCTTGTGGTTAATGGTTTTATTTGCTATGTAATTTAAAAATAATTGTCTAGACCTCTTCGAGGAGACAAATGTCTGAAGGGGCGGTTAAATTAGGTCTGGCACCGCGGCGGGAACTACCCTTGCTCCGGCTCTAAAACTTGGAAGCACACATAGTCAATAGACCACCAAAATCGGCTTTCTTCGATAACTTCACAGTTTTTAAATTATTACACGTTCTGATATATTTTTGTGACATATGGTTTCATTTGTTAGGACAAAAATATTCTTTATTGAAAAGAAACTGAAAAAATATTTTGCAGTTCGCATCTCTTGGGTCGAACTCTGGACCGCATTTCGCGAAAAACTTTACTTTCAGCGATAACTAGTAATTCCTCGGCTGTTTTTTATTACACGTTGTGCTTTCTACTTTTTGTGGAAAAAAGTTTCATTTGCCGTATAATTCAAGGATAATTGCTACCCCTCCCCCTCGATGATGCCAATTTCTGAAGAAGCCATTGAATTAAATCTGACACTTTGGCGGAAACTGCCCTTGGCGTATACCTACCTCAAAAAATAGTTCAGTGTGATAAATTGACAATGGTTTTACACTTCTTCAGTAGCCACCTAGCTCCATCAGTTTTAACCTAGTTGAGAATTTATGAAATAGAAGGAAATATATTGCCAATCACGTCCTAATTCAGGTCCTACGGTAGTGCAGAGGTAAGACGTTCACCTGGAGTGTCATTATCCCGGGTCTGACTCCCGAAGGTGCCAACATAAGCTTACTATCTAAATATTCACTGTAGTCCGGGGATTTGCCCTCTAGACCGTAAAAGTTCGTATTCCTCGGAAAACTTTGAAGTCCTGTCGAGGTAGGATTCTTGCGTCGTGAAACTCACCAACGTCTTAATTATCCAAATGAGTGCCACTATTCTCAATGCTTGGCGTAATATTTCCTAGGAATATTTTCACCTTATTTACACCCATACCTAGAAGAATTCGTGTTGTACTGGGGATAGAATGGGGCCTAAGACCCTTTTAGATATAGGGGAAAGTAGTGCAAAGCGGATCACTTAATTTCATTTTAATAATATAGTGTGATAAATAAATATATGAAGGTTGAAACTTCATTGTTTACTGCTGTGGACATCAAAGAAACATAGTACGTATCATTAACGACATTATTTATTACTGAATTTAAAACAAAAATGTTTGAAGGAGAAAGGTCAAATTATCCACTTTGCCCCATCAAATCTAGGGCAAAGCGAATAGGTTGTTTTTGAAATAGAAAACTCCGTGGTGAAACAGTTATAACGTATACATTACATTAACGTATACATTACATTTTCGGCAGCAAAAAATTACCTGAAACGTTTTCATATAGTGCGTTTAAGACATGTATGGTTTCCTATGCCTTCACAAGGGGTACAGTTCTCGTAAGTCCATCCGTTAGAGAAGGAACACTTTATCCAGTTCCCTATTGGTGGATCAGCATATGGTTTATTACATATTAAGTAAATTAAGACTGCGACGTAGATTCTGTCTCTGTGCCAAGATGCTCGATGGTATTCTTAGGCTTGCCTGTACTTTGTGCACACCGGGTTTTCTTTTCGCGTTGTGCTCCAGCAATGTTCCTAACAGGGCTGTTTGTTAAAATTTCTGAACGTTTTGACTGTAACCAAGCACCACAACAAACACATATAATTAAACTTACTCCATCAATTGAGAGAAGTACTTTGCAATCAGGGTTGCCAGATCATCAACTATAAAAGAAAACTGTTCTCTAGCGAAAACTGTGTGGCCCATGTGGCTAGATGCTTATGTCATCAATTTCATGCCAGTTTGTCAAAATCAAATCAGAGTGAATTTAAATTACGTTCAAAATTGCGCTGAAATATTACAAAATAAAATCAATAAAAAATATTTAAAAGCACATTGCATGATTTTATCAACAATGAAATAATTTTGAGGTCCCTAGCTCTTGTAGTGCCGGGCCAGGGCCCCGTAGGGTTAACTATCCACTTGGCCCTAAACGCCATTTTGACAAACAAAGCACTGCCTGCACTGAATCCTTAATAATAATGATACAAAAACATTATCGGAACTAACAGACTTAATACCTGCTTCAGGCATATAGTGCACAAAATTTAGTGCAAAATAGTTTAATTATATTGACACTTAACTAACTTGCAAAAATTTTAGTGAACAATCGAAAAAAATGGTTTTTTTTTACTTTATTCGCTGCGCATGTATTTCATTAGCGCTGAAATAAGTGCAATTTATTCCTACGCACACCTTCAACACTTTTGCACTGACCACTGTTGCCTCCTATGTTTGGATATTAAACTGATCCGCTTTGTCCCCTATATCCACTTTGCCCTACTCTCCCCTACCTAATAAAGTGAAGACTCAGCATGTATTATACGCGTAACAGTGTGAAATACTTTTACCAACAGAATGTTTTTACACTAAATTGTTATTGAGTGGAGAAAATCAGTTATAGAAAAATTAATAATGGAGAGGATTTTTAAATGTCTTACACGTTTGAAAACTTAAAGTTTAACGAACTGAGAAGACACAATAAACACAAAAACGCGCTCAAAGAAACTAAAAAATTGAAAAAAGTAAGCACGATTTTGGTTATCAGAAAGAATATAATTGCGCACCCAATGGATTACCAATTAGTCATGATGTTGAAATTCGATTTAGAAACACGGGATATAAAAATGAGCTTCTGTTTAAATCCTTGACGTTATTTTAAACTACAAGTTATTCACAATATCTGAAAAGAACTATAAAGCCCAAAAATGTGGGAAATCGTATTTAATATACTCACAGGTAACAAATTGCGTTTTCGTATAATATACTACAATATAGTCAGTGGGCCTTTCAAACATCGGAGAATCCTGTTTGGGACTCCTATATCACATACTGTTGCCGACATCCACATCAATATTTATTTAGCTTTTGATTTGTTTTATGAAAAATATGTATTCTATGAAAAAACAATGTATTTTAATAATAATAGAGTATTAAGAAAATGTTTTCTATAAGTTTAGCAACATATAGTATAAAATAAAAAACACTAATGATCACTTGTGTGGAAAAATTTCCTCCAAAGAGAAATAACTGGATTTTACCCAGTAAGGCAAATTACTAGTTTATTTATTTAGAGAGAAAGATGAGGATTCTTGGAACAATGATGATTTTTTCCCAAAAGTAATTGGACTTCCGCGAGACTGTTGGTAAACCAGGTTGATTCATGAAACTAAAATGACTATTTTCAAGTTCTGCTCAGTTTCTCACAAGTAACGGAAAGGGCATTCTCAGTTTACGAAAACTTGGACCAACTTAATTTCTTCAACTTAATTAAACTCCTGATTCATCATTACCTAATTTAATTTTTTAAGTTTAAAATTAAAAAAGTACTCAGTTCAGAAATAAAACACACAAATAAACCTAATATGATAATTGATTGAGCTAAATTAGAACGAGATTTTGATATCTTTAATTTTGAGTTAATGATTTTAATTGATTCTAAATACCTACAAATAAAATTAAATTAAACAGACTAAAATAAAAATTAAATAGAATTAAATAAAATCAAGACTAAATAAAATAAAATTAAAAGATTAAATAAAATTAAATAAAATTAAAGATTAAATAAAATTAAATAAAATTAAAAGATTAAATAAAATTAAATTAGAAAACAAGATATAAAATAAAAATACCTACAAATCAAATTAAAAGAATAAAACTTTCAGTGTGTGCTGGTTTCGTGAGTTTATATCGTTAGAAACGAGAAAGAAATGTTTACCAAATTTATATTTACAAGAAACCTAATTAACAAAGAACTTACATGTCTTTAAAAAGAAAATTAGAATATACTCAAACTGGAATACAAGATCTGATCCGGAAGCAAAAAATATCAATTTTATATATTTTTTTTACTTTAATACCTTTATTATTGACTTGGTGCCATTAGTAATGGTGAAAAGAAAATTTAAAGAAGAATAAATTTTATGAGACTTATTTTTTCTTGGATATTATGCAAAGCGTAATCTAAGAAGTCGTTTTACTTTTGCAAGTTAGTACAATTTTGACATTTAACCAATATAATAATGCTTTTCTTAGTGAATGATGTTTAGCTAAATATTATTTTGGTAATGAAAGGCCTAATTTTCGTAACCATGGTATTTTTCTAAGATTTCATTCATGAATTATTAATTGTTTATTTAAACCAAAGTTCTTCCTTAATAAAATCGAAATAAAAAACAACAGGTCAATATGTAGTCGAAACAAGGAAAGGATTTTTCTTCAATTCCACTTGACTGCTAGTATATAGATTTTCTTGTATTTATTTGAAGTCGGAGACATTCCGCAAGTTCTCTAGGAAATCCTTATCAATCAATGGGAAAAAACGTAAAGTAAGTGGAGTTTCAATGCCACTAAACATGAAAGCTGAAGTAGACAAAGTGTTTTCGGTAAGTTTTATTCATATGAAATCTTCTGACAAATAAGTCTTTGCCAAAAGATGAGTTGAGCTACATCAATCATAGTGCACAACCACCTAACAGTTGTCAAGTCTGTTTAGGATTTTGTGGACTTGCCTAGTCGGAATGTATTGAGAATAAATATTTTTTTCCGTCAGAAAATGATGGTAAAATTTTTTATAACAACCACTGCTACATTTTTTTAATAGCTTGTCCAATATAGTCTTTTATTCGTATTTATTAAAAATTACATTTTTTCGCAATTGAAAGAACATCGATCGTTATCTACTTTGTTTGATGCAGGATGACACTTGTCCTTGCACCATAAAAATACAATCAATCAACCAATCGATAGCTTTACTTTCGTTGTTCCTTGATTTCTTTATTAGATTTCACCATGTACCATACTGCCACTGCCCATTACTGTTTTCTTTGGCAAGATTTGTCGCAATTTCATTTACTGAAAAAATTAACCTTTTATTCTAATTGTTTTCTTACAAATCGCTTGTGTTTTTACATTTTCCTATAAGTTTTCGCGACTTTCGAAGAACAAACACTTGCTTACGTTTTTATTTTTTGCAATAATTAACAATTTGCCTCAGTGTTGCTAACTGCAGAATTTATTGTTTTCCTTTGAACATTGGATATGAATGCGATATGTTTTTTCCAAATGAAAAAAATATTTTTAAATACAGTTAGTAAGATTTTAGTAAATTAAACGGGAGTTGCGATGAGTATTTGCGTTGAATTTTAGTACGTGGTAAATTTTTTCAAAGGAAAAGCACAGATAAATTTTTATATGGGCTATATACGTGTAATTCATTTTAACACACTTCATATAATTTTATTTAAACTGAATATAAAACATAACCTTGATGCTTGGAGAGTAAATTGAATTGAATATACCCACCACTGGTAAAGATGAAACGACACACTGCGCAAAATATTAAATAAAATAAAACACATTAACACAGTTAAAATAAATACGATGGTTTATAGCTATTTCGGAAGCGCGTTTAGGCTTCCTTCTTCAGAACCCTAGTTACACTAATGTGACACACGTGCTAGAAAAACTATCGATGCCAAATTGCTAGTCCAAAATTAGTTCGGGTAAACCAGTTGTGGGTCCGTAGCCGCGTCTTTTGCTATGGGACGAATGAAGTTTCTCCAAATAGAGGACATGGAATTGAACGGAAGCTGATCGTTAACAGTAGAAGAGGAATGCGAAAGAATATGGAAGGCTTCAAAGAAATTGAGGTCGGCTGGTGAAGAAACTTTCTCTATTAGATGGGCCTTGTCGAAAGAAAATTTGTGGCCAGCTTCCCAGGCGTGTTTGGCCAAAGCAGATTTTTCCAGTTGTTGTTTACGCACGTAGGCTTCATGTTGGCTAACATGTGTAAAAGTGGGAAGTCAGTCGGTAAGCTTCTTTTTATTTATCAATATTAGAGCCCCTAGAAGTCTAGGCCGACGCCTCGACCGCCATTCTTTTGTACACTTCCGGTTTCATAACAACGTTTATCATTGGAAAATTAATAATCTATTTTCTTCTTCTTGCAGGATCTGTTTCAAGTCTAAACATTCTGTGTTTATTCCTTGAATGATTTAAACAATTCCAAGTTTTACATCCACCCATTTTACCCTATTTTATTAAAAATAACACACTTGTAAATCACTAAACTTTAACACAGCAGTGAATGGGATCACGTGACACGATGGTAAGAAAATGGCGGATGCACCAGCTCCAATTTTTAGGAGCCTTAACATCTTTGGGAGCCGAACATGGATAAACAGCACGCTAGGCGAATGCGCTACAACTACTTCATCACAGGGCCATTGCTTATAAGGCATTTTCGGCATCGCAATTATAAAGAAACCCTTTAATTAATTGTGGGGCGTTTTTCTTTTTTTTTCATTCGTACTCGATGTCAGACTTGCGATAACGAATTGTTTTGCACCATTTGCTTGCGATTATTGATCCATGCAAATATCTCAGGAAAGGCGAATACCTTACAAATTCAATTACTCTGGTCGAGTCGCAGAATGTAGGGAAGTGGTTTGTTGGATTTCCAATTCTTCAATACTTATGTTCAGTATAAATTGATGAGTTTGGATTAGAATGCGTATTATCAAAAGAACTAGTAGCTGTCGTTAACCGCCTAAATGATATTGCTGCTGAAGATCCTTTACTCAACATTTGGACGAGTTGCTATTTAGAGTTGTTAAGCGTTTCATGAAAGGGGAAATTTGGCCCATACGGACCGCATCGTTTTAGCACAAGCCTCATGATGAATAAGGAACAAAAAGCGTTCTAAGTAATCAGTATATACAGGGTGTCTGTTAACGCCCGAAAGAAAAGTATATAGCATGATTCTTTGCAAACTTCTAAGCGAAAAATGTTAATGCGAAAATGCTAAGAAATTAATAATTATGAAGTTATTAAGGTTTGAAGCTTATCCACTTTCACGCTGTTTCCATTTGTTAACGTCTTTCATAGTCCTGTTGAAAAGAATTAGAGAAGACTTGTTTTTGAAAAGGCGTGGAATAGATGGTTTTGATCGTTTATTCCGTAAATTTACTTTGAAAGCCAACGCGCATGTGAAATTGTTTTCCCCCGGCCATTGCGGTAGAAATTACGTCATACACTCACATACATACAGGGTGTTCCGTAACTACCGCATAAACTCTCTGGCACGCGATTCTATGGTCAATTCTATGACGAAAGTCAAGAGGGACGATTTTTGATTGACGGATTCGTTTATGAATAATAAGCACTTCAAAATTTCTATCTGAGAGCCAATAGTGCTTCAAGAGAGCGTGCTTCTACGTCGTTTCAGCCAATGACGAAAGCTGCACCCCTTGGTTTCCCCGCTTCCAGAATAAAAAGGATTTAACTCGCTATTGTAAAGAATTTCTTGGTCACGTGCTATTTAAATTTAGGGCCCAAATTTCAGTCGGCCCCGCTTTAGAATTATGTCATTCTACGTAAAGGTTAGCCTGTGCTACCAAATTTGGCGATGCCGCACTTACTAATACTTATACTTTTAAATTCCACGTTTACAGTGTATATGGTAGCTAAGATACGGTGCAGCTAAGATTGTTGTCACCTACGGCAAATTAAGACCCCGGCACCCACACCCTTCCGTGAAGGTGAGTAGTATGGGGTTTCCAATTCTAAATTTCTTTATTTTTATAATTTAAGCCTAAGAAGAAGATTTTTAAGGCCATATTTCACTGAAAATACGTTGTGCTAAGTTTTATTTTAGTTTACAGTATTACACTTAGCTAATTCTTTTTTTTATTTTAGTTTAAAACAAAATTCATTTTACGTTGAACAGCAAACTAAAATACTTTAATTTGAAGTTTTTAAAAATAAAACGCGTGCAAATAACGTCACACCATTTCACTTAATTATAAAGAAAGGATTATCATACAAAAGAGCAAATTCTCATTTACAACTTAGGTGTCAAATTTGGATCCACAATGACTACATCCACGGTCGCCAAACTCAGTAATTATGGGAGCTGCTTTTAAAATTCAGTACGATACATCCCGGAAAATTATAAATCGGCGCCATTACCATGTACCAATGGAGAAGATTCATGAAAAAGGGCAACTGCACTAAAAGAAATTATTGTAAAAATTGTCTTTTTTTGGTTTTGGATGGGGGCCGTATTATTTAAATATAAATAAATACTAATACAGGTAGCTACGGTGCATTTTAATCAATTCGCAGACGAAAATCGGGAATATATTTTTTCATAAAAACTCTTCCTTATAAAGGTTTTAGCGAATACTGGGCATGTGAAGTCATGTGTTTGAATTCTGAGACAACTTTTCTCGGTCTCCCCCTGCCCTCCATATGACTCTCATGATGTCATGACTCTCTCAATGAAGGATCGCGCTCTGCTTGTGAAGCTCTTTTACAAGAACGGTGACAGTGCGCCAGTAGCTCTGAAGAAGTTCAGGACAGTAAAGGGTATGAAAAAAAGGTTGTGGTCCGATGTTTGCCAAGGGTTTGGAGAAAACGATTAAGAAATTCGAAGAGACAGGTGCTTTTGAAGTGAAATCTGGCAGAGGGAGGAAAACAATTGCTTCGACGTCAGTAGAAGATGTGCTCACAGCATTCCAGGAAAAGACGAGCAGCGGTGTGCGAACGTGCAGTGCACGGGGAATTTCCCGAACTTTGGACATATCTGTGAACACGGTGCATAAAATTGTACGAAACATCCTGTATTGCTATCCATACAAAATTACCCATGTTCAGGATTTGCTTCCTGCTGACCCGCCAGTAAGACACACTTTTGCTCTAGAATTTCTTGCTCACATGGAATTGGACAATGAATGGCCATGGAACATTTCGTGGATCGACGAAGCCCATTTCCATCTCCAAGGACATGTCAATACTCAGAATTGCAGAATATAGGTAATGGAAAACCTGTTCTAACATGAACCAATACCTCTTCATTTTGCAAAGGTAACTGTGTGGTGCGGGTTGACACCATTGTTTATCGTAGGGCCATTTTTTTTCGAGGAGATGGGTCGTGCGGGTCCTGTTACCTGTACCGTCAATGGTAAACGCTATGAGAGTCTTTTGCATGACCATGTCATTCCAACACTTCAACAGCATGCATGTGTGGGTAGCATTTTTATGCAAGATGGCACTCCTCCGCACATTGCAAAGCCAGTGAAGCAGCTGCTGAAGAGGCATTTTGAAAATGATAGAATTATCAGCCATCATTTTCCAACAGTCTGGGCATCAAGATCGCCTGATCTTAATCCTTGTGACTTCTGGATGTGGGGTTACCTAAAAAGTGTTGTGTTCAGTAGTCCGATTGAAAAATTAGCTGAATTGAAGGCACGCATTGCACAACACATTCACAACGTGACCCCTGAGACAGTCCGATCTGTTGTGGAACATGCTGTTTATCGGTTTCAACTTGTGGGAGAAAACGGTGGACAGCATATTGAACATGTCTCGTGCAAGTCTGCCGATAATTAAAAACCGATTTCTTTGTTGCTTTTTATGCGGTTTTTAGCCTCAGGAAAATTAAAAACAGATTTTTCCTATCCGATGTGGTACGACCCTGTCACGGTGGATGGGCTTTCCACTAACAGTGCCACAACTGTTGAATGACTTGGAAGTTTTTTTTTTCAGTGAAAAAAAAAGAAAACGATACAGTCATGCATGTTGAAAAGTACAGTTGGTTTAACATGTAACGCACGCCATAGCTATCGTATTGCGATTCAAATGTCACTTGTAGCCGAACCCATTTACGTTATGATGCTTAAAGCGCCATCTATTGCTAAAATTTAGAACTATTTTTTTTCTAATTCCATACCATTTCCTCCTCCTTCGAGTATATTCAGTTCAAATTTCAGGTCATTCTGAGCAGTGGTTCTTTTTTCTACAGCTTTTTGAAAGTTGAACTTTAATTATAATCACCCTGTAGTTGTACGAGTTTCCGATTGTGAGAAAATGAAAAATATAGTGAACATAATTCAATCCGTTTTGAATTTGGTCGTTAATAAATACGACACGCTTCCGTCGTTAATAACTGATCAAGAACTTGAGGAAAGTCGGGAAGTATTGTCGAAAATCGAAAACATAATTTTTAATAACAATGTCAGTGAAAATATCAGTTTAGATTTTGAAGACAATTGTGATTTCCGTATCGACGAAGAAAGTGATATTAGTATAGTCGGTGACGAATATTATAACTGTACTGTAAAGGGCGATCAATTGGCAAATGAATTCAGTTTAGAAAATATGCAAACAATTGTTCAGTATTTTGACAGTTGTCAAAAAAATAAATTCCAGAAAACAAACAGGAGATATCCAACAGTAAAATACCCTACTTATATTTCGAGGTTTAGAAAATATATATCAAATATGGGCACAAATATAGAAAAGTATAAAATAATAAAAAATGAAATGTTAGCCAGATTTACAAAAGCTAGGGAAAATTATTTACCTGTTCATGATATAGATTTGAAAAGATGGGCGATCCTGAAATCCCAAGAGTTAGGATTTGGGGATTTTAAATGTTCCGATTATTTTATAGATAATTTTAAGAGCCAAAACAAAATAGTTGCGCGGAAAGTAACAAAATATATCACTCAAATATACACCCAGAATATGGGGAACAT
>QLNU02015360.1:56620997-56644556 GCA_006491805.2 Dysdera silvatica
CACCCTGAAGCAGAAACTAAGTGCCTACAGCAAAAGGCTATGGCGATACAGACAACGCGCTGTTAGATAGGCACAGAATAAATTGTTCACAACAAATCAGAAAACCTTCTTTAGAACTCTTACAAGCTCCTAAACGGAACAACAAAATGAAACCCAACTCACAACAGAAATTGAGGAGTTTTGGAAATCGCCTTGGTCCAACGAAGTGAAACATAACAAAGCTGCATGGATAGAGGAAGAAAGAATAGCAGGAATGGAACAGGAAGGAATCACCACCGAAGAACTTCAAAAGTTATCAGAAAAACACACAACAGGAAAGCAGCAGGTGCGGACAAAATCCAAAACCATTGGTATTAGAAGTTTACCAGTACCCATTAGCAGCTGGCAACAGAATTGACATCAATGATGGAAGACCCTAGCAAGATGCCGGATTTTCTACCTAAAGGCATTACCTACTTACTACCGAAAGACCGAGACACGAAGAACTCAGCAAAATAAAGCCCAATAACATGCCTTAACACCCTTTACAAAATCCTTACTGGATGCATCTCCGAAAAATTAGGACAGCACTGCCACATAAATAACATACTGACTGAGGAACAGAGGGGATGCCAGAGAAACACACTGGGATGCAAGGAACAACTGATAATTGACTCTGTGATCCTAGTACAAGCCAAGAAAAAAGAAAGCGAAACCTTAATACTGCCTACACTGACTACAAGAAAGCCTTCGACTCGGTGCCCTACTCATGGTTAATCGAGATCCTGAAAATATATAAAATACACTTCACCATAGTAAGATTTCTGGAGCATAGCATTAAGAGATGGAGAACTACAATACATCTCAGAGAGCAAAACAAAGTGCTATGCACCAACGAAATACCTATTAGAAGAGGCATATTCCAAGGGGATACCCTTAGCCCCCAATGGTTCTGCCTATCACTAAACCCTCTATCAAGAATGCTAAGTAAGAGCAACTATGGCCACATGATCAAAAAAGCCAAGAAAAACCTCCAGAAGGTATCACACCTCATGTACACGGACGATATAAAGTTATATGCACCGTCTATCCCTCAACTCCGCCACCTGATCCAAATTACAGAGGCATTTTCAAACAACATAAAGATGGAGTTTGGTCTGGATAAATGTAAAATACCTGGAGGCGCCAAACAAATGAAACTAGATGAGATTGTACTGGATAACAGAGGAATAATGGAAACCATGCAAGAACATGAAACATATAAATATCTAGGAATAATGCAGGCCCAAAGACAAGAACATAAACTAATCAAAACAAAGCTCACACAAATGTACAAGGACAGGCTAAAAACAATATTGAAGATCAAGCTGAATAGCAAGAACATCACACAAGCAATTAACTTCTTTGCATTCCCAGTACTAACATACTCCTTTTGGAATCATCAAATGGTCAAACATAGAACTAGAGGATCTACAACGGGTAATGAGAACTACACAAACAAAATACAGACAACTACATCCGTCAACAACCCAAAGAAAAACTATTCCCTCTAGAGGATGATGGACGAGGACAAATCGACCTGAAAGATCTCCATGAGAAGCAAATCCATAACGTGGGGCAGTACTTCTTTGAAAAAGGAGGACAGTGCAAAAAGTCAACTAGGGATTTAGATAACGTCTCACGCTGGCTTTACGTTAACAAACTAGAGCTAAACATTGCAAAATCTAACTACGTTATCTTCCATTCCCGGCAAAAAATATTACCTAACAGTTCTCCTATTACTTTCCGCAACTCCATCCTTCAGGAAACGAAATCAGCCAAACTTCTTGGAGTAATTTTCGATTCAAATTTAACCTGGAAAGAACACATTAACGATCTCACCAATTCTCTTAGCAGTCTCCTGGGAATTTTTTCGAAACTCAGACATGTCGTTCCTCAATATATCCTAATGATTCTTTACTATTCTTTATTTTATTCAAAACTTACCTACTGTCTTGAGGTCTGGGGAATCACATATTTTACTTCCCTTAGGCAATTGATAGGAACGCAAAAAAAAAAGCTTATGCGAATAGTTAACTTTGCAGGCTTCCATGAACACGCTGGCCAACTTTTTAAATTATGGCGCATTCTTCCTTTCACTCTCTTAGTAAAATATAAACTTGCACTCCTTATGTACAAAGTCACAAAAGGTGACCTAGTTTTACCTTTCTCCATCTCACAGACGACACATGATTACAATACACGTCACCAGGACGATATCAGGCTACCGCGGACTCGCACAAACTATAAAACACACAGTGTCTCCGTTACGGGTTCTAAAATCTGGAATTCGGTTCCCCAAGATTTAAAAGCTCTGTCTTTTCTCACCCTTAAAGCCAAAATCTTTGATTAGTACTTAAATCAAGTATGCTCTGCCTGCTACTTCTGCCTTCCCACTCTTTCCTTTTAGTTTTCAGTTCTTCCCCCTCCTCTGCTCTCCCTGCTCTTCCTTTTCCATTTTTCTTTTGTCTGCCTTTCCTTATAAATGTCCTCTAAAAGTGCACCCGCAACGGTCAACTCAAAATTCATTTACATTTTTCTACTATTTTTGTTTCTCCTACTTCTTTTCTCGGTACAGGCTACAAGGAAAAACATTCTTACTCTGCAGCCCACAAAGATTCCACCTTTGGACTTCAACCTTCACTTGTAACGTCTTCGAGTCAAGACTCTGCTCATAAACTCTGTAAATGTGATACACCTGCAAATGTAAATCTCTTAATAACAATGCGGATTTGTACGCGCGAATCAATATCTTTGTTGTTTCTTGTTGAATACGAGAAATCCCTTGCTTTTTCTACCGGAAAGAGAGCCCCGTTACTAGCATCGCTACTGCTCTCTTTCCATTTCCCAAGCAAATCGTTTGTATGGTCTCCTGATGTACATAATAATAAGGAATAAAGTATTACTTACTTACTAAGTCTCAGTACCAACAAAGAAATACCACCCGTACACATTGAAAAGAAACTGAAGGAACAGGCAGGCAAAGCACTTCATGGCAGACACTATAATGATCTTCAACAGCACCACATCTACAAAAAAATCTCGAACACATGGCTAACCCAAGGAAGTTTACAACCGGAAAAGGAAGCATTCATGATGGCAATCCAGTACCATGTCATAAAAACAAGAAACCACCAGCGATACATCCTGAAGAAGAATACAGAAAATGAACGATATAGACAACGTGACTTAATATCTGAAACAATACAACATGTAACATCAGGTTGTAAGGTAATTGCCCAAACAGACTACAAATACCGTCACGACCAAGTGGCAAAAATAATTCACTAAAAACTTGCTGTCAGAATCAAGCTGATAACCAACATGAATCCTTACTACAAATACGAACCAGAAACAATACTAGAGAACAAAACACGCAAATTGTACTGGGATAGGGCTATTATGAGGGACAAAACGACACCACACAACAGACCAGATATAACCCTAATCGACAAAACCACAAAACCACACACATCATGGACATAGCAATACCCAACACAAACAACATACAGAACACATACACCACAAAAATGACTAAATACCAAGACTTAAGGTAGGAAATTAAAGACATGTGGCACATGGATAAGGTAAACGTTATCCCTCTTGTCTTATCAGACATTTACGAATAATTTTACCCCGTAGCTTTCGAGACCCCTGTAATAGTCTGGCTACGGGCCTGCGGAGGAGTCAAGTTCTACCGCCGTGGCAGTTTACAATCTGGTATTCCGAATTAAAAAGACAAAAAGTGTTTAGTAATATTTACTCACCATAGTGGCCACGTGTTGAACTTTTATCCATTAGAATTTTTTTAAAAACGAAACGAAATAAAAAAAAATGACAAATTAACGATCATCATTATCATCATAATACGCAAAATTCGGGAATGTCAGCAAGTTGGCTGAATAGCTTGGCAGATATTTTAAAAACTATCGCCATCAAGAAAGTTTGGCGATCTCTAACGTCTTATCTAACTACGCCCCTTCCTTCCATAATGCAACCCCTTTTCCGATGTCATTGAATTTGTGTGATTCGCCTTTCGTGTGACCCGATAACCCCCTTTACATATTAATAACTAAAAGTATTGTAAATGTTTTTGCTTCCATATATTTTACATTGTAATATATATATTTAGTCCCAAAGGCGGATCCAGAAAATATTTTTGGGTGGGCATGCAAAACTAATATAGACCTAAGGAAAAATATCAATAAAGGCTGATTCAGTGAGGTGGAGGACGCCTCTCGAGCCGCTTTTGTTCAGTCCTAATATTGCTGATACAGTAGTGCGGCCCGCGGGCCTGCAAGAATAAGCAAAATTGGCCCTTGGACTGAAAAAGTTGAGGACTCCTGTTTTACGTTATCTAACTGCTTATGAGATTGCGTGAGAGTAAACAGAACGTTTCGTTTTGTCCCGATGGTGACGTCATTTTGCTAACCAATGGTAAGACGCAATGCAAGTAAGCCCAACCTTTAGTAAATCTAGTTGTCCTTGCTTTGATAAACAAGTGGCAACCCTCACATATACCCTAAATTTCGCCAAGTTAACAGTAACCTCTTCACCAAATGGAACTGTCGGATGGTTAACCGCATCATCTACGGAGAAATGCATGTACTTAATAAAATACAAACGTCTGATAAATACTTTTTTTGCCGAATATTGTTATTTTAAATTTTCAACTGAGGTGAGGATGTTACTGTCACATTTTATAAAAAAAAAATTTCTTTCTATACCAGTAATTTCATTCGATATGCTATTTAATATCGAAGGAATGTATCTATATCATAAGTAAATATTATCGATATTTTATGTATCGTTTACTACTTTATCGAATTCAGTGCTCGTCTGCTGACTGATCGAGTATCACCAGAAATTGCGAATTGATATAGGCATTTCGTTTAAAACGTGAGCGTCAACTCTTTGTGCTTGTGTATAATCATGGCAAAAGTTTATGGGAGTTGGGTATTTATCTTGCTTATTGTATGCCTTTTTCATTATGCCCATGCCGCCAATTTTGATGCTGGTGACGCCCTCGCTCTGGTTTTGGGGCTTGCTATAGGGATATTAAGTTTATGTGCCTGCATTGGATGCTATGCTCGAAGACAGACTGGTATGGTTTATTAAATTTGAAGAAAATGAATTGTTAAACACACATGGCTGTAATTTTGAAACAGTTTTTATCACAACTGTACCATGTGCATATGTCTGCTTTTGATGAAAAATAATGAAAGACACGTAATAGCCTACCATTCCAATTTATGAAAAGTCCAGAAATGATCTATAGATGCCCGTTATGACAAGTGTTGTATGGCCTTTTACGACTATTAAACTATTGTTATATTCTGTAATATTTGCATTTCAATTGTGTCTTACGAAGTGAATGCGTACCTCGTTTACGACTCATCAGTTCTAAAATGAAACTAGGATATCTACATTATGTATTTTTTCATGTACTTTCAGTTGTATTCTTTTAATAATACATTGTTTATATAATTGGAAATGAAGTTTTTTTTTTTGGTTAGATAAAATAAAATTTTTAATTTGAATTTAACTAGAAAAATAGTTAAGAGCATTAGAATTATTTTCGTAAAGTGCTTACATTCACTTAAAAGGAATGGTGTTGCTTATCGGTGAAAATACTTTGCTATTAGCAGTAATGTGTTAAGTACATAATATCCTTGTAAAGGTACATAAAATAGCAAACAAAATGTAAATATTTAGCTAATTCATGCTTAAAAAAAAGTACTGGCACTCGGAACGGATGTAGTGTAGGTCGTCTGTTAGCGACCAAAACAGTCACCAAGGGTCAAAATATAGCATTTTTGCTATGGTGGATTGTTGAATTTGAGATGACCCAATAATTTTTTCTAAGGATATTCCTTGTGGGAACCATTCTGCCGTAACGCCAAGTACTGGGCTCCAAAAAATGCTTTAAAACCAATGGTGGAAGTACAGAGTATGTCCCGCAGTGCTTTTTTCCTCTAGAAAAGAGTTGAAAAGTCACTGTAGGTGGGGTTGTGACGTCAGACGGAAGGTCATACATATATTGTCTTCCTAGGAGGCGTTAGTCCTAACGTGGATGATGTCTGTTCTCTCTAGTATATAAGAGATGGAAATGCGCCTAATAGAGCTAGGTTCGGTGAAAGCAACTTAAATATGTTTGAGGCATTGTCTGTGATGTTTGTGGATATAGAAGATGACAAGGAGTGCTATAAAAACCGTTTTCTCGCCACAACCCCCCTGACCAAAAACATAAATGAGGGTTAATACCTTTTTTTTTTTTTAAGTTCGCCGAATGGAAGAAGGCGAGGGCATGAAGGGGACGAGGATGTAGAGCCTTGTAACCTGGTGACAAGTCATGACACTGTTGCCATGTGTTGGAAACACTTTGTACTAAAAATCACTGTGGGACACACTCTGTACTAGCGCCCCAACAACCATCCTAGGAAAAAGGTGTGGAAGTAGAGAATAAGAAGTAAAGAAATTGGGATAATTATGCTGGGGCAGGGAGGCAACAGATGGAGGTAGGGGAGGGTTTTCAAAAACAGATTTTGAAACAAGCTTATTCTTCAAACCAAGACCACTTTTTATGGAAGAAGTTAAGAAATTGAGGGGCAATGGAGGAAAGTTTGGGAGGGTAGAAGGGGGTTTATGAAAATAGAAATTTAAAATAAAATTGCCTATTTTTCTTCAAACAAGGATCCAGCCATAGTACAGAACATGTACCCTAGTGCTTTTTAGCGGAAAGTGTTTCCAACACATGGCAACAGTGAGACTTGCCGTCATGTTTGTCATCTTAGCAACATGGACATGTCGATTCAGCTTAGTTTAGAAAAGGCGTACTAACCTTTATTGTTCTTCGTCAGATGTCCGTGGTTTTTATAGCGTTTAAAAATGCAGGAAACAAATATTCTGGCATATGTTTGTGCCGGCGTCACCATACCAATTTCACGAAGGAGGAGTTGAATAGTTCCTCATTCAAGACTATAGTTTTTTTTCATAGTTCCTTTCTCCCTCCACCACCCCCTTCTGTCTCCCCAACTCCATCTCCCCTCCTTCATCTTCCTCCATTCAGGGCCACTACATCCCAACCTACACCCTCTTCCTGTCCTCCACGTCCCCTTTCCTCCTCCTCCCTACCTGGCCCCTTTCTCCCTCCCCTCTTACCTATCATGTTACCTGGAAATGGCACTGGAAAGCGTCATTCAAACGAGGCCTAGCCGACAAACTCTTCCCACACTCATAACCGGACGAAAATAATCCTTCTACCATAACCCACTCCAGCACATTACTGTTCTCCTTCAACTGAAATTCCACAAAAAAAAGATTTCAACCGTTCATGCATAATACCACCACTTGCGATGAATGCAGCCAAAACAACAACGAAACGCATGAAAATTCTCTTGCAGGTCCAGATGCTCATAGGTGTGACGTCATGCAGTCTATGACATCATAAGCCCATTTCCAACTACTTTTGACTCTTTTTCAGGAGGTAAAAAGCACTAGGGTATGTGTTCTGTTCTGTCACCAAAGACTCATTTTAGTAAGAGAAGTAAGGAAATTGGGAAGCCAAGTGAGAGGGTAGAAGAGGGGTTTTAAAGATAACCAATGTAGGGGGGAAGAAACCAACGGAGAAAGGTTTCAAAAATAGTAAGATTTTAAAATGAACTCCGTTTTTTCTTCGAAGTAGGATCCTTTTCAAGGTTGAAAATCCAATTAGCCATGCCAGGATGACCAAAAGTCAATCTGTTGTTTGAAAATTTCAAAGTACTGCTACTTCTGACTTTCTCTATCACACTCAAAACAGAAGACATGCTGAAAAAGGAAAAGTAAAAAAGCAATACAACCGGAATCCAGGGCACGTCTTAACAATGACAGGTCTGGAGAAAGAAAAAAAGAACCGGACGAAAGCTGAAAGCAAGGACGCTGGCTCTAGAACTGCCAGTTGTAGATATGGAGGTTGCCAGTAACAGCCGCGAAAAAGAATGACTTATACTACATCTGTACGTGGTGCTCTTTTACAATACAGTAACCGTTTCCGTTTTGGCAATTTTTTGTTCATATGCGTTTTTTCTTTGATTTTGGTTTTCTCCTACTTTTTTTAATTTTTTTTGTCCAATTCCATAGCTTTAATTTAAAAAAAAAATAAATCACAGAGCTCCCGAGCGCTGGCAAGAGACCCCTTCCATTGATAGACCGGGTAACACATAGCGGTGCCCTGCACCCTTTCGATTACTTAAACATAATACTGATACCGAGTCATTAACGATTTTTTTTTTATTTTTTATTAAAAAAAACAACACTGGGCTGTTTCAAGTCCCAGAAAGGGCTCTTCACTTCAATGAACTGCAAAGCACGTTTTGCGTCATAACAGCTGCTCTACGACCTTTGTGAAAGTACTAGGCCTGAAAAACTAGCTTTCATTACGTCAGATGTTGCCGTTCTGGTCAATCTTGCTTGTTTGCATAATTAATAAATGCTACATGGTTAAAAAATAACAAATTAAGTAAAAATATGCAAAAAAATAAATTTGAGGGAAAATTAAAGATGCTGCTGGGTCATTCTGTGTCAAGTGATCTAATGGAAAAACCTCGCTCTCTTGCATTTTTTCAGATTTCGCTCATTAGATGTACTACCAGAGGTAGTGAAAAATCCAAGTTTTTAAATGCAGTATTTTTTAAATTATAGGCCCCTGAAATTTGGAAAAAAGCATGATTTTCTGCTTACATGGAGTTACAAAAACTGTTATTACTGAAGCTAGAAATGAGATGGATAGATGAAATAAAAACCTTGTTATAGATTATTTTATGAGCTTTTATATGATATCCAACATGACTAGTTTTGGGCAGTTTGGGATTTCAAGGTAATGCCATGAACTCTTTGACCTTGAATTTCTCAAAAAGGGGAAAGGGGATGGATGAGGCCAAGGTAGGTGTATCTTAAGAAAATTACATCCTCAAACATTAACATGAGAATTTATGGAAAACTGTACCTTTTTACAAGTTGGTGCTGCCTCAGTCCCTTTTTTTTCTACGTTATTAACTTCAACTATCTCCTACAAGGTAAGAGCTGTGGTTGTTGCCAAGTCTATTTCTTCTGTACAAAGGTAATAAGTACAACCAGCAAGAGATCTGGATTCCACCAGAGTCAGAATTTTGAAATTTTTCACTGGCACTTCAGTTTCTTTTAACTTTTCTATTAGCTGATTAAGCATTTCACAATCTGAATTATTTTCCCCAATATCATGTACATCCTTACTTGTTCTTGTCAATACTTTGTCTGTTAAACATCTTTTTATTTTGCATAATTTTTTATCACAGTATGTTGGTGTATGCATAAATATAAAGTATAAAGTTCTTAAGGGGGTTATAGAGCTGCAACTCGCATATTCCTATGTTAAATATACAAAATTTCATTGCAATGGGGGTTACAACTCCCCATCAAACTGCACACGCCAATGGGTGTATGTAATCTTTTCTTAGCAATAGGTGACTCTTCAAGGTGCTAAGAGACTTACTAAGGTAATCTAAACTAACATCTATGTCTTCAAATCTTTATCTGCCTGACTAGGGCCTGGTATGCTAATTACTACTGAACTGTTTTTTGTTTTAACTTTTCCAGATTCATTTATTTCCTACACTACCACTACTCTTCACGATGTCGCATAAATCATACATCCATTTTGCAACAGGCCTTAGATTTTTTTTTTAAATATTTTTGTGCCCTTCCTTGTTAAAAAGGTTACAACAAAAAAGTGTGGTAATTCTAGACTTTACGTTTCAGCCATGGTGGAAACTGACAATTACACACACATAAAAAATAATAATGTAAAAAATGTATTGCAAACTGTGCAGTGTACATTCCCTCTATGAGAGTTAAGGCAAAACTGAATGCTAGCTGTTGAATTGTCACTTTACATGCAACAATTTATAAGTCTTCAACATAAAATACTCAGAACTGCACCTGAGTAATAACTCGGCGTCTCTTGCTTACAAATCGCTGCCATCTGTTTATAGTCATAAAGGAGAATTTCTATGGTTTCTTGAACACTGTTCTTCCACCTCTTTTTACTGGGTGAACTAATTTAAACTATTCTAGCATGGTTGCATATATAGTGGCGTAGGCAGAAAGTTCATAAGGGGGTTATAGGCTTAATGGGAGGGGTTACAGAGCTACAACTCATACATTCCTATGTTAAATATACAAAATTTCATTGCAATGGGGGCGTTATAACCCCCAAAACTGCCCCCTAGCTACGCCTCTGATTGTATAATAACACTGTTCTTAACTTATAATAATGATAGTGGTTATTTCCCAACAGAATTAATAATTGTGTATTAAAATTAAAAATTTCCATTTATACAGATGGTTTTCCTCCACCTAATTTTTTTTTTAAAGTGACCAAAATCCCATTCCTGTCCCAAGATGAAACTTCTCAGAAATGATGCTAAGATAGGCAAGTTTATGTATGATTTTTTCATAATTTTAAAAATAGCACTTTTTGAGAAATTCAAGGTCAAAGAGTTCATGGCACGAACTTGAAATCCCAAACTGTCCAAAATTAGTCATATTAGATATCATATGAAAGCTTATAAAATCTATCATATGGTTTTTCTTTCATCCTCTATCTCATTTCTAGCTTGAGTAATAATAGTTTTTGTAACTGCACGTAAACAGAAAATCGTGCTTTTTTATGGATTTCAGAGGCCTATAATTTAAAAAATACTGCAGTTAAAAATCTAAAAATTTGGATTTTTCACTATCTCTGACAGTACATCTAATGAGCCAAATTTGAAAAAAATCCAAGAGGGTGAGGTTCAAAAGTACAAGAATTTTGGTTCATTGGACACAAAATGACCCTACTGCAGAATCCATCTCCTACAGGGAAGTGTTTTCAAAATGCATGACAACAGTGACACTGACCTGCTGCCATGTTACATGTCTCGATTCAGCGAAGTTGAAAAAAGGAGGTACAAACCTTTATTGCTCTGTTCAGAATATTCTTTTTATAGAGTTTAAAAATGCAATAAAAAAAACACGTCAGTGATACTGACGCCGGAATTCATGTTTCATGTTACTTCACGTTCCCTCAACCGTATTTTTATGTTGCCCTGCCTCGGGATCTTTGAAGTGTAGACTTTGTTTTTTCTTTCCTCCCTTTCTTATCATTTCCCTTCTCACCACCTTTCTGTCAACCCCACTGATAGGAATCATCCAAACCAGGCCTAGCCTACAATCTCATCTGATCCTTACATACCAGACACTCATACCCAGACGAAATTAATTCTTCTTACATAAGCCATTCCAGCACACGTTTTTCCTTTTCAACCGCAACTCCACAAAAAACAAAAACAAAAAAAACCATCAATCTTTCAGACATAATACAATTCATTGCACCGAATAAAACACAACCAAAAGAACGATGAAACATGTGAAAATGCCCTTACGAGCTCAGAAGATAACGTATATGTGACATCACAGAGTGTATGACTTCACAAGCCAATGTACAACGATTTTCGGCTCATTTCAAGAGGAGAGAAACACTAGGGGATAGATTCTGCGGTGTCACCAAATTAAATTCGGAATAGAAAAAACGAAATTGAATTTAAATTAGGAAAAAACACTATAGTATTTTTTTTTAAAAAGTAGTAGAAAATCAGGATCGAAGTAAGTAAAAATGTACGCAAGGAAACAATCGCCAAAACGGAAGTAATTACCGTATTGCAAAAGAGCACCCAAGCGTTCTCTGGTTTATGCACAAATCAAATCCAACTTTATTCAGACGGATTCAAATTCTTTACATGACATGGTAATGATTTACAATTTATTAGTTAGGATAATCCGTCTAGGCAGCAGAAGATAAAGACTTTGGGGTCTGACAAAGCCTCCATTGTCCAGAATTAGATATAATTAGTAGAAGTAATAAAAAGTAAATACAATAAGATAAAAGAGCTAGTTGATTAATAAAGGTATGGAAGGTAATTGAACTGCAAGTACTGGTCTTGTACTGTTATTGCTGAAGAAATAAAATGCATTTTTAACTCAGTTATCACTGGTTAACAATGACATTTCTGGTTGAACACTAAACACATTAGCCCTACCATGACATAAAGAAAATATAGTTCATCACCGTTCTGAAATACTTGGTTTGATTACTGCTATTGCTATAGATAAGATCACTTGTCATTTTTCTGCTATCCCAGTGTTTAGGATTTGATTACTTAGATATGACAGACATTTGAATCCTCAGAAAACTAAATCCTGATGCAGCTTAATCTTGATAATACATCTTTATTGATATTAACTGTCGTATCGTATAGCATTTTTTTATAAAGATGTTTTTCAAATAGTTTATAACTATGACGTGCAAGGAAGCTTTTCAATAATTTTTATGTAATTTGAAATTTATACACCTTAAAAAACTTGAATAACCCCATTATTCCCAGTTGCGGATCCATGCGTAGGGAGGGAGTAGGGAAATTTTCTCTCCCAAATGTATAGGAATGAGGTGGAAATCAGTTACGAGTGCCGATTATAATGACCAACTGCATAAATGAGGAATTTTTACAAAAAGTTTGATTTCCTATTTTTTAAATGCCTGTTATATCAGAGGTTCAAAAAATACTTGTTTTGCTAAAAGTGATTAAATTGTATTGCGCTTAATCATTATACCAAGCAAAATCCATATTTTCCTCGCTATATCTGGAAACTAAATGTGGGCTTTGGGACTAGTACAGATTATGGTAGCTCCGCTGCGATTCCGCCATTTTGAAAAAAAAATGTATACTAGAAAAATGCTTAAAAATTAGGCATGAGTGCAGATTAAGGGCTTGCCTCTATCGTTAATCATGCCAACTTCCTTCTTGGGTTGTTTGTGTTTTTTGTTTACTGCGGAACTGTTACTTATGCGATTGAGCAGGATTAGCTGAACTAGTAACATCTACTTTCGCTTGATGAAGGGAACAGTAGTTCTCGAAACGTTGCGAATATTTTTGCAGATGGTAAATATCTTTTACCTTCTTCATTTGTATTTCGTATATTCCGACCAGTGTCAAATTTTACTAGTTATGGTAAGCCCTGGTCAATCTTTGTACGTTGTTGTTAGTAGCGTCTTATCTGCGTAATTGATGTTCTCATTTTGTTAAGTTTTTATGACCTTGTACTTTTCCTGGATCAGTATATGCCTAGTGGAGGCTGTTCCCACACCCTCTGCTTATTAAAAACATCAGTATATTGTGGCACCGCAATCTCCTGAATTTGTAAAGCTTGCAATGGTGAAAATTCACAACAACAAAGTTTCAAAACATTCCTCCATTAACGAAAAAACGTTTTTTCCCAAAATGGCAGAATCACGGTGTGCATATGTGTCTGTAATTGTGATTTTTTAAAAAAGTCACCACTTGTTACCGTAATCTACACTAGTGTCATGGGCTTGTCCTAAGTGGGTCCTACTGTGTTTTACATTTCCCCCCTCCCAAAATCCCTCTGTGGATCTGCCTCTGTTATTCTTATTGGTCAAAAATTCTAATAGCAAATTAGAGTTTGTAATTTATGGTTGAATTACAATCAAGGACCTCATTTCTTGTCAAATTTGAATAATTGGCAAAAGGCAATGGAAATAAAGTGGCAGACAAAATGTCTAAAATTTTAATACCTATTACTTTAACTGCCATCCCTCCTCTGCTTTCCATTTTGTTTTCATGTTTTAGTTATAGTCTTTCATCACTTGTTGATTTATTTGTGTGCTACACTACAATTCTACAAATAAAGCGTATAGGCTTACACTGAAGAGCCAAAACATTATGAGCATCCCACCGTGTGCAAATGAGCTTGCCTGAAGAGCAAGTGGGGGGTATTTAATGGCTATCAGTGATTCTGAAGTATAATTCTCTTGATTATGTTTGTGTGTTATGGGTAAAGCTGCTGATATAAGTTAGCTTGATAGAGGACAGATTGTAATGGCCTGATTGCTTAGAACGAGCATCTTCGAAATTGCATGGCTCATCAACTATTCATGAGCTGCCATTGTTAGGACTAGGGTTTCCTATCCTGGGAACCCGGATGATAATTCGAAACCAAAAAAACCTGAATTAAAAATCTTGATTTTAGAATCCTGGTACAAGTTATTATTTCACCTTTTTACTTAATGTTCGACACCCATGTAGAAATAAGCTCAAACTAGAGCTGTTTTTCATTTAGGATAAAAAGAGACGCCGTCCTTATCCTGGATTCGAATCAGGGACCCTCCGTTTATCCCAGAGTGTCATGACCACTAAACGAACGAGGACAAGAACAACGGTCTTTTTCTCCGTATATTTCACCTTAGTTATAATAAAAATAAGTATTATATAATACTTCCTTAATTAAAACAATTAAGGTTATTATTTATGTTATATATAATATTTATGTTAATATATAATCTGTATTTAATTATTGCCCCAAACTTTTTCTTTTTAGTAATTCTGCCTTATCTGATAATCCATACTGTCTTATTTCCTGTAATTTCACTACAATATTGAGATGATTTCTTTACATTATATAAAGCAAGCATCTCAATATTGTGGTGAAACTACAGGAAATGATAACTCAGCATGGATTCACCACGCAACAAAAATTTGTTTCATTAAATTTTTTTTATCTTTTACATAATTCTACCTTGCCTATTTCAGTGGTGATGTTTATTCGCATATTGCTTTAGGGGTTTAGTGAATATAGACTAATGTTTTTTCTGTGTTGCATATATATTAATGTAACATAATGGCTTCAAGACATTGTAAAATACCAACAAACTGTTTCTGCTACGTTTTTGGATGTTATGATGTTCCTGCTCAGATGAAATGTATGATTTCAAGGAATGCAAAGTATTAACTGGTATATGTGAAGTATTTTTGGATGCGTATTGGGTACCAAAATAGGTCCTGGGCTCCTTATGTTATCTGTAGCAGTTTCAAATCAACATTGAAAGGATATATTTATATAAATCGAACACTACGCAGATTAAATTAAACAACAATATAAATCAACGTTTATTGGCGTAGTGATACCAGCGCCGATGTTATGGCGTGATTAGATGGTGAAACGTTCGAAAGAAAATAAATATTTCTGCCTTCGGTGGGACCTGAACCCACGACCTTCCACTTGCCGGGCGGAGGCTCTACCCACTGAGCTACGAAGGACAATATATAATCTCTTTACGAACGTATATATATTGTTGCCAGTTATTTCGCAGAATGGTGTAGTACATAGACTACTATTTAAACCAAATTGCAAAGAGACTGGTATTAAATTGATCGAAATGCACGTTGCAGCATATGTATTTATATAAATCAAACAACAATGTCAATCAATCAACGTTTATTGGCGTAGTGATACCAACGCCGATGGTATGGCGTGATTAGATGGTGAAACGTTCGAAAGAAAATAAATATTTCTGCCTTCGGTGGGACCTGAACCCACGACCTTCCACTTGCCGGGCGGAGGCTCTACCCACTGAGCTACGAAGGACAATATATAATCTCTTTACGAACGTATATAAAGACTATTTACTGATGCCAGTTATTTCGCAGAATGGTGTGGTGTGTTACGAAATGACATCCAACAGGGCACTTTCGTGGAAAGAAGAACGGATGACTGTTGTCGGTGGGTTTTCTCCAATACACATGGCAACTCATTGCTGTATTGTCCAGTATGTCATTTTTCAACCAGGATAAGTCATTGGAGATTCATACATTTACCTCCACGAATCAACTGGAAAAATTAAACCAGTTGTAGAAAAGTCACCTTTTTATGCTCCAAATTTAACAGTTACTTGCAGCTGCTCGGGAAAGCTCACGACCACTTATATCGTCTTCTTCTTGAATAATGTCATGAAACCACAAGTGACAGAGGATTTTCTTTTTCTTTTTTTATTCGACCACTGGTCAGCTCAAATTAACTCCTACTCGTTTTGAAATAAGTGATATTCCTAAGTGCACGATCTTTCTTATTTCTGTAAAATGCACAGGAACATGCCAGCCGTTGAACACATATTTCTACAGACAATTGAAATTGTTGGCCAAGACTATGCACAATCATTCATTGGTTCATGGAAGGAATGAAGATGCTTGTGTATTAGCAACACAAAATAAAATCCTCAAACTTCAATCTCTAATACATTACATCTTAACAGCACTTGTCTTTGCCCTAATAATCTGTCACTTCTGGTATACATCTGGACTTTTGAAAGATTTTGAACATTTTCAAAATGTGCAACAAGTTTGCTGCTCTTTTGCAGAAAAAATGTGTCAGCAGCAGAATTGTCCATTTCAGCTTTTCATCAAATGTTCGCATTGTGAATCTGTTATTTGCTTTTATGATTTTTACCATGCTTATAACATGATGACCTGTGTCAAAAGTCCATACCTACAAAAACGATTTCCTGTGCAAATATTTTATGCTTCTTGAAAACAGGAATTAAATAAAAAAAAATGAATTTAAAAGTTTTTTCTCGGATTCTTTAGCACTTTTTGAAAGCTGGGTGCACTGGATGGGACTCTAGCTCCCTTAAATTGCCGAACTAGGGGTTCGCACTACCACAACTTCTCATCTGACACCTTCAGCTACCACCATGCCAACTTTTTTGTACAAAGTCAAATTTACTGCATTGGTAGGTGCATTGTAAGTGTCCTTGTTTTTGTGTTTGTGAGATAGCAAAAACACTGTAAATCCTTACCTACAAAGAGAATGGCCTGTAAAAGAAAATTTGACACCAGGTTTGTACAGTGTGAATAGTGTTGCTCTAGTGCAGGGTTTCCCAAACTTTTCAAACTGTGGACCGTTTTTTTTGTAATATGTTTTTCGCGGCCCACCTTAATACTCACAGACAAAGTTGGGTTTGCAAGTAATAATAATAACACTCCGAGGCCCCTGCCTCCCCTCAAAAAAGTTACTGATACCATATAAAAAAAAATAATAAAAACTGAAAAAAAATTGAAAATGTTATATTTTATTTATTCTTAATTTTCATTTAGTTTCTTCTCGCTGTCTACGAATAATAATTCATAACAATAATAAAACGAGGTAGTTTTTCATATATTAATATGAAGGGTGAAGTTGTCTGCCATCACACTAGAACTGTATATAAGGAAGAAAAGAAATTAATTTTGCTCTTAAATCTGGCTCTACATCCAATCTGTTTCGGTACTTAGTTTTTAAGGAAACCACAGTAGAGAATCCTGTTTTGCACCTGTACGTTATAACAAAGGGCATTAAAAATTGAACTGCTTTCGTACTTAACCAAAACATAATTAGGGAAGCGTTTTCAAATTTTTGTTTCAGAGCAACGTCGGATGAAAGTTCAGTAAGGAAATCTACTTCTAGTTCATTCAATTGTAATGTTTCTTCATTTTCTGTTTTAACACTAAATTGATCTTTAATCCACATTTTGTTGGCATGGACTAGTGGAAATTATTCATTAAAATTTTTTATTAACCCTAAGAGGTGTTCTTGAATTGATGCAAAGAGTGTGTCTATTTGCAAGCGTATTTCAGAGTGATTTTTTCAAAATGTAGACAATACTGCGAAAGACTTAAAATTTCTTTTAGAACCTGCTGCTTCCTCCACAAAGGAAGTTTTTAATTGTTGTTTCCACTTTCTCATGAGCTTTAAAAATATTTATGTTTAGGCGTTGCACATTTAAATTTAATTCATTTAAAGCAAAAAATACATCGTTTAACTAGGCCAGCTGTGATAACCAATCAAATTCATGAAATCTATCCTTAAAATCAAATATCACATCTCTTGCCAATGGAGAGTGTTCATCTAAAAACAATACAACTTCATCTATTAATTGACATACTCGTTTCAAAGCATTTCCATTTGATATCCATCATTCACAATGTAAAAGGAGATGTTTGTATTCACTTTCTACTTCTTTACACAACTCAGTAAATATCCTGGTATTCAATTGTCCAGATTTTATAGAATTTTGAGACTTGGCATACTCTTGAACAATTGAGTTAAAATTATGGGCATGTGTTTTACAGCTTGAACTTCTCTGTGGATACTAACTGCAATGCACCCATACACAGTCTGGTGCTGCTGCTCATATTCTCTGGAACAATCCAGTGCGTGTCAGTCTGACATGGCTCTGGCCCCATCGTTACTCAGTCCAAAATATTTTTTCAGTCTGTGTTTTGTTTAATGATAAAAACATTTATAAGCTTAAAACTGTTTTCACCTGTTGTTCTATTCGGAAGTAGTTTACAAAATATAAAATCTTCTTGAATGCAGCCTTGTCAATGGGCAAAATTAAAATTTAAAATAACTAATATTTTGTTGCATCACCATTTGCTTGAATCACAGATCAGATCCTTTGTGCCATTGAGTTACATCCTTCAAATGTTACATCTATAACTATGAAATGACCCATAAGCCAATTAGTTGTCCATTAATGTGTTTAGTTTTCTTTTCTTTAGTCCTTTCATTAAATTATCGTTTTTTGATTTGCAATAATTTTTAAGTAAAGTGTTGGTTGATGATCTTATTAACCGCTTCATAATTTGCTCTGATGTATGATTCTCACACGCAGTGATGCTCATTTCTTTCAGCAAAAGTATATTTGTAGTGGGGTTGGATATAACGTTCTTATGGTTTGGCATGTTTGAGAAATCTTTTTCTAAATTTTCATTTTTGACTAGTTTCTGTATAACAATATAGTTATGTACAACAATATTTACAACATCAATTGTGGGATATTTTCAGCCCCCTCTATCAAAATTGTGAATGTGCTCAAAATTTGAATCAATAGTTAAAGGCTTATATATAATTATATTATACTTACAATTGTCACATTTTATATTTTTAAATAAAGAATGGGCGCAATATCCAGCTAAATATGTAAGTAAGGGCATTTGAGCGGTTACTTGATCAATATCAGAATCTGATACAGTGAGTTCAGGAAAAGAACAAACTGAAAATGAATTTGCACTATCATCATCCAAATCTTCATTACTGCAAAAATCATCTACAGTAATAAGTCCTTTTGAATTTGAGTTCAAAGTTAATTAAGGACTGAACAAACACGTATTTTGTTCTCAACTTCATATATTTGCCTAATCGATACATGATAATGAGTACCTGCCATTCTTCGGTATAAGCTAAAGCGATACTCTAATTCATCGGTCTGTACTTTTCCTGGTAAAATGTATGACATATTAAGCTTCGTTATGCAATATTTTGTTAACTCTATAAAGGTTTTAGTTGTTGATGTTAGGACAGAGTGTGTTTCTTTTGTTAATTTCCCAGTATCACATTATGTCTTTTGTCATTTATCTAACCACTGCAGGAAATTATTCAAAAAAGTTATTTTTTTCAGTTTCATCAGCAGCTAAGGGCTCACACATTACATTAAAACTGTGTACACCTTTATTCGGGGTCTTCACATTCAAAATATTAAACCAGGTTGAAAATATCTCAATATACATTGATGTACCCTGGGAATTTAAAATATTGTTTTTCTCCCCAATTTTAACCAAGCTGTCTGAAACGTGGCTTTCTAAGTTTTTGAACATTTTTTTTAAAACATTTTGCCTTTCTAAGTTGTTGGGCCATAATGTTTTTCGTGATAATGTGTAGCCATATTTCAGTAAATCTCCTGATTCTACATTATACAATTTCTTTATGGCATGAAACAAAGCTGTATTCTTATCCTGTATGGACAAATTGGTATTTGGGAAATACATAGTTTGTTCAGAATTTTTTTGATTTATCCAGTTATTTCTAACACATTTTGTTAAATGCACTGTATCTATAGAATAAAATAAAGGCCTAGATGGATCATGAGGATTGGAATACACATGATTTGATACAAGGTTATTAAAATATGAAACATTTTTTATTAATGCTATTGTTGTCACTAACTAATATAATAACTTTAAAGCCAAGGCTTTCAAGTATTACAATTCTTTTTGTTGCCATATGAAATAACATTTCAGCTGTCATTTTTTTTAGCTGGCAAAATATGTACAACATCTTTATAAGTTGATAATAAACTTTGAACCATAAATACATGTGCAGTATTAGCCATTAGCATATTGTCGAAAGCTATACCAACAATATTTCCACCTTTGTAATCCAAGTATTGTTTTATGTGGATTTCATCCATCATTAATGAAACATGCAGTTCATGTTCTTTAAGGGTTGATACCTTTTGTTTCATATATGCTAAAAAATTAGAATCATTTAGCTCTTTCTGTGGATTTATATAAATTTTAGCACTTATTTTATGAATTGTGGATGGATGGGGTAATATAATACTCCCAGATTACCAAATATACTTATATGATTGAGGAGAGATCAAATAAAACATTGATGCAAATATCAGAATATTTGGTGAATACTTGTACTTCTCAGGTGATGTATTTAACACCGAAATTTGTTCACTAAAAAATTCTAGTGCAGGTTTATTCGGTTCAGGTATTATGCTTCCTAAAGAAGTCAGCAATGATTTTAATACTGTGATCTGGGATTTAATTGAGTGCTTTGATGATTCTTGGTATAATAATTCAATGTGATCTAAGACGTTAAAAATGTCATTCATTCCTTTAACTTCCAAAGGAAGATTACATACATCAGAAACTGTAATAATTGAACCTTGGTAAGACACATTTAGCATTAAATCATTATCAATTGTTACCGCATAATGCAATGTAACTACACCATCTACACTTTCCAAGTTTAAATACATTACATTATTTTGGTTGATAACAATATCCCAAAATGATGAACGTTTATGTTTTTTACAACATATAGCCATGTCCTCAAAATTAGAAAAACGTCTGCTTTTTTCATAACCTTGTTTCGTGACCAAACTGTCTGCAACAGCTTTTGAAACATTTGCTGCCTCCTTCAATAACCGTTTATTTGTAGTAGGCCTTGATGGATCTGGCTCATGCGCTAAGTATGATGGGCAACCTAGAAATATGTGAGGCACAGCCATAATTTTTAATCGTGGACACTGGAGTGGATCAGTCAAAATATATCCCAATTTTTCATGAAAATATTCCACTTCCCATTCTAAACACTCAGGCTTAAAATGTTTATGACAAATCTGTTAGTAAAAAGAAGAACATTATGTAAAATGCACCTTGAGATAGATTTTACATCTTTATGTACTTCATAGATTGAATGGGTAATCGTTTATGGGAAACATACTTTTGGAAATATTTCAGTAAATTTTGCACTTAAAAACAATCTGGGTTTTACTATGTTATAATATAGCCTACTGCGCTACAGTAATGCAAAAAAACAGTAGGTTCATTCCTGTTAGACTGAATGCAGCTCCTATTACTCTGGTCAAAGCTATTCGAAATCTCACTACCGACACAGGGATGGATTACAGCAAAGATAAAATCCTAGGGCAGAATATTTTGGGATCTGCAAATTTCTATTTTTAATCAAATTTTGCTGTCCACCCAAACATTATTTTTAGTCATCCCTTGTGAGGTGGCAGATTTTAACTTGAAAGCTATACATTTGAAAAGGGAAGCTAGGTTAGTTATTAGGGATGTGCACAACAAAAAACTATTGGATGTGTATGTGTGGACTAAGTGTTGAGGGAGAGGAGTACATACTTAAAGATATCCCAAATTTGGCAATTTCATTTTTCTTTTCGTACGTTTTCATCCAAAAAATTCAAGATTTTTACTTTTTGTTTAATTGGAAGAACATTTAGCTTTTGTTTTACTCATGCCACAGTCATATTTTAAAGCTACAATAACTTTGGGTGGTCACTGGCTGTAAGTACACAATACTAAAGAATATTCCTGAAATGCCGATTGTACCCACAAATTTCGTAAATTTAAATGATTTCCATGAAAACGGAGGTGAAAAATTGGCGATTCTCTGTTAAGTCACCATAGTCGTCTGCCAGTTCCCAATTACCCTTCCCCTCGATAAATGGATATCTTATTGACCGCATTTTTTTGGCGAAGGAACTTAAAATTTGTAGTAATGAGGATTTCGAAGATAATACTTCCGATAACCTTGGATAATAGGTTGTCTTAACACAAGTGCAAGGGTGGGGGGGGACTATTTTTTAGAAATATTAAGTTTTGACTTATATATGCACAGTATATACATCCAGGATTATGCTGCCGCAAAATGGTGATAATCAATGTTCGGCTAGAAAACCTCATGGGGAATTCACAGGAAAGGAATAGGTGACACTGTATGGTTCGTCACACGGCTTCTTTCTCCTAATTTTTTTTGCAATGTTCCCAAAATCAATTGCCAACGGGGTAAGTCAGTTTCCACCATGTTTGATATGTTGTTGACAGTTTTTGGGTTAGTATTTACTTTTTACAAAATTCATGCTTGAAAATAATTGTGGGGGAGAAGAGGCCTAGCCAACGATAGGCAGCTCTGTGGTCATAGGCATAGCCAGGGGGGTTTGAGGGTTGTAACACTCCATTGCAATGAAATTTTGTATAGTTAACATAGGAATATACGATTTGCAACTCTGTAACCCACTCCATGTTGAGCCTATAACCCCACCCCCATTTACGAACTTTTTGGCTATGCTTATGCCTGTGGTTATTGTTTTTAATTAGAAACAATAAAAAAAACCTCATGAATGTCTGAATATTGGTGTCATGTGTAAGTAACTGAAAGGGTACAGGATATTGTTACACGATGCATCAAGGAGGAGGGGCCTCGCCAGCTCTGTGGTTATTGTTTTTAAACAAAAACAATAAAACTCATTAATGTCTCTGCTTTATGTCTAATTAAGTAGCCAAAAGGTATAATACAAATAGGTAGTTCATTTGTAAACAATCACGACCATAGGTGCCGACTTGAAAAATTATTGTGGGTTCCAAAAATTTTAAATCGATTGACCCACGCCCTTTTTAAAAGGATGTAAGTGTAATTTAAATTTCATTATCAGATTATCTGGTACAATAAGACACCTGAAATGTTAAAATGAAGCAAATTATAGTTGATTATATAGAAATATTTTTTCTCTAGATAATTATTTAATGTTCCCCTAAACATATACACCCTTTATAGTTTTACGATTGCTTCCAAAATACTCAGATGTGTATTTTGCTTTCATAAAAAGTCCAAGGAAGAGGGTAGAAATAATGAAAATCTTAAAGAATCGATGACGAAAAACTTTGTGCATATATTTCCATATATGTATTTTCCCCACGAGCAAAAATATTAGGGGTTCGAGGAACCCACAACAAAATTATTGAGGGTGCAAAAAGTGTCTCGAACCCATGAAGTCGGCGCCACTGATCATGGCAGTTGAAAATAAAGTGAGCCCGCAAAGCGACAAATCATGATGATGTAATTGAATCGTTAAAAACCTGCAACTTCTTAATTAAAAATAAGACTAGAAACGAAGTACGAAGGTAATTCCAACATAATAACGCTGTAATGAAAAAAAAACCAAAGCTTTAAAGAAACATGAAAATGGCATTAAAAACTCAAAAGGGACGCGCAAGTATGACAACACAGAAGAGACACCGAAGAATGACATCACAAGCCGATCTCTTGCAATTTTAA
>QLNU02015360.1:56645556-56663388 GCA_006491805.2 Dysdera silvatica
AAATATTGTTCGTCTAGGTGTACTCTACCCCTCCTAGATGTTTTTAATCCTGGAAATGAGATGCCCTGTATATATATTCTCTGTGTATGTATTTTAAGATATTATTACCCTTCTCAGGGCTAACGCAATTGCCAAATAATGGTAAACACATAAAGCCACCAGGCAGTTCGCACCCAATTTTCGTGGGGGAATTGAATTATAGGTAATAATTTTCGATACCCACGCTTTAACTCAAACTAGCGCTTTTAAAGTATAAGCAAAAAAGAGACGTCGTCCCCGACCTAGAGTGGGTCCATCGTTATAGTTGATCAAGAACATCCATGGTCCCGCCTTGTATCGAATTAGGGTCCTTAGTTCGATTGGCGGCATTGCAGATTTGCATTCAGGAAATAAATTTGCAATACAATGTATTAATTACTACTAATATTTGGCCTTTAATGCTTTCCGAAAATTAATTTGAGTCTCTTTAAAAGTACCTCTCGCCATTAGATAGCGAGATCAGTAGAAAATAAGAAATAATTGAATAAATACTATGCAAACTGAACGTTTGATTTATTTGAATATTTTATATATATATATATGTGTGTGTGTGTGTGCGCGCGTGCACACTATATCTCTAAACTCAGACTTACGTCGAAGACTCAGCCGATATTATATGTATGTCAAAGGCCCTTAGTCGGAGTATCGAATACCGATATTTAGTGTTCGTTTCGATACTGCGATATTATCGAATTAACGATATCGATAACGATACAGCTAATATCGAATGAAAAGTATCTATACCCACCCATATCGGCAGTATAGTAACGTCCCTATCTACAGGGCGTGTTTATAGGTCTATTTTCTTCAATTGCTTAGAACTTTGTAATTTGTATTGTATTCAAGTACAAGTACTTCCATTTAAAGGAAAAGATAGCACCCCTCGTGAATCGTTCCTTAAACATTCTCTTGAAATCGTCACTGTTGACAATATTAAGTATAAAGAAAAACTTAATTTTTTCAGCGTTTATTTTCTACTTTGAATTTCTTAATTGAGAAATATGATATATACACTGCTGAATATAATTAACGAAATGAACCATTTTTCGTAAATATTTTATTTTTAATTGTTTACAAAGCGAGTATTTGATAGAATAAACATGCTGATTTTACATTCAATGATTTTGCATAATCTTGCTGGATAATTTTATTATTTTTCCTCTTTTCGCATTTTATGGTTTACGCACAGCCATGAGAACAACTTTGTTCTGGCTCGATCGAAACATTTATGCCACATTTTCTAAGCACGCCGTAAATTTTTGTTTAACGGCCTTTTGAAACAAATATGCTATAATTTTGTATGTGGATCCACTTTAAAATTTACAAATGATTTTTGAACGTATAACTATATTTGATTTGAATTTATGGCATTGTCATCATAGGAAAGTATTTCACTTGGTTTTGAACGGGAAGAAAAATTATAAGAATTTGGCCAACTAAAGTCTCAGTAATTCACATAAATAACAAAGCAAATAAAAACATGCACAAAGTTTTGGTTACTAGTTTGCTCCTAAAAAAAATTACTTTCAATAGATCTTGTTTGTAAACCCAAATAGCATACAACATCTCATATCAGCATGTTTGTGTCAAAAACGCTTGTTCCTTTTTTTGAGAAAGTGCCTCAGTAAATAAATTTTCCATGCTCGTTTTTTTTCTTCTCGTGGAAATGGTTACAAACACTGTTGTTGCAGACTGGCATAAACAGATTGCAAATGGGGATGCGGCATAATTGCATGTTTTCGGGAAAGAAGATCTGCTTGTTATTTTCCATGAAATATTTCAAGTTTGTGTTACACAAATCTATATTTTTTGTTGGCATTTCCATCAGCTTGTATTTTAAAATGAGGAGACCTGGCTTGCTTTCGAACTCTTGAAAAATTTACAAAATTTATAGGCACACGCTACTACTTGCTCCGATATTTTTTTTATTTGCTTTGTATGTAAAATTCAGTGTAGAATATAATCGAATTTTGTTAATATGAACACGCTTTGCATTAGTCAGTTTTAACTTTTACTTTCAAATTAATAATTAAGTTTCCTGAAGTCCCGTCAAATTAATAATAATAATGTATTAAATTATAATTTAATAATAATTATTAAATATTTTAATGTAATATAATCCAATCCCTTTTCCAGTTAAAGCGAACTACTTTAGCAGGAATTTGTTTTTATCACTGTGTGCGTTTGTGCTGGCAGGGTTTGACTATATTGGTACTAAATACTGCTCGAAAGTTATAGTTCATTTGCGCGGAGTTGACGTCCGATCCCGTTACCAGACGGGTTGTTCCATTGCAGTTTAGGGAAGGGCGTCTTGCCGAAACTGGTTTTTCGCGCGGGAAAAACCAGTTCCTCCAAGACGGCCTTCCCTAAACTGCAATGGAATAACCCGTCTGTTAACGGGATCGAACGTCAGGTCTGCTCGAACGGACTATAAGTTAGTTACTTTGGGGTTAAACATCGCCCCATACTTAAAACACTGGTACCCGCCCTATTGCTGAGGTTAAAGTAGTACCCGTTTCGGTTTGTATCATGGAAGGTGAATACTAGGGTACATAATGTGCTTTGGTCTTTAAGGTGATACCAATCCCTTAAAATGGCGCCCATCTGTATCTCTTGAACGACTGTCAGCTTTTCGCTACCACCATAGCTTGTTTATTAGCTACAACATTGTGAAGAAATAAAGAAAAATGCTGGTCTTAAAAAAGTTTTGTATATATTATGCCGCAATTGTTTTTGCACGTGATTTTACCATTCCTGAATGTATTTCTGTATAAAACCACACTATCTGACTGTATATCTAGAAATTCAACTATAGGTCTCTACGCAGAGTAACCTTTACTGTCCTTATGCCATAAAAATACAAGCAAACAATCCGGAAATACTATTCCTGAATGTACTTCTAAAAACACACACTCTGACTGTATATCTAGAAATTCAACTATAGGTCTTTGCACAACTTTTACTGTCCTTGTGCCATAAAAATTGAAGCAAACAAAGAAAGGATTCGTAAAAAATGTACTTTTACAACTATTATTTCTCCGTGAATATACATCCAAAAATAATAACTTTAGGTCCTACGCAGGACGCCTTTCCCACCCTTGCGCCATGAACACAACAACAACAATCCAGAAACACTATGGCAGATGTATTTCTACAACCACTATTTCTCCTTGAATACATTTCTACAACTGATTTTACATGTGTATGGAAATTATAAAACGTTGGTTTTATTTCAGGTCGCCTTTATTTGCGAGGACATTGAAAAAGCGCGAGTGTTTCTCAAACCCTGCAATGGTCACGAATTACCCTAGAGCCCCTTTAATTCAAGTTCAATACCCAGCGGTGCTAAAAAAAAAATATTAACTACTCACTATAGTCTGGGGTGGTTTCCGAAGCATTAAGAGATTTGGGTTCCTAGGAAAATCATAGGTCCACTGCTCTACGATCGCGTAATGCTTTACTCTATAATGTTATTAACCTGGGTTTACCTCCGAATGTTGCTGTTTTTCTGCCGACCGGAACCCAAAATTTGGTTTCCTCATGAACAGAATTTCAGATTCCTTGGAAAACTTTATATCCAGTGCAGCAGGAACTTTGCTGTTCTTTGTACCCTAAGTTCTCTAACAAACAAACGAGTGGTTTTTCTTTAAAGCTGCGGTTCTTTAACTTTCCTAGACAGCGGACCCTCTTCAGAGATCACTCGCCCTCGCGGACCCCCAAGAATTAACTCAAAGTTTAAAACCCAGAATTTGCATCATACATATTTATTTCTAGTGTTTCATCACTAATTTTCACCATTTAAGGAAGGAATTTTCCCTTCCCTCGTAATTTATTTTTAGCATTAAAGAGCAAATGCTCTTGTTTTAGTATTTTTCCGAAACTTTGTAGAACATTGGAATGGTCTCGCGGATCCCCAGGTGTTCGCCGACCACAGTTGAAGAACCGCTGCTTTAAAGAATTCCCCTTGGAAAGCCCATTCTTCTGCAATGGATCCAGGAGCGTATCCAGAGAAATAGAAAATCCAAGAACAATAAAATGTGTCAGCACGTGTATATATAGAATGAAGAAACCAGAACGGAGCCATGATCCATAGAAAGGACAACTATATAATTTTCAAAGAAATATATTGTTAAATAATTGTGTAATGGATGGGTTAGTCCCTTCTTCGATTGAAATGTGTTTAGAGGACGGCCTAATGGTAAACAATCCGAAATTTTTTCAGTAGCTATAATTAATGTGCTGCGACTAGAGATATAGGTAATAAGCGTCCGGACTGCAGCGATAATTTAATTTTTAAACGATTTCTAGGGAAGAAATCCGTTTTGCTTATTAAGTATTGAGGTTTGCTCGTCTAGACGGAACATGGCGCAATGAGTCTTGTATTCAGTATTGCAAGGCAAATAAACGCCGAATTAAAAATGTTACATTTGCGAAGCTCGCTTGATGTTGGCACGACCCTTAAAGTCAGGGATTTACCATTTTTAATTGGTAGTGTCGCCTGTGCGATAAGAATTTAGTTCATGCAAATACCTTAAGCGTTTTTTAATTCAATTAAATTCATCGCGTCTTGAGTTTTCACCTTTCAATTATCGACGGAATATATTCAGTTGTTCGTTGTCTTTTCTTACCTTACAGGAAACTCGGGTTTAAATCCAAATGGTGCAGGACGTTTTTTGTTTTTTTCCGCTGATCAGTATCGAGAGTTTTGGTCTCTTAGCTGCACACGTTTGGATGCCCCGCAAACGCTGAAACAAAACTTAGCTTAATTACGTATAACACTGGCTTTTCGACATCGTCGTACAAAGGTGCAGGTTAAAAATGAATTTTCTTAAGTATAGGTAGGCCAAAAATATTTTTTTTTGTGAGCAATAGCAGGCGTATTTTTTCAAATTTTAAATATAAGTTATTAAACGATGCATTGCTGAAACTGATTCACAACATTTTGCCTTCAATGGGGCAGCTCTATAATTTCACCGTCCCAGAATTTTGCATCTTTTCGGCAGAGACTTTTTTTTTTACTGCGCAAGCGCAGAAAAGGTCAGGCTACATGGTAACCTACTGTTTGCCGAGGAATTTGAACTTTTTAAAGGCCAGGGAATCAACTGCCGAACTACAGTGAGCAGTGTGCGTCGATAAACATTTTACTTGGGTACCGTTTGGAATCTCTCCCGGGCTAACGACCCGCTAGGCGAAGGGTGCCGTCCCATTTGCACATATCCCAGATGCGTACATGTCAAACTTTGTCCCAGATGCGTATAAGATGAGCAAATGAGTTCATAGTTGGGGTTACTACCATTTCGCAGCATTTTGGCGTCACGCAAATATAATCCCTTATTTCTATAATGTACTCGTATTTTTGCATAAATGAACATTTTCACAATTATTTTTCGTCACGCTTCTACCCAGGCTTCGGACTGACAGCATGTTGCTGACGTATTTAAAAGTATTTGTCTTTTCGTTTTTCTTTTCAGCGGGAAAATTATTTGCCATTTCAATCATGTCATTTACCTTACCTTGCATGCATGTCATTTACCATACATGCACACAATCGCAACAGATTTCGTTTTTTATATCCTTTTGTATGTTTTCTTACAGAAATAAATTGTCGTTAATAAAATAGAGATTCACGAATATATACTGTATATCAGTATTAATAAATGCAAATATAATTGCACTTAAAGTTAAAAAAAAGTCTGTTTTTTCTCTGAATTCCCAAATCCAATGCCGCATTTTTGTTTTATTGCATTTAAATAATTATATAGTCAATAGTAAATTATACTTTAATTAATACTTTTAAAATTTACACAGCATATAGTATATTGTACATTTATAATGAAAATTTTCGAAATAAATTAAAGAACCAAGTTTGTTAAAGTTGTCAAAAGGAACATTGAATATGTCAGGACTTACTGGAAGTTATAGGCATATAAAGCTAACAGTTAGAAAACATTTTCCGTATTTTTTAAATTGTAACTATTAAAAAATATTTAACTATTCTGAATCATAATTTTGGTATGCAGTAGATTCTTTGCTTTTAGGTTTTGTGGAATTCGTATTCAAATAAACACTTGAAATAGAGATACGTTTCACTAACTTGTAAGTAAACAGGCGCCATATTTCCAAGCTATGATTCTCTTAAAACAGATATACGGCATTCCCATTGTGTTTTTCTTCCTCCGCCTCTTTATACGCAAGTGTGACAGTTTACGGCTTGTACGCAATCCGGGATGTCCGTAAATGGGCTATAATTAGGCAAACGCATTTTCACTGCATCACCGCAATGCACACAAACACTCTTCACAGATGATTTTCGCAAGCCTCTAGGGAATCAAAGTTCTTAGAATCAAGCGAATTTTGCATAGAATGAAATTGATGCAGGCCTGTAGCAAAGCCGGGGCCATCAGGGGCGCGTCCCCAGTTGCCCCATCGATCTATTTACATACATATATATAGAACAATCCCTGAGTACCCTGTGCCTCATTTGCCCTTGCTTTGCCCCTTCATCTTGGCTACAGACCTGAGTTTTTGAGAATCCGAGAATGCAAGGTTAATATGATGAATGCACGCAGGGCCGAATTAAGGCTTCGTGGGGCCCTAAACAATTTTTTTTCGGGCCCCTTGTGGTATAAATTAAGCCTATGTAATTATAGTATAGCCAGTATATAACAAGGGTCTTGGGGGCAATACAAATGCTAGCAATATCCGATAGATTGCCAAACCCATTATGGGATTTCAACTTTGAAAATAAAGTCGGTACAGCTAATATATTTGCACACAACGCACATACAAAAAATTCTAAAATTCGTGGAAAACGTCGTGAAAATTTGCGCATTTCCTTCCAATTTTACCCCATGCTTAGTATGATCTACTTGGTGTGCGAACCAGCCTTATGAGTGGTTAATGGATGATCTTGGTCTATTTCAATGTTTCTTTCGTTTCACATTATTCAAAATATTCCATTTCTTCTCGTTCATCAAAATCCGCTTCAAAAATGATTCGTTGTGATATTGTTTCAGCAGTCAAAAAATCTAATTAAGTTTCTTCCACTCAAATTATGCAGAAACTAAACATTATATCTAAGTGTCATTCCAAATGGGTATAGAGGGTTTTAAATTCTGAATTCGAAGCTTTTAGTATCTCAGCAATCTGCCATGTTGCCGAACGCGGATCATTTTCAATTTAACTAGATATCTAGTCATCATCAATTTCCATATAAACACGTACCGCGTTTTTCCTGTTGCGTAAATAAAACGTATAACTATTCGAAAGCACTCTTCCCCATAGCTCGTTTACAAACCAAGGCCAATTCAAGAGTGCGTTTGTTTGTTTGTGGTTTTATGGCTCAAGGACTACAGTGGTCATACTGCGCCGGGATTTACTGTTTTCTGAAGAATCCGAACCTCTGGACTTAAGGGATTCAGATTCTTCGGAAAATTGTAAGGCCTAGGGAACCAAACCTCGGACTACAGTGAGCAGTGCGATCTTTGCACAACTGGGAATCAGGAAGTTGTTGGGCGCACTAGACGAACCACATTGCGCCACCGCAGAGCCACCAATTTAAGAAATTTTAAACAAATGTAATTATATTTTGCCGAAACATTCATTGGATTATCAGCTTCTAGTGTATGTAAAAATGCTTAGATTAGAAACAACGCATGCGTGGAATTGAAAAATACAAAAGCATCATCTAGTGTAGTAATGCGACATTACTTTTTATCTAAACTAATTGTTATTTGGGATAATAAAAGCAATATTTTAAGTATTTAATGCGATTTAGACCATGTTAAATTTCCTACATTCATGTGTATATTATCTAGTTAAATCTCTAGTGAAACACCTCTGATCATTAATTACACATCTACATTGTGTTTAAAGTTTCGGCCATTTCTCTAAATGAACCTGGATGCCAGCAGGGTCGACGTACAATTTAATGTATCAGTAATATGATTGCAAAATAGCTATTTCGGTTTCGAGAGATGTCGTGTGGCCGGAGGTCTGTTTCTTTTGTAACGAAAATTTCCGAAATGGAGTAGGAGCATTGCAATACAATTCGAGACAAGGTGCTTAATGCTGCTAAATTTTTTATGTGACTGTAGCTTACAAATCTGCTTTAACCGTTTAGCAATTTCATTTAAAAGGGAAAGAAAATGATTTTCATGTTAGAACATGTGCTGTTTTCTGGTCCATTAAAGACTGGGTTTTTCGCCCTGCGGTGGCGCAGTGTGGTAACGCGTTCTCCTATTGCGCGGCTAATCCGGGTTCGACTCCCAGCAGTGCAAAAAGAACGCTTACTCAGAGATCTCATAAAGATCGCACTGCTCACTGTAGTCCGGGGTTTGGTTCCCTAGGCCTTAAGAGGTTCGGATTCCTCGGAAAACAGTAGGTCCCGGCGCAGCATGACCACTGTAGTCTTTGAGCCGTAAGCCAAAAAAAAAAAAAGCTGGGTTTTAATTTTTTAGCCAACGGATGGTCGGATTCTTCCGAAACATTTCAGGTATCGACTCAGCATCACTTTGCTTGTCGTTGAGTCTTAAAAAACAAAAACAACTAAACGTACAACAATTCAAACAATACAATATCTAATACACACACTTGCGATTTATATGTTATCAATACTTGATCAATTTTTAAGGCTTTAGTTACGAAATGGCAATTTTGGATAAAATAAAAATCAGTAGATATCACTGACACGAAACAGAAGTCTGCCGCTATGACCGGACACCTTCCGTGGATTTGACGCACTTCTCAGAAACGCCCAGGAAAAATTTATGAAAAGCGATGAGGTAGCAGATGGAGGTCCCATTCGCAGAATATAAAATAACTGAAAATCATCATTTTAAATGTCCCACTACGCCAAAAATCGTTTCTGAGCCCTAAGAAATGCACAAATTCGTATTCAGTAACTGTAACTATGATTACAATAATATTTTGTTTCACGGTGTTTGATAAATGTGTTTAACTAAGATCCTACTTAACCTAGGTTCAAAATCCATTGTTTACTCTCTAAGCTATTATTAATTTCCAATATATTATCAGGGTCGCTGCTGCTTATCCCCGGAGTGCCATTGACTTCGAGGAGCTCGTTATTTCGCCGCGAATTCATTATAACGTTGTTTGTAACTTCAAGCAGGCTTTCGAATACTCCAACAGTTTCGGAGATAAACGAACTAAAATGTAGCATTCATGATTTAGCTGAAAAATGGAAAATCAATGAAAAGAAATCATTGATTCTTATCATACGTGAAGAAATTAGCGAATGGTTTGCAGCGTCCCAAATAGGGATTGAAATCCCGGATACGTTCCGGAAGCACTCAATCTCACGATTTACATCAATTGGATTCCGGTTTGCATTTACGCAATTATGGATAGTTTAGGTGTATCTTGATCCGGGTTTGGATAAACCGGATGTCCTATCTTACATAATTTTGTGAACTGCCTTACGATGCGTAAAGTTTAATCAACAAAGTTGATCTAAACGATTGATGATATAAAAGTCGATGCATATTATAAAAAGGAAAACTAATAACTTATCCTTTATTTCAAATGCTATACTTTTATGTTATATTCGTTAACAACTTTAGTCAGCATTTTACAAAGGCTTCTGCTATGAGAATATTATTAAAACACTTTTTTTCGGGCAGTTTTTCCTCATCCATATGTTTTATTTGAATGATGCTCCAAACCCTATCTGTATAGGTCATCTTCATAGGGTTATTAAAATTAAAAAGCAAACGAGCCTAAATATACGTTGAAGTGACTGAATTCATAATCACTGAGGCTTTAATTACGTTTACAAATACGTTTTTGAGCGAAACCACCTTCAAATAGCAAAATTATCAATATTTTTCTTTAAATACAGTAGTAGATATTTTAACCCTTCTCATGGATAACACAATTATTGCCAAATGGTCAACACATAAAGCCACCAGGGCAAGTTTTTTTTATAAATTTTTCGTGGGGGAATATTTACAGATAGTAATTTTCTGACAGCCACGCTTGAACTCAAACTACAGCCTTTCAATGTAAGAGAAAGAGACATCGCCCGTTTCTGGAGTCGAACTATGGTCTCCCCATTAGATCTAGAGTGCCTTAATCGCTAGGCCACCAAGGCATAGAAAAATCACTCGTTTTCTCCGTATGTAAGGTTGCTAGATATTATTACTTTTCTCAGTACGTCTCTACTTCTGCGTTGAGTTGCTCTAGTTTGAGCTAACGTGTGAGAGTCATGAGATTACTACGTGTAAAAATTCCCCAGGAGAAATTACACAAAACCTGCCCTGGTGGCTTTGTGTGTTGACCATATTTGGCAATTGTGTTATCCCTGCGGAGGGTAATAATGACTAACAACACCTTATATAGGGAGAAAAGGATTGTCGTCGTTCCTGTGCATTGGTGGTCTAGTGGTTAAGACGCTCCCTATCTGAAGGAAAGATCCTAGTTCGACTGTAGGCAAGGGCGATGTCTCTTTCTCGCCCTATACTGAATAGCGCTGGCTTGATTTCAAGAACGGGTGTCGGAAAATTACTATATTTAAATATATATTTTTATTTAAACTAACTTTCTAGAAATTAATAATATCCTACAAAGGGTTTTTGCTTTTATCAAAAGCTCAAACAATCCAGAAAACAATATTATACGTATAATGCAGTTCACACGAAGGAAGCAAATGTAATCGTTAGCCGGAGAACTTCACATCAAAATAACGTCGTTGTGGAAGTCGAGTTATAGAAAATCTTCAATTATGTGTGTATGCGTGTGGACAGAAAGCTTATTGAGCAGCTTTCATTCCCAGTTTTTGAAATATAATTTTAAAATTGAAAATATAATTTTAAAATTGAAAATATAATTTTAAAATTGAAAATATAATTTTAAAATTTAAAACGTAATTTTAAAATTTAAAACATAATTTTAAAATTTAAAACATTTGTAGGTTATAAAATTTACATGTGCAAACTATGGCTCATTGCAAACGTTTCTGGAAACTTTAATTTTTCCAAAGACTTCGAAGTCTAAATCAATCATTTATTATTGAAATCAGTGCCGTATTAAAGTCTTTATAGCCTAGACTAGAAAGATGGAATGTGTCTTTGAAGAATGTGGCCCTCACTATTAGTAATACGCGAGTGCGAGATGTTTTGGTCGATTGTATCGATTGTTTGAAGATATCGAAACCTCTCGATGGTTTTTGAATCTGACTCGATACATCGCGTAACCGTGCGTGGTGAAACCAGTATCTTGATTCGTTGATTTGTTATTGTAAGCTCAGTAGGAAAAAAAATCCCGAACTGTAGATTTTTTTAAATGAGGATAATTTAATGAAAGCATAAGTAACAATTAATTATGCAAATATTATCTCTTACGTAAACGTAATTGCACAAATTCGAATGGATTCGCCGTCGCTTTAGCTTTCATTCGTGTTTGTTTGACGTCACCGTTCTTTCTGGTCGCTGACTGACTCACATCGCTAAGGTTCTCTCGTTTATCCAGATGCCACTGGCTAAGCGAACAGTAGCACTACCCTCGGGAAATGAAGCCGTCTGGCTAGTTTGTCACGTGACCAACAATAGGCGCTCGTCTGCGAAATGTATTCATTAGATTGCTTTTCTTAAAGACTTGTTTTTCTTGTTGAATTACAGTTTTCAATGGATCCATTTCATATTTGGCACAGATAATAGTATTGAGCTTTAGAATTTGCATGCTAAGGTTAATTACAACAGTATCGAAAGTTATTTTTCAAACCTTTTTTTTTTATATTAGATATAAAAGAACGTATACAAAACGGTCAATGTGCTCCAATTTTTTTGTTTAGAATTGGAAAGATGACTAAAAAAACCTTTATTGGATTTAAATCATTTTCTTTTAATTTGTTTGCAATTTAACATACTTTTATACACTCACGTTCAAAATTAAGAGAATACTCGATGTTATTTCAATGAGAGGTGTACATATCTTGCTCTTTTACTGTCCATGGTCTTTATTTATAAAAATCTTTTTGCAGAAAATTAATGAGCAGTAAACACTCCACAGAATCATATCACATTTTCCAAGACATCTTACGGAGAATCCGTGATCAAAATTGACACAAAAATGAAAATTCTTAGAAAACGTTTTGAATAACAAATTTACTCACATAAACATCAATAATCATTCTTTAATAATTCTCCATATTTATATAAGCAAATTTGTTATTCTAAATCAGTCGTAATAATTACAATATCAATACAAGTATGTGTGTGACTCTTAAAAAAATTCAGCATTTTTAATTTAATTTACATTTTAATAGCTTTTCCTTTACTGTAAATACTTTTGGTAGTTAAAATTCTTCCCTTCATGACATTACTAATGGTCTCAAAGATTATCGCACCACAAGTAAAATAAAATGATGGATATTTTAATTTTAATATTCAGTGCTTTCGCTTAATTAGCAAAAAACATTGAAAATCTTCTTAAAATTAAATATCCGTTTGCAAAATGGGGGAAAAAGCTAATGTACCTTAAACTCTGATTTAAAATGTGTTTTAAATATGAAATTGGTAAAAAAGATTTGCTTACTTTAAATTTAAATACGAACATTAAATAAATAAGTAATAATAAAAGCTTACAATAGAAAATAAGAAGTCATTTAAATCAAGTTAAATAAAAGTTATTGAATACATTAATGAGACACTTTACATATACGTTTTCTCTGTTCATTTTATTTACAAATTTCATTGAAGCAATGAAAATTTAGCTTTTAAAAATGATGATACATACATAACATTTTTTGTTACAGGCATAACATCTTAATAATTGTTATGTCTACAAAAAATATAGAACTAAACTTTAGCCAAAAAAAAAGCAACCTGACATAACCGCAACTACTGAATGTACAACCCAAATCCAAAAAATTGATATAATGTTCAAACCGTAGAAAAACGTTCTTTTCTATTAAAAATAAGCAACGCAAGGACTTTAAAAATGTTATAACGTTACTTACACTTTTACGTCACTAATAACATTTTATATACTATTAATTCAAATAAAACATAAGGAATTAAGAGTAAATGTCCATCACTGATTTCATATTGGTACAAAAATTAGAATATTATATTAGAAACAGTGGTAGACCAATGGACAAAATAAAAATTTAAAATAACTAATATTTTGTTGCATCACCCTTTGCTTGAATCACAGATCAGATCTTTTGTGCCATCGAGTTACATCCTTCAAATGTTACATCCATAACTATAAAATGACCCATAAGTCAATTACTTGTCCGTTAATGTGTTTAGTTTTCTTTTCTTTCGTTCTTTCATTAAATTATCATTTTTGATTTGCAATAATTTTTGAGCAAAGTGTTGGTTGATGATCTTATTAACCGCTTCATAATTTGCTCTGATGTATGATTCTCGCACGCAGTGATGCTCATTTCTTTCAGCAAAAGTATATTTGTAGTGAGGTTGGATACAACTTGCCTTTGGTTTGGCATGCTTAAGAAATCTTTTTCTAAATTTTCACTTTTGAATAGTTTCTGTATAACAATATAGTTATGTATAACAATATTTACAACATCAATTGCGTGATATTTTAAGTCCCCTCTATCAAAATTGTGAATGTGCTCAAAATTTGGATCAATAGTTAAAGGCTTATCCATAATTAAGTTATACTTACAATTGCACATTTTATATTTTTAAATAAAGAATGGGCACAATATCCAGATAAATATGTAAGTAAGGGCACTTGAGGGGTTACTTGATCAATATCAGAATCTGATACAGTGAGTTCAGGAAAAGAACAAACTGAAAATAAATTTGCACTACCATCATCAAAATCTTCATTACTGCAAAAATTATCTACAGTAGTAAGTCCTTTTGAATTTGAGTTTAAAGTTAATTTAAGGACTGAACGAGCACGTATTTTGTTCTCAACTTCATATATTTGCCTAATTGACACATGATACTGAGTACCTGCCATTCTTCGGTGTAAGCCAAAACGATACTCTAATTCATCGGTCTGTACTTTTCCTGGTAAAATGTATGACGTATCAAGCTTCGTTATGCAATATTTTGTTAACTCTATAAAGGTTTTAGTTGTTAATGTTAGGGCAGAGTGTGTTTCTTTTGTTAATTTCCCAGTATCACATTGTGTATTTTGCCATTTATCTAACCACTGCAGGAAATTGTTAAAAAAAATTATTTTTTTATCAGTTTCATCAGCAGTTAAGGGCTCGCACATTACGTTGTTATGAGTGTGTACACCTTTATTCGGGGTCTTCATATTCAAAATATTGAACCAGGTTGAAAATATCTCAATATACATTGATGTATCCTGGGAATTTAAAATATTGTTTTTCTCCCCAATTTTAACCTGACTATTAAAAACTTGTAAGGAGAGTTTCACATTTTGCCTTTCTAAGTTGTTGGGCCATAATGCTTTTCATGATAATGTGCAGCCATATTTCAGTAAATCTTATGATTCTACATCATACAACTTCTTTATGGCATGAAATGAAGCTGTAATCATATTCTCCACTGATAAATTGATATTTGGGAAATACATAGATGGTTCAGAATTTTTTTGGTTTATCCAGTTATTTCTCACGCATTTTATTAAATGCACTGTATCTATAGAATAAAATAAAGAGCCGAGATGGATCACAAGGATGGGGATATAAATGGTTTGATACAGGGTTATTAAAATATGAAACATTTTCTATTAATGCTACTGTTATCACTAATATAATAACTTTAAAACCAATGCTTTCAGGTGTTACAATTATTTTTGTTGTGATATGAAATAACATTTCAGCTGTCATTTTTTTAACTGGCAAAATATGCACAACATCTTTATAAGTTGATAATAAACTCTGAACAATAAATACATGTGCAGTATTAGCATATTGTTGAAAGCTATACCAACAATATTTCCACATTTATAATCTAAGTATTATTTTATGTGAATCTCATCCATCATTAATGAAACATGCGGTTCATGTTCTTTTAGGGTTGACATCTTGTGTTTCATATATGCTAAAAAATTAGAATCGTTTAGCTCTTTTTGTGAATTTGCATCAATTTTAGCACTTATTTCATGAATTGTGGATGGATGGGGTAATATACTCCCAGATTGCCGAACAAACTTATATGCTTGAGGAGAGATTAAATAAAACATTGATGCAAATATCAGAGTATTTGGTGAATATCTGTACTTCTCGGGTGATGTATTTAACAACAAAATTTGTTCACTAAAAAATTCTAGTGCAGGTTTATTCAGTTCAGGTATTATGCTTCCTAACGAAGTCAGCGATGATTTTAATACTGTGATCTGGAATTTAATTGAGTGCTTTGATAATTCTTGGCATAATAATTCAATGTGATCTAAGATGTTAAAAATGTCATTCATTCCTTTAACTTCCAAAGGAAGATTACATACATCGAAAACTGTAATAATTAAACCTTGGTAAGACACATTTGGAATTAAATCATTATCAATTGTTACTGCATGCAATGTAACTACACCATCTACCTTTTTCAAGTTTAAATACATGACATTATTTTGGTTAATGACAATATCCCAAAATGATGAAAGTTTGTTTTTTGCAACATACAACCATGTCCTCAAAATTAGGAAAACATCTGCTTTTTTCATAATTTTGTTTTGTGACCAAATTGTCTGCAACGGCTTTAGAAACATTTGCTGCCTTCATCTTCAATAACCGTTCATTTGAAGCAGGTCTTGATGGACCTGGCTCATGGGATAGGTATGATGGGCAACCTAGAAATATGTGAGGCACAGCCGTACTTTTTAATTGTGGATGCTGGAGTGGATCAGTCAAAATATGTTCCAATTTTTCATGAAAATATCACTTCCCATTCTAAGCACTCAGGCTTAAAATGTTTATGACAAACCTGTCAGTAAAAAGAACATTATGGAAAATGCATCTTGAGATAGATTTTACATCTTTATGTATTTTGTAGATTGAATGGGTAATTGTTTATGGGAAACATGGTTTAGGAAATATTTCAGTAAATTTTGCACTTAAAAACAATCTGGGTTTAATATGTTGTAATACAGTCTACTGCACTACAGTAATGCAAAAAACAACAGTAGTTTCACTCCTGTTAGACTGAATGCGGCTATTTTTTCTCTGGTCAGAGCTATTCGAATTTTCGCTACCGACACAGAGATGGATTACAGCAAAGGTAAAATCCTAGGGCAGAATATTTTGGGATCTGGCAAATTTCTATTTTTAATCAAATTTTGCTGTCCACCCAAACATTTTTAGCCATCCCTTGTGGGATGGCAGATTTTAACTCGTAAGCTATACATTTGAAAAGGAAAGCTAGGTTAGTTATTAGAGATGTGCACAACAAAAAACTATTGGATGTGTAGGTGTGGATTAAGTGTTGAGGGGGGGGGAGTACATAAAGATATCCAAAATTTTGCAGTGATTTCGTTTTCCTTTTCGTACTTTTCATCTGAAAAATTCAAGATTTTTACTTTTTGTTCAATTGGAAGAACATTTAACTTTTGTTTTACTCCTGCCGCAGTCATATTTTAAAGCTACAATAACTTTGGGTGGTCACTGGCTGTAAGTGCACAATACTAAAGAACATCCTGAAATGTTGACTGTGCCCACAAATTTCGTAAATTTAAATGATTTCCATGAAAATGGAGGTGAAAAATTGACGATGCCCTGTTAAGTCACCATCATCTGCCCAGTTCCCAATAACCCCTCCCCCCCCTCGATGAATGGATATCTTATTAATCTGCATTTCTTCCTTTTAGAATTTAACGTAAGATTCATAAACATAGACATATGAATATCTGTTTACATTTCTTTGGCGAAGGAGCTTAAAATTTGTGGTAATGAGGATTTCAAAGATAATGCTTCCGATAATCTTGGATAATAGGTTGGCTTAACACACGTGCAAAGGAAGAGGGACTATTTTTTAGAGATATTAAGTTTTGATTATATATATATCCAGGATAAAGCTGTCGCAAAACGGTGATAATCAATGTTTGGCTAGAAAACCTCATGGGGAATTCACAGAAAATAAATACACGATACTGAACGTTTCATCACACGGCTTCTTTTTCCTAATGTTTTTTTGCAATGTTCCCAAAATCAAATTTCCAATGGGGTAAGTCAGCTTCCGTCATGTTCAAAATGTTGTTGACGACATTTTTTGGGTTAATATTTACTATTTACAAAATTCATACTTGAAAACAATTGTGGGGGGAGAAGAGGCCTCACCAGTGCCAAGCAGCTCTGTGGTCATAGGCAAAGCCAGGGAGTTTGGGGAATATATCTGCTTATTTCCACCAAAATTATAAACAAGTATTTAGTATCATAATGTGTATGCACAGGAAATGTTACTGAAACTTGAATGTGCAAATAAAACTAAAAACGGAAGTTGACTTACGTTTTATAATTTACATAGTGTGTATTCGTACTTCTAATAACTAATATTACACTAAAACCCAACTTAACTAAACTTTTATATTGGCAAATCTGGGTTTTACTGCATTTTGAATATCATGATAAATTCAAAATTTACATGATCATTAAAGTGGCACATAGTGAGTATTTTCAGTCATTATTCCTGCTAATTCCCAATTCCATCATAATCCCTTAACTAACGATTTATCTATCGAGGTTTTACTGCATTATTAAAATTTTTTTTCCTTCAAATTTTCCACCCACCATTCTCATTAATTGCCACATTTATTTACAAGAGAACTTTTCTTTTCTGCAACCTTAACAATTCTTTGTCTCTAAAAGTCAATGTTCATATCTCGGCTCCACATAAA
>QLNU02015360.1:56670713-56693940 GCA_006491805.2 Dysdera silvatica
ATACCCTTTACAGGGATAACACAATTGCCAAATATGGTCAACACAAGAAAGCCTCCGGGGCGAGTAAGTTTTTGTGGGGGAATTTATTATACAATAATTTTTGCCACCCGCGTATTAATTAGCTCAAACTAGAGCTGTTTTGGAGTGGGGGATGGAAAAAAAAAAGCACCGTCCTCACCCTGGATTCGAACCAGGGCCTCTGCGTCGAGCCACTATCCTCAGGAAATAAAGCCCTCTGGCTAGTTTGTCACGTGACTAACAGTAGGCGTTCGTCTGCGAAATATATTCATTAGATTGCTTTTCGTACGGACTTTTTTTTTTTCTTGTTGAATTACAGTTTCAATGGACTCATTCCAAATTTGGCACAGATAATAGTGTTGAGCTTTAAAATTTGTATGCTAAGGTTGATTACGACAGTATCGAAAGTTATTTTTTAAACATTATTTTATATTAGATATAAAAAAAAGTATACAAAACGGTCAGTGCTCTCCAATTTTTTAGTTTAGAGTTGGAAAGATGACTAAAAAACCCTTATTGGATTTAATTGATTTTCTTTTAATTTGTTTGCAATTTAACATACTTTTATACACTCACGTTCAAAATTAAGAGAATACTGGATGTTATTTCAATGAGAGAGGTACATATTGTGCTCTTTAATTGTCCATGGTCTTTACTTATAAAAAAGCTTTTTGCAGAAAATTAATGAGTAGTAAACACTTAATAGAATTATAACAAATCACATTTTCCAAGACATCTTATGGAGAATCCGCGATCAAAATTGACACAAAAATGAAAATTCTTAGAAAACGTTTTGAATAACAAATTTATTCGCATAAACATCAATAATTATTCTCTAATAATTCTCCATATTTATATAAGCAAGTTCGTTATTCTAATTCAGTCATAATAATTACAATATCAATACAAGTATGTGTGTGTGATCGTTAAAAAAATTCAACATTTTTAATTTAATTTACATTTTAATTGCTTTTCCTTCACTGTAAATACTTTTGGAAGCTAAAATTCTTCAATTCATGACATTACTTATGGTCTCCAAGATTGTCGCACCACAAGTAAAATAAAATTATGGATATTTTAATTTTAATATTCAGTACTTTCGCTTAATTAGCAAAAAATATTGAAAATATTCTCAAAATTAAATATCCGTTTTCAAAATAGGGGGAAAAACTAATGCACCTTAAACTCTGATTTAAAATGTGTTTTAAATATGAAATTTATAAAAAAGATTTGCTTACTTTAAATTTAAATACGAACATTAAAGTAATAAATAATAATAATAAAAACATATAATAGAAAATAAGAAATCATTCAAATGATTTAAATCAAGTTAAATAAAATTTATTAAATGCATTAATGAAACACTTTACATACACGTTTTCTCTGTTGTTTTTATTTACAAATTTCATTGTAGCAATGAACATTCAGCTTTTAAAAATGATGATGCATACATAATATTTTCTATTGCAGGCATAACATCTTAATTATCGTTATGCCTACAACAAATATGGAAATCAACTTTAGCCAAAAAAAAAACAAAAAAACTGACATAACCACAACTACTGAACGTACAACTCAAATCCAAAAAATTGGTATAATGTTCAAACTGTAGAAAAACTTTCTTTTCTATTAAAAATAAGTAACATAATAATTTTTAAAACATGTCATAACGTTACTTACACTTTATGTTTCCAGTAACATTTTATATATCATTAATTCAAATAAAACATAAGAAATTAAGAGTAAATGTCCATCATCGATTTTCATATTGGTACCAAAAAAATAGAATATTATATTAGAAACAGTGGAAATCAATGGACAAAATAAAAATTAAAATAGCTAATATTTTATTGCATCGCCCTTTGCTTGAATCACAGATCAGATCCTTTGTGCCATCGAGTTACATCCTTCAAATGTTACATCCATAACTATGAAATGACCCATAAGCCAATTAGTTGTCCATTAATGTGTTTAGTTTTCTTTTCTTTAGTCCTTTCATTAAATTATCGTTTTTTGATTTGCAATAATTTTTAAGTAAAGTGTTGGTTGATGATCTTATTAACCGCTTCATAATTTGCTCTGATGTATGATTCTCACACGCAGTGATGCTCATTTCTTTCAACAAAAGTATATTTGTAGTGAGATTGGATATAACTTGCTTTTGGTTTGGCATTCTTAAGAAATCTTTTTCTAAATTTTTACTTTTGACTAGTTTCTGTATAACAATATAATTATGTACAACAATATTTACAGCATCAATTGTAGGATATTTTAAGCCCCCTCTATCAAAATTGTGCTCAAAATTTGGATCAATAGTTAAAGGCTTATCCATAATTTAAGTTATACTTGTCACAACTCAATTGTCACATTTTATATTCTTAAATAAATAATGGGCACAATATCCAGCTAAATCTGTAAGTAAGGGCATTTGAGCGGTTACTTGATCAATATCAGAATCTGATACAGTGAGTTCAGGAAAAGAACAAAGTGAAAAATGGATTTGCACTATCATCTTCCAAATCTTCTTTACTGCGAAAATCATCTACAGTAATAAGTCCTTTTGAATTTGAGTTTAAAGTTAATTTAAGGACTGAACAAACACGTAGTTTGTTTTCAAGTTCATATATTTGCCTAATCGACACATGCTACTGAGTACTTGCCATTCTTCGTTATAAGCCAAAGCGATACTCTAATTCATCGGTCTGTACTTTTCCTGGTAAACTGTATGACATATCAAGCTTCGTTATGCAATATTTTGTTAACTTCATAAAGGTTTTAGTTGTTAATGTTAGGGCAGCGTGTGTTTATTTTGTTAATTTCCTAGTATCACATTGTGTATTTTGCAATTTATTTAACCACTGCAGGAAATTATTCAAAAAGATTTTTTTTATCAGTTTCATCAGCAGTTAAGGGCTCGCACATTACATTACGAGCACGTATACCTTTATTCGGGGTCTTCACATTCAAAATATTGAACCAGTTTGAAAATATCTCAATATACATTGATGTACCCTGGGAATTTAAAATATTGTTTTTCTCCCCAATTTTAACGAAGCTCTTTGAAACATGGCTAATTTAAAACTTGTAAGGCGAGTTTCACATTTTGCCTTCTAAGTTGTTGGGCCATAATACTTTTCGTGATGATGTGTAGCCATATTTCAGTAAATCTCCTAATTTTACATCCTACAATTTCTTTATGGCATGAAACGAAGCTGTATTTATCTTCTCTACTGACAAATTGATATTTAGGAAATACATAGCTTGTTCAGAATATTTTTGGTTTATCCAGTTATTTATAACACATTTAATTAAATGCATTGTATCTATAGAATAAAATAAGGGCCGAGATGGATCACAAGGATAGGAATACACATGATTTGATACAGGGTTATTAAAACATGAAACACATTTCTATTAATGCTATTGTTGTCACTAACTAATGTAATAACTTTAAAAGCAGTGCTTTGAAGTGTTACAATTATTTTTGTTGTGATATGAAATAACATTTCAGCTGTCATTTTTTAGCTGGCAAAATATACACAACATCTTTATAATTTGATAATAAACTCTGAACCATAAATACATGTGCGGTATTAGCCATTAGAGTATTGTCGAAAGCTATACCAACAATATTTCCACCTTTGTAATCAAAGTATTGTTTTATGTGGATCTCATCCATCATTGACGAAACATGCAGTTCAAGTTCTCTTAGCGTTGACACCTTTTGTTTCATATATGCTAAAAAATTAGAATTATTTAGCTCTTTTTGTGGATTTGCATCAATTTTAACACTTATTTTCTGAATTGTGGATGGATGGTGTAATATAATACTCCTAAATTGCCGAACAAACTTATATGACTGAGGAGAGATCGAATAAAACATTGATGCAAATATCAGAGTATTTCATGAATACCTGTACTTCTCGGGTGATATATTTAACAACGAAATTTGTTCACTAAAAAATTCTAGTGCAGGTTTATTTCGTTCAGGCACAATGCTTCCTAAAGAAGTCAGCAATGATTTTAATACTGTGATCTGGGAATTAACTGAGTGCTTTGATGATTCTTCGCATAATAATTCAATGTGATCTAAGATGTTAAAAATGTCATTTATTCCTTTAACTTCCAAAGGAAGACTACATACATCGGAAACTGTAATAATTAAACCTTGGTGAGACACAGCATTAAATCATTATCAATTGTTACCGCATAATGCAATGTAACTACACCATCTACATTTTTCAAGTTTAAATACATGACATTATTTTGGTTAATGACACTATCCCAAAATGATGAACATTTACGTTTTTTGCAACATATAACAATGTACTCAAAATTAGAAAAACATCCGCTTTTTTTTATAATCTTGTTTCGTGTCCAAACTGTCTGCAGCAGCTTTATAAACATTTGCTGCTTCCATCTTCAATAACCGTTCATTTGGAGTAGGCCTTGATGGACTTGTCTCATGACATAAGTATTGTGAGCAACCTAGAAATATGTGAGACACAGCCGTACTTTTTAATCGTGGACGCTGGAGTGGATTAGTCAAAATACGTCAAAATTTTTCATGAAAATATTCCACTTCCCATTTTAAGCACTCAGGCTTAAAATGCTAATGACAAACCTGTCAGTAAAAAGAACATTATGGAAAATGCACCTTGAGATAGATTTTACATCTTTATGTACTTTGTAGATTGAATGGGTAATTGTTTATGGGAAACATACTTTAGGAAATATTTCAGTAAATTTTGCACTTAAAAACAATCTGAGTTTTACTATGTTGTAATATAGCCTACTGCACTACAGCAATGACAAAAAAAAACAGTAGGTTCACTCCTGTTAGACTGAATGCGGCTCTTATTACTCTGGTCATAGCTATTTGAAATCTCGCTACCGACACAGAGATGGATTACAGCAAAAATAAAATCCTAGAGCAGAATATTTTGGGATCTGGCAAATTTCTATTTTTAATCAAATTTCACTGTCCACCCAAACATTATTGTTAGCCATCATTTGTGAGGTGGCAGATTTTAACTCGAAAGCTATACATTTGAAAAGGAAAGCTAGGTTAGTTATTAGGGATGTGCATAACAAAATACTATTGGATGTGTATGTGTGGATTAAGTGTTGGGGGGGGGGAGGAGTACATACTTAAGGTTATCCCAAATTTTGCAGTGAATTCGTTTTCTTTTCGCACGTTTCCATCCAAACAATTCAAGATTTTTACTTTTTGTTCAATTGGAAAAACATTTAGCTTTTATTTTACTCCTGCCACAGTCATATTTTAAAGCTACAATAACTTTGGGTGGTCACTGACTGTAAGTGCACAATACTAAAGAACATCCTGAAATGTCGATTGTACCTACAAATTTCGTAAATTTAAATGATTTCCATGAAAACGGAGGTGAAAAATTAACGATGCTCTGTTAAGTCACCACCGTCGTCTGCCAGTTCCCAATAACCCCTCTCCTCGATGAATGGATTTCTTATTGACCGCATTTCTTCCTTTTAGAATTTAACATAAGACTCACAAACATAGACATATGAATACTTGTTTACATTTCTTTATCGAAGGAACTTAAAATTTGTGGTAATGAGGATTTCGAAGATAATGCTTCCGATAATCTTAGATAATAGGTTGGCTTAATACAAGTGCAGGGGGACTATTTTTAGAGATATTAAGTGTTTCATTTATACATATATATCCAGGATTAAGCTTCTCCGCAAAACGGTGATAATGTTCGGCTAGAAAACCTCATGGGGAATTCACAGAAAAGAAATAGGTGACACTGTACGGTTCGTCACACGACTTCTTTTTCCTAAAGTCTTTTTTGCAATGTTACCAAAATCAATTGCCAACGGGGTAAGTCAGCTTCCGTCATGTTCGAAATGTTGTTGACGGCATTTTTTGGGTTAGTATTTACTTTTTACAAAATTAATACTTGAAAACAATTGTGGAAGAGAAGAGGCCTCGCCAGCGCTAGGCAGCTCTGTGGTCATAAGCGTAGCCAGTGGGGTTGTAACCCCCCATTGCAATGAAATTTTGTATATTTAATATAGGAATGTACGAGTTGCAGCTCTGTAACCCCCTCCTTGTTGAGCCTATAAACCCCACTTACGAACTTTCTGGCTACGCCTATGTCTGTGGTTATTGTTTTTAAACAAAAACAATAAAAAAAAACATGAATGTCTGAATATCAGTGTCATGTGTAAGTAACCGAAAGGGTACGAGATACCGCTACACGATACATCAAGGGGGAGGGGCCTCGACAGCTCTGTGGTTATTGTTTTTAATCAAAGGAATAAAAAAAACTCATTAATATCACGATATTATGTCTAATTAGGTAACGAAAAGGTATAATACAAATAGGTAGTTCGTTTGTAAACTATCATGGCCATAGGTGCTGACTTGAAAAATTATTGTGGGTTCCAAAAATTTTAAATCGATTGACCAGCGCATTTTTTAAAAGGATGTAAGTGTAATTTAAACTTCATTATGAGATTATCTGGTACAATAAGACACCCAAAATGTTAAAATGAAGCAAATTATAGTTAATTATAGAAAAATATTTTTTCTCTAGATAATTTAATGCCCCTTAAATGTATACACCCTTTATAGTTTTACGATTGCTGCCAAAATATTCAGATGTGTATTTTGTTTTTATAAAAAGTCCAGGGATGAGGGTAGAAATAAAAATCTTGAAGAATCGATGACGAAAAACTTCGTGCATACATTTCCGTACGCGTATTTTCCCCACCAACAAAAATATTAGGGGTTCGAGGAACCCACAACAAAATTATTGAGGGTTCAAAAAGTGTCTCGATCTTACGAAGTCGACGCCACTGATCATGGTGACCGAAAATAAAGCGAACCCGCAAAGCGACAAATCATGATGATGTAATTGAATCGCTAAAAACTTGCAACTTCTTAATTAAAAATAAGACTAGAAATGAATTACAAAATTATTTTCGACATAATTTCGCTGCAATGAAAAAACGAAAGTTTTGAGAAACGTGAAAATGGCGTTAAAAACTCAAACGGGAAGCGCAAGTATGACAGCACAGAAGAGACACCCAAGAATGACGCCACAAGCCGATCTTTTGCAATTTTTAAAAAATTTTAGGAGGAGAGAGACACCGTGTGACGAACCATGCAGTGAGGCCAAGAAATAAAACTACGTAGCAGGGTCATTGATTGATCTTGTCTACAATTTTTCTGATTTCGCTAGAACTTTTAAGTACAAGTTAGCCAAAACACTACAGAATTTTTTGGCAGATTAATCCCTGTATATATAGTATAAACATTCTCAAGGAAAAGCTCCCTCCCATTCTCCTTTTTCTAGTAGAAACTGCCAGTTTGAAAATTCTCAACTGTTAAAGTGAATTTTGGTACATTGCATGATGACTAACATGAAAGAAATTTAACATACTCTTGAATTTTTTGTATATACAAAATCTTTTCGAGGAATTGCTCTAATCCACGCTTGTCTCAAATTGTCATCTGTGGAAACGAAAATACGTGAACCTTGTTATCCTTGTCATAATTGCCTCTATACCCAGGACCGTAGCATTTAAATGGCATTCAATTAAAAACGTAAAGAAATCAACCAAATATAGATTTGAAAACATTTTCAAAAATTTAATAATTACATACAATGAAATACACATGAAATAATTTGTGTCATACTAGAAATTATAAAATACACAGAGAAGAAACGTAACAGTTTTGTCAAGACTGGCTGCTTTCTACTAGTTTTAAAAGTTTTCTACATACTGATAATCTTTGTTTTAACGACAGATTTTTTAATTACATAAAAAACATTTCGGGGGAGAGGGGGGGGACACCCAAATTGCTCAAAAGTAAAAAAATAATCCCGAGAACTTCCAACTTTCTGGACCAATCTTACACTGAAAATAATGGCAAACATTTATGTCTTAAAAATGATATAGGCCTATATAATATTTTCTCCAAAATTATAAGGTCCCCAAAATAACACTATAAATAACCTTTAGAAGTGGTTATCAGTGTGTGTGTGTGTGTGGGGAGGGTGTTATGAGAAATGTGTCAAAAGTATTATAACTGTGACAGTGACCTAGTGAGATTTCTATATTTTATTGACGCAAGTTGGGAAGCATATTCGCAGAAAACAGTTCCATCTGATAATGTGAACAAATAATTTGAAGTAAGGTGACAAATTGCAATTACACTACTATTAAAACATGATTTCCAAATACATTTGACTTTATGTAACTCGAACTTTATAAGAATCTCTTGATAATTCGAAGAAAATTTATTCAATTTCTTTATGTCAGTAGTGCAATAATATATTATTTAAATGTGGGTGGCAAAAATTATTGTATAATAAATTCCCCCACGAAAAACTCACAAAAATCTCGCCCCGGAGGCTTTTCTGTGTTGACCATTATTTGGCAATTGTGTTATCCCTGTGAAGGGTAATAATATCTTACATCCTCATATACGGAGAAAAATGCGTTTGTTCTTATCTACATTCGTCTAATAGGTCAAGACACCGCGGGCTCAACGCGGGGACCCTGGTTCGAATCCAGGATGAGGACGGCGCCTCTTTTTCTCCAAATATAAAAAAAGCTCTAGTTTGAGCTGTAATTGAAACGTGGGTGGCAAAAATTATTGTATAATATATTATTTATTAAAAAGTTTTTCAAGGTCTTATAGATTTTAAATTTAAAATAACCTTTGAAATTTATGCCGAGAAATGTTAACGCACAGTGAACTTGCTGACTTCAGTGTCTTTTTTTACTATTTTCATTTTTTAAATGTGTAGTAATACTTTTCCCACTGGCAGATCGAAGAAGGTACAATGAGGGCGATCGCCTCCCACCCCCTTCAGCCAGTATTATATTATGGAAAATGAAAAATTCTAGACACTTAGCTAAATTTAGGATTCAGAAACAATCGCCTCGCCTTGAAAAGTTTTTAGATCCGCCATTGACTCTTCCTAACTCAAAGTTAACGGTATACACTTCATTAACTATGGATTTAGAGGGAGACCCAATGTATCAGAACCTTCTCCCTTATCAGGCAAAAGTAGAACTCGTAGAGGTTGCTTCTTCTTCTCAATCTGAATATTGATTCCCCCACCCCACCCAACTAATAATTAAAATCTGCTCTAGAAATTAAAGGCAAGGTCCTCTCCATTTTTCGAGGCCTACACCCAGTTACTATATCCTAGGATCCTCCTCAAGTAGGAAAAGAGAATCCCTGTTTTTTCAATTGTAATAAGTAATACATGCACTCTATTGCTTTATCTTAACAATAACGAACATTGGTGGTGTTAAACACAGTAATATAATGTCCAAAATAGTCATTGCGCCAAAAAAAAATTACAGAGAGGCTAAAATTATTATATTTAAATCACTGGCCTATGCAGGGAGTTTTGATAGGGTTTTTAACCCCCCAATTGCAATGAAATTTTGTATATTTACATTATATGAGATAGATAGATAGATAGATGTATGTGGAGTTGTAGCCCTGTAATCCCTTCATTAAGGCTATAACCCGCCTTATTAACTTTCTGGGTATGCCTTTGATTTAAATACAGAACTACAGTACTTGAAAACGATAAAATAAACCATATAAAACTGAAATCTGTTAAAAATAATTTTCGATTTCAATGAAGGGTAGGAAATACAGGAATAAAGTGAGATCATGGAATTACACTTTTTGTGGCTACTGTTCAACATCTTCGATTTGTTTGTAGTTTCTCCGTTATGAAATTGCGACCCCCTCCCCTCAATACCAAATGAACACCACACAAATTCAATGAAAAAGCATACTTATTGGTTAACCACGATCGTGTGGCAGTGCAGTTTGTTTAAAACGACCTCAAGACAGTAAGCTAATAAAAATAATGTACAATACGCCAAACGGTTAAATTATTAATAATAATTATATACATGCCTTTAATTCAAAGTAGAAGGAATAATCCAGTTGACTTGGATGTACCAAGTTTTCATCGAATTTTGCGATTTAAAAATAAAGAACCGCGTTTGAACACACAGCACGTTGAAACAGCAAGCATGTTTTAACGGAAATCTGTTCGCCTACTGCTTGTCACATGACAAGGTGTGGCCAAACGAGTCGGAAGGCTTTATTTCCCGAAGGTTGTGACAGTAGTCGCTCCTTCCGGTGTGTATAAATCCTTCAGCTGCTTGTTTACTCGCTTCGCTTTGATTCTCTCTTTCATCCCGACCAAATATTTAAAGAGAAGGGACCGTTCCTTCCAATGGGTTGAAGCTAGTTGATTTCCGATTCAATTATTTGGCTTGTTAACTATGTCTCGATTTTCTTCAGCATAAAAACATTTCGCTTTGCTAGTATGCAACTACCTCATAAAATTAATAGTTGATCGGTTTTATGGTAAGTCTTCATATTCAATAAGCTTAGATTACATATGCATAAAAAATTTATAAAATTTTGATTACTGTTTCTTTTTACTTATGCGCGATATTTGGCCAGTGTTTGTTTTGAACGATAAAACAAAATTGTAATTGCATCTTTATCAGCCATGTTTTTGAATATAAATACTGTAACGTGTATATATATCGTGCATTTCTTATAACGACAAAAATAATTTAAATATTTTTATAACAAATCTCTAAAACTAAACGCAGCCTAAAAATAATAAATGAACATTTTGGAATATCTGATGACATGTTAAGTACTGTTATGGTGGATTTGAAAGAATATAATTAATTTGTACTTCAAATTGTTGGTAAAACATAAGAAATAAATACTTTAGATTGCGTTGTGTTAGACATTATCAAAATAATGAACAGAACAATAAAACCCATAACCCAAAATAATATAAAAATAAAAAGATTAACAACACCAGGTTCTTCAAAACAAACATGAAACTTTCTATATTAATTTCCTTTTTATTAAATTTATGGTAAACAAGAGAATGTATATAATTTTTCAATTTTTAAGCCTTCACAGTGCCATTTAAAATTTAGCGTATGACAAAATTTAACATACTATTAATTATAAATCAGGTAGTTAGACAGTGCCAATGGAAAATAACATTTAGAGCTATTAACGTACGAACAATTGTCACAGGACATATAGTTATTCATAGTCGGTATACCGGGTATACAAAATTCCTCAACAAAAAACTCAAAACAAAATCATGCGGGGGTATATAACCGACCAGAAAAAATTTACATCTTACATTATAGGTTTAAGGGGGGAGAAGGAGGCACTTATTATTGCAGGTTAAATGAAAGGAAAGAAAGGAATGTTACTCACATGTTACTTTGAGATCATCTTAGGTACGGATGGAAGTGGGAAGGGAACCTCTTCAAAAAAAAAACTGTCACATTGCTATTAGCAAGCGGGCTCGGAATCTCCTTTTGGCCAATACACACCCTTCTCTGCTGTCTTCTAACGCCTCGCGCCTCGACCCTATCGCTAGAACTGAAGGTGGACGGGTCAACTGAACGCTGACGTAAAGCTTTCCTAGTCGCCAATTGGTCTGTCTGACTCCCACGAAGGGAAGCAAATATCTGGCTTTTGTTAAACTTCGAGCTGTCTTTCTAGACAGCTTTTGCCCATAAAACTGTGAGTTTATGAGACGTTCTTGGTGGCATTTCCAAGAAACTGGTTGTCGTTACTGATATGTTATTGACAGACGTGCCTTTGTGTGAGAGAGCCGAACCCTATGGGCGTAAGAGACATTGTGGGTGGTTCGTCTATTTACTCAGTGTGATTCATACAACTTCTCCCTCGACCAGGGATTTCGTGGAAGTTGTTTAGATCGTTCTGTTTCCTGGTTCTGAGAAGCGTTCAGTTTTATGACTTGAAAGGTCGAAGTTGAAGAAAGGGTCCAGTGCTCCCACGGTATCGTTTAGTTGTTGAGAAGAAAATGGTGCAAGCTGGTATGGACTGTTTATCAGAATGAGAGGAATGTTTAGTCTGTTATTTCAACGGCCCTAAGCCCAGCTGCATCTTGCAAATGGTGAGAATGGGGGGATTAACGAGGGTAACATGCTTGAGAAAAAAAAGAAAAAGAACCTTACACTTTTAAGGGTTTAAGAGGGTAAATGGGGAATTTTCAGAAATATAATCGCTTAACATTGTACAACATGCATCAGTACTTTCAATTATTATTATTTCAAGTTTTGAACATTTTTAGAATTTGACTTTAACAAATCAATCAAATTGTATTTATGATAAACCTATATTGGTGTCTTGATGATAGTTGTTTTTTTTTAAAGTCCGATTGTAGTGGATACTCCAATGAATTCATTGTTCTTTTATCAAAGTTCATTTGTTGCCTTGTTGATGTTTCACTGTTACACTGGACTCGGGTTGTAGAGATTAAGTTTCTGCCAAGGAGTTGACCATAGGGGAACATTAGATGAAGAGCATTAATTGATATGACGTGATGAATGGAATACGATGGTGTAATGTCATCAAAGGACTGGTGGTGCACAGTTATAGCGGAAAAATCTCATCTGAAATAATTAAAGCAAGAGCGGCAGAATCTCGAAAAAATAAACACAACACTTAATGACATTGACACATATATTTGTACAATAGTGAGAAAGAGAGAGAGTGTGTGGTTTTTATTTATTTTTTTATTTATTTATTTATTTATTTTTTTTATTTAATTTAATTGTCCACCTCTGTGCTTATGTGTGTTTAAATTTAATTAGTCATTTTAAAAAGAGAATTTTGAATTTTCACCTTAACAATACTATAATTTACATCATTTTCTTTGATTCTCATATAAAATTAGCAATAAGGTAGTAAGTAGAAAATTTTTAGTTATGTATATATATAATGAATTCAAAAATGAAGTTTTTGTACATTTACAACAAAAATAATAAAAAAAAGGAAATAAAAAATAAATACTCGTGTAAATAAATGAAGTGCAGGTCTATTGTATTGTCTGTAAATAGAAGTTCTGCTCTATAGGCTCTCTAAAATGTATATAATGATTCTATAAATAAATAATATAACTCTTTTGTCTGGATGTCAGAAAATTCGGCTAGATCTACTCACCAACTTGATAATGATGGAAGCATGCAGCAGTGATTCAGCGATGTTCACGCGAATGCATAATGCGGTTGGGCAGCTGACTAGCGATTGCAATTGAACATCTCGATTGTTAAGTTCAAGGACGAATGAATCGTTGACTCGATTGTAAATTTGAGTCGATTGCGATTCTTTCGATTGTAAAAACATTTCGTAATCGCCTATCCCTCTTCACTATAATCAATCAATAAATCGTGAGCTTTTTTTAAATTCAATATCTTCCTTATTAAGGTTTGATACAAATGAAAATTCATCGGACATATTTGTAAATATACAAGGTTAAAATAACGATTAAACTTTACTAAAACAGGGCCCCTTCAAAGCCTTCCTGGAGCCCCAAAATTGTGGGGCCCTAAGTTCGTGCTAACTTAGCCTACGTAACTCCGGCTCTGATTATAATCCATTTGAAATTATAATATTTCTTTTTCATTATTATAATCTACACTCATTGACAAATAGACGTTATTATATATCTAAATACCACATATTGCTATTTTTAATGAATCTGAGGTTAAGCAAAAAGAGAAAACCTTCCCTTTCTGTTTGATAAAAAAAAATTGGATGTATTTGAGCATTGCTGTCTTCAGCCAATAACGGACAGAAAATCCTTACAAAATGTTTACTAATCGCGACAAATTAGGGTTACTTGCAAAAAAAGAAAAGGCAAATAGTTTATTTCGCTGTCTGTTGCCCTAGTACTTGAAGTAATGGCCCAACAGCTATAACAAAAGTAAGAAAAAGCAGAAGTGGAACACTGGGAAAGAAAGAGACGAATTGGTCTTCTTAAAAGAACCGATTTCTTTTCTTATTTATTCGTTCCAGACAAACCGCAAATATTCTTTTCGATAGAGACAGAAATCATATGATTTTTACAATATCACTCAATGGCATTTTCTCCATTTCGGAAGAAATAGCGGTTTAAAGGGAGAAATGGGGTTTTGTTAGGAAAAAAGTATTTCTTGAAATTGAAAACCAAACCGGAACTCTAAAATGGTAGTAAATTTAAAAAGAGGTTTTTGCTAAACCATAAATAGAATACATTGATTTTCGTTTTATATAATTCCGTATTGTCGGTTTTATTTACAATGATAAATTGGAGGAAGTTAGGATTTTAAGTCTCAGTACTACTCTCATCTGATCATCTGAAAGAGGATCGATAGTTTTACAGGACTTTCGAACGACGGTACTTACAAGCAGCTGTACCTTTTCCAATATTCGAATCTGGCTTTGTGGTGTGAGAGGCGCTCTTTCTCGATCTAGCAACCGTGTCTTAATTACAGAAGAAGTAAACAAACTGAAGAGAATGGCGGTTGAAAAGACTAATTATAACGAAAGAATACAACGACTGACCAAGGTTTACTATAACTAGTAAAATTTCGTCACCAGTCCAACGTATAAGGAAAGGTTCTGCGACGTTTCAAGAACTACTGTTTACTTCATCAAGCGAATTGTCGAGAGAGAGAGAGAGAGGATGTCCTCTATTTATGCCCCCAGTTCTGGCTTTTCCCAGAGCAGTCTTGCACAAGGGTTTTCCCCACATCTTCTTGCACAAATCTTCTACGATTCAGACATAGGTTTTGCGATATCAGTGGCCCGATTTCTCAATCGAAAATTCTCCCTAGATTTAGGAAAAAGCCTACAAGACCTAGAAATAACATAAGCTAGCTATTGGGAAACCTGGGTGTGCGACTGCTTTGGGGAAAGCCAGAAATGGGGTTTAAAGGCAGGACATTATCACTCTCTCGACACTTCGCTTGATGAAGTGAATAGTATTTCTCGAAACGTTGCAAAATCTTTCCTTATGAGTTGAACCAGTGATGTAGTTTTACTATTTATATTTAAATACATTTTTGTAAAATAAACTTTCTACACCAATTTTAGTAATTCATTTTAGCAAAATTAAAAAAATATACTTTTTAAAAAAAATTAAAATAAGAAATTTTTTCCCATAAATATATGCTACATTATTAAACCTATGCAAATGAGTCCTATATAATGTAAATATTTAAAACTATGCTATATTTGTAAACAAAATATTCAATACTATTTAAACTAAATGGATATTATTAATCAGCAAAATAATTAAAAATACGTATAAATATACCTTTACAAAAAATAATTAATTGTAAGTTTAATAAACGTATTTTAATAAATATATGTATGTAATTTTAGGGTAGTTCTTATTAGTTTTTCAAAGCAGAACATGCATGCGCTTTTATTTATTTATTTATAGGAAGAGTTTAAGTATTACGTGGGCAGCTTGTGGGGAGGGGTTGCCGTTGGTCTTATTTTCCTATGTTAGCCAATGTTAATTTTTGCTTAAGTGGGGGTTGAAATGGCCAAAATATTGCTTACGTAATACTTGAATTTCCCATAAATGTTAATTTTTATATTTAAATATGTTTATTAGAATAAAATTCTTTTTGTTAATGCGTGAGTTCTGCATTTGTCATTGGCAGCAGTGTCATTGCAGAGGGGGTCCCCTTTCGTGCTCCATTTTTACAGCAGAGCTTTTTGCCTTTTCGGTGGCTCTTGCAAATGTTTCGGCTCATGGCTTGGCTCACTATATCATTTGTACCGGTTCTTGGAGCTCTTTAAAAGCACTGAAATCTTTTGGATGTTCACCTCATCCTATTTTATCCAAAATCCATTCACAACTGCAGCACCTGCACAATCATTCCAACTCAAATTGGTGTCACGGGGAGTAGGGCTGCTGATGCAGCTGCGAAGGCAATGAACTCACCACTTACTTTTAGCCAGCTTCTTCCTTTCTCTGACCTGAAACCAATTGTCGGTACCTGCCTGAGTTGAGGGTGGCGGGAGGAGTGGGATCATCAAGCCAATGGCGGGTTGCATTATGTTGGACATACAATTGGTGGCTGGTCCTCCTCATTCCGTGGAGGTCGGAAAGAGGAGGTTCTCCTTGCTAGACTTCGCATTGGGCATTCCCATCTCACCCATAGACATCTGTTGGAAGGAAAACCAGCACCAATTTGCCAAGTGTGCAATGAACCCATGAGTGTTTTACACATTTTAACTCAATGCCCCTATTATAGACTTGCCCGCACTCTTACTTTTAACTCTTCATCACTGTCTGACATTTTAAATGACCATGCTGACCATACGCACGTTTTAAAATTTTTAAAAAGTACTGGTTTTTACTACAGTCTTTGATTTTACCATGTTTGGCGCAGTATAGCCCAGATGCTCTTGCGCCATAAAAAAGCCAAACAAACAAACATCTTTTTGTTGTGTTCCCGTTTCGCTCAATGGCAAAGAACTTCCCGAGTTAAGTTTCATTTGGGTGGAGAGTTCGACACCCAAAGCATGCAAGTAGGGGAAAATTGTTTGTTTTGCACCACTGGTCCGCCTGGTCCCCTCAGTGTGGGGGTCTTCGTGCAACCCCGTTGGCGCGTTTTATTTTTTTTTTAACTTTTGTAAATTTTTTTTAACTTTTGTAAATTTTTTTTAAACTTTTACAATTTTTTCTTTTTCTAAACTTTTTTAAACTTTTATATTTTTCTTTTTCTAAACTTTTCTTGTTTAACTTTTCATTTTTTTTATCTTTTTCTAAACTTTATGCAATTTTTTTTCCTTTAACATTCTTATCTTTAAGCCTTATTTTAAGTCGCGTTTATTTCAGAGAATTTTGGGCTTTTGCCTGCACCTTATGGTACATGACATCTAGCGCCTCTCCTTCGGACGGGAATCACAGTCTAAGGGTTTAGTTCCCCTTAATTTTGAGGGGGTTTGCACCAAAAATACTAGGTGCCAGCCCCTTCGCTAGGCTCATCCGGAGGTTCAACAACAAGTGCAAACTATTAGGCCAATCCAAGTTCCATTTAGGAAGTGACCATTGGCCCTCGTGTCACAACCATTGGATAAAATATAGTGCTTATCATCCAGAGGGCATAGCGCAATTTTATTTAGCTGGATGGTGCTAATTATATGTTTTTTGGTCGAAAATTTGCGGGAGGTCTCTCTGGTTCTCTATCGCATGAGTAGACACTCCCTATATTTTTGAAACGTTAACTTTTTCTTTATGATGGTCCTGGCCACACCTTTAGTAGTTTTCTTTTCCCCCACCTCACTCATTAGATATGTATCTTACTGCGTAGTCCAACGAATGAGGAGGCGGGGACAGAAGCGAGCTCATCTTTCATTTTTCCTAACCTTTTTGTTGGTTGTGTTAAATAAAGGGTGGTCAGGAGGATAATCAGAGGTGCCGTATTCCTTAATGTTACGGGCCATATCTTCATACACGTCATTTGTCGTAATCTCATAGCACAGGTGTCGGTAAATAAAAGCTTTGCTCGTTCTCCATACTCGACTAGAATTTTGCTATAATGAAAGTTATACATGAGTATTTGACTAATGTCGAGTATGGAGAATCCGACGTAAATTGGTTGATTGAGCGTTAGGGTGATCTTCCGTTGGATGGCTACTGGGTCCTCCGTAATGATGTTGTAGCTATGAAAGGCTGGAGAGTTCACCAACTTTTTAGTGATGTTATCCTTCTGAACCAGCCGCACATTCAATCAGTTCCGGAGATTCTCCACAGTTTTACCTATTAGAAAAATGCATATATATAAAACCGCAAAGAGATACTGCACCATCGCCCAGCCGTATAAGTTATTGGCATCTAGATACATGATGTATTTTGACGGCTTGTTTGGGTTGTAGTTCGGAAGGTAACGGTTATTGGCCTCACTGAAATAGAAGAGTAAATAAATATACAAACATTTTAAGTCGTTAATTCCTATGATTTAGGAAGATGACTTACCTGTACCGGTTTGAGATCATGGAGACACCGCCTCTTATGCCAGCCTCGATGAATAAGTGCATGTCCAAGTCCGTTAAGAGCTCGAGGCGAACACCTGTCATGCGCAGGCAAGCTTGCCAAGCTAGCCCAGGTGCTGCGTAGACATGACAGGGTTCGATCTTGTAGTAATCTAGGCAGAGGTGTCTGAAGTTCTCAAACACGTCAGCGAGTTGGAGAGTATCGCTTAATACGCAGAGGTCGTGGTACTCTACCAGGCTCAATAATCCGAATTCCTTCCAAACGTTTTGTGCGTGGGCATAGTCTCGGGGAGACAATTCTTCTTCCGTCAACTTGTTGAAGAAGGCCTCTCGTGAAGGTAGCTCCTTCTCCTCAAATTTGGTGAATGTATCCATATAATCATATGGATACACTCCCTTCTTAAGTAGCAGCGAGACTTTATCGGGTGGGAACTGGCTATGTAGATGGTGGAAGCTGGACGGAGGTAAATTGTCCACAAACTTCTCCAGCGAGGACGCAATAAACTGCATAGAATCAATAAACTGCAGTTTAATTTAATTGCAGTTTTTATTAAATTTGAATGTATGTTTTAGAATCCTTCGTTTCTTTGGCTTTTCAGGTTCTCGTTCCGAATTCAATGAAGAACATCAGATCTCTTATAGAAAAAAAAACTCCTCGCCCTCTTTTCTCAGGAAATGTTCAAGAAAGTGAATAGATGAATAGAAACTTTTTCAGCATCAGTTGAAAAGGACAAAATACTTAATTTCTTTTCAGAATTTCAAAATTATTCAGAAAAAATAAATCAAAATTCAAAAGGTCCTACTGAAATATTCAAGCAAGTTATAAATTTCATAGCTTGGAATTAAAATTTCAAATTACAAAATTATATTATCTAATTTTATATGTTCCATGTTAACGTCACATAATTTTTTCCATTTATCTAATTTGAATTGTTTTTATCCAATTTCATGTCTGTCCTCATCCTCACAATATACCCCTATTAACAGATCACCTCTCTGAGAGATACTTTTCACGTAGTAGTTGGTCGCCTTAGAAATGTTGTACCATATATATATATTATGCTTGTGTACTTTAAATGTCTCTCAAAAATAATAACAATGCAAACGTTGATCAAACACAAAAAAAAAATGATTGTTAACCGAAACTTAAACAGCAAAATAGGTAAAACTAATTAACTAAAAACATCATTTTTTAAAATTCACCATTCCCTGTTCTCCTTGCTCTTAATAATTCCCTTTCTCTTACTTTGTATTTTGAAGTTTTAATAATTACCTTTCACACAGCAGGGATTATTAAATGAACGTCTTTTGAACACTTTTTACCTTTAGTATTTTTACCAAGGACTGAATTTTTCTGTCCGTGAAAAAGAATTTTAATTTAGTTCGTATAAACTGAAAGAAAAACAATTCCGATTTCTGAATTAATGATTAATGTCGCTTAGTACCCAAAATTATCTGTTGTAATTTATTTTTCGTCTAGTAAATAACCCAGTATTTCTTCATGTTAAGTATTTTGTTCGACGTGTATAAGTTAAATGAAATATCAATCTTTATTTAAAAGCACATTTTCAAGGAACCCTGTCCTTTGCAAATATACGTAGCAGCAGATACTCCTGCAGAAACATACGCTGCAACTTTTGATATTTGCTTTATTTTAAATGAAGAGACTAACTGTATGTTATTACAAAGCATAATATATAAATTTATAAGAAGCATGTAATCTGGATTTAATTATTATCGGGCTCAAGGGTAGCTTATGGAATTACACATGCATTTATTATATGTTTCCTGTGCTTTTAAACGATCGTTTGATTGACAAAAATATCCCTGAGCTATAGTAATATGCTTTTTTATTCAGTCCGTCCATAAACCTAATAAATTACTAAGACAAGAACATAGCCTATTAGGGTATGTTAATAAATCATCAACGTAATAAAGGAATATGAGCCTAATTAATGCACAAACAAAAACTTTTTTCCCTAGTTTAACAATTCGCTTATAAATAGATAGACAGGCAGGCAGATATGCAAAAGCGGCTATATCTATAAACAGACAAAGTTGAAATTAACCTAGAGAAAGGTGTACGACAGGGAGATACAATCTCGCCCATACTATTTTCAGCTTGCCTTGAGGAAGTTTTTCGTAAATTAGACTGGGATCAAAAAGGCTTAAAAATCAACGGAGCTTATTTAAACCATCTAAGATACGCCGACGACATCGTATTTTTCGTAAAAGATCCAGAAGAGCTCCAAAGACTCATTGAAGATCTAAGAACGAAAGGAGAAACATCTGGCTTAAAAATCAACTTGAAGAAAAGCATGATCATGTTTAATAAGTTTATACAAACTAAGAAAATCTTTATTTCGAGAGCGGAAATACAGCAAGCTGAAAATTACATTTACCTTGGTCAACGAATTACGATGAAAGGCGACATAAATCAAGAGATCGAACGTCGTATCAAGCTTAGCTGGCAAGTATTCTACCGGCTACAAATAATTTTTAAAAAAAAGCTCCCTATTTCTTTACAGAGGAAAGTTTTCGATCAATGCATCCTACCTGTTCTGACTTATGGTTGTGAGACATGGACATTGACTGCCAAAGGTATCCAAAAGTTACGAGTGGTACAAAGGAACATGGAACGGCAGATGCTTGGTATCACGCGACGAGATCGAAAGACCTTCAGTTGGATAAGAGATCAAACAAAAGTTTGTGATATCATTGCGAAGGTAAAAAGTTTGAAATGGAAGTGGGCAGCCCATATTGCTAGAAGAACTGACAACAGATGGACCAAAAGCATTCTAGAATGGATCCCACTGGACACTACACACCCAAGGAAAAGGCCAAAGACGAGATGGGTGGATGAAATAATTAAATATATTGGGCACAAGTGGCAGCAAAATGCACAAGATCGACTTCGTTGGAAAGATGCAGAGGAGGCCTTCATCCTGCAGTGGATTGACAACGGCTGAAATGATGATGATGATATATATGTATATATATTGTTTCCCGTAAAGCTAATGTAGGACATCAAAATAAAGTGTAAAGTAAAATAGTCGTGGGTAAACAATTCATCGTGACCTACTCGAATTTATAAACTATAATTATAAGTTAAAATTAAAAACTTAGAGGTCTAGCTTTTTACTGCCTAGTTAGATGCCAAGACCTTTCAGTTATAAAGTCCTGAAATTTTTTTTAAAATTGAAATAATGCTATCTGATTCTTCAAAGCATGTTCATATCTTTGTTCGATTGATTAGCACTTGGCAATCTTCGTTGTGTTCGACAAATACTTAACTCTATAGCAACAACACCTCATTGTACACCTTTCAATTTTTGTTGTATATCCTGTTGGTATCATCAATGCTGATAACATTAAACTTGAAGAGTATAGTGTATTTTTTAGAGTTTATTTTCTCTCTTGAATTCCGTAATAGCGAACTATGTTATGAACAGATGTAAACATAATTAAAGAAACGAGATATTTTTCATCAATGTTTTATTTTTAAATGTCTCCATAAGCAAGTGCTTGATGGAATAGACATTCTGATGGTAAAATATATGATTCTGCAAAATCATATTATAACTCTATATTACCACTGGTAATAAATTTCATGTTATGAAAAATTTCAAATAGCTTTAAAAAACATGGAAAATAATTAAATTCCAGAAAGATTTATCAGTTTGTGTTCGGGACCGAGGACTGCAAAGATAATATTGTTCCAAAACTAACAATTTTCCAATGGTCATGAACTTTTATTTTTGTTGAACTTCATACGGGTCAGTGTTTGTGTTGTTACGCGATTTTTGCGTGAGGAAATATTTTTATTCCCTAGTGCTTTTTTATGTTAGTCCGTTTGATTTTGACCATTCTTTCTTCATATGGTTTTACTCTATGTATTTTTTATTGCATTTTTCGCATGGTATGTAGTATATGGCATGTTCTAAATCTCATTAAAAGATAACAGGTCTTTAACTCCCGTGAACTGTTTATGTAGTTTTGTGGATGTAGTGTTATGTCATGGTATCTTCTATTATGAATGGGCGATATAATTTTTTTCTAACTGCCTTAATAACAAACGATAAACATTTGCGTACTATAAGTGTCGTTTAATCTTTTCTTGTTGAGTCTACAGCATGGGCGGATCTAAAAGCGGGGCGCCATGAGGCACCCGGTAGTGTAACAAGTTTACATTTACTACAAATCTCATGGAATAGTTCTAAATTAGTTCTCCAGTTTTACACCTGCCTCTCTAAAATATTTTTCTAGCTTTATGCTCCCACGCGAAAATATTTTCTCGGTCCGCTCTTTGTCTAGTTTCTGTAGAGAAATTGTGAAATGTATCAATGATTTTGTAGTGCTGTGTGCATATCTTGTTTCTTAGAAAGATTTTCGTTTCTGTAAGGGGGATTTGCTCTAAAACTTAGTCTTAACAACTGAGATTTTATGGTATGTTGATCATATGAGTTAAAGACTGATATTGTGCTATGATGGTTTTGTTTCAAAAGTTTGAAACACAGATTTTCAACCATTTATTTTTGTGTTCCACTCGGGGATTGTGGTCGGACGTAAAGTTTCAGGCCTAGCATGAGGGAGTTCATGTTCGATTTTGTTCTTCTTCTTCTCTCGTGTCCTAAGTACTTATTAAATATTTTTCCAATATTCGGCAGCATATAAAGCACTGTCATTTACCTTTGCCAGATCTTCCCTCGGTCAAGTTATGGACGTTCTCGGACATACCAGTAAGTGATCGTAGTTCTGAATCATGCCGCACTCGTCGTCATTACCCATCTCCCATTTAATTAGGTTTGTTTTGCACCGGGTGACCTCGGTCCGCAAGCGGTTGAGGGACTTCCATGTAGAGAAAGGTAGTTGAAGTCCTTTTAGTCCTGATTCTAGAAGTTTTATCGAAGTAAGCGGCATCATTGCTTTCCACAGCGACATCTGTCGTGCTTCCGGAGAAGTTTTCAGTTCTTCTGTTGAGTTTATAAAACTTTTTCTAGATTTTAATCTAACAGTCTGTATCTTGTGCTCGTACAAAGGATGGTGAGGGTCTTCCTTCTGTTTCAAGTGCTTGATTTCAGTTGCAATTCTCCTGCGCACTACAGGTGGTGCTATACCTATTATAGGATATATGCTTGAGATAGGAGTCGGCTTAAGGCATCCTGTAACTATACGGACAGTCTCGTTCACTGCGACATCCACTTGTTTGGAGTGAGCTGAGCACCTCCATACCGGTGCTGCATATTCCGCCGTAGAAATACTTAGTGCCGATCCCGTAGTACGTAGGACATCTGGTTGTGCTCCCCAGGATGAACCGGTTAGTTTGCGCAG
>QLNU02015360.1:56694040-56707712 GCA_006491805.2 Dysdera silvatica
ATGAAAGTAATTGCCTAAACACCGAAACCATAACCTTCATAGGGCAGAGGACTCTCAGATTGTATGATGAATGATATTCCAACTATGGATATATACAGGGCCGGGTTATAGCATAGACAAAAAAGACAAATGTCTAGGGCCCGTTTTTCCTGAGGGGCCACGGCATGAAGACCGAACGCCACTTCAGACTCGTTACCATCGAGTAATGTTGAAATTTGTTGAGTATTTATTTAACATCGCCTAGTTTAATTGCAAATGGAGAAAGATCATTTTCAGCGTCACACCGAGTTAAAAATTATTTACAGAATTTCGTCAGTCAGTCAAAATGAAGTTATCTAGCTGTATTGTTCGCAGAGAAAGATGCTCCAGATAATGTTAATCAAGGAAAAATAATTCTTAATATAAATTTGATAATCCGTATACAGTTGAATCTCGATAACACGAAACTCAATGGATTTTACTTCAAGTCATGGCGTACAAAGAAAATTCATAGGGGTTACAGGGCTATAACTTCATATATATATACGAGGGTTGGAACTTTAATAGTGGCAACTATTTGTTTACAGTGGACACAAAATGGATGCATGTTACCAAGTTTTACTGCCCCTAAATGTAGTCACCCGCATAGTGCACAACCCGTTGCTATCGATCTGGAATTTGTACGATATCTTTACCAACGCCTGTTGTGTTGATAGTTCGAATGGAACGGTCTACTGCCTGAAGAATCTCTGGAACAGTTCTGAAACGAATGTCACAAAGTGGTTCCTTCATCTTAAGAATCAAGTCAGAGCCACAAGGACTTGGCGTTTTTGTGGGGTTAGTTTGTGGGACTTAGTTTCAACGGGTAAATAAATAGTTGACACTATTAAAGTTCCAACCCTCGTATATACAAAAAATAATATGTACTTATACTCAATGGGAGGTTTTGATGCCATCAAACGCCCTTGTGCAGGCCAGTGCTTCAAGTTATCTACTTTTTGAATCATCGAGGTTTAATGGGAGTTCAAGGGGCATTTCAAGGAGAATGCGAATCTTTTCGGTTTACCGAGATCTTCGAGTTATCAATGTTCTACTGTATTATGAGCAGAAGTTTCATATTATCGTTTAATTTTTGGAAGTATATACGCGTATTTTGTTTTAAGTAAATCTTAATTCAATGAACGATTGATATAATAAAAGTTCCTCTTTTTGCTTATTTTCTCAAATTATTGACTTCAATTTATGCTATAAGGGGCTCGGAAAAAATTTTGTCTAGGGCCCACAAAACCTTGATCCGGTCGTGGATATAAAAATAAATAAATATACGAAAGTTTAAAAGGGATAAAAGTTAGGATTAAAATAACGCTTAAAAAATAATATTTGCATTGTGGGGCCTACTTGGCATATACGTATGTAAATCCGGTACAGAAAACTTCTATTCATCTCGCTTACCTGGCCAATCCACTACACCGGGCCCCCATAATCCTGGGCCCTTAGGCTAGAGCCCTGTCATCCCCCCTCACATCACATCATGGGGACACGATGAATCATATATTTCAAATAATAAATCCAATGTGGTTAGTCGCAATTTTTCCATTTACAACACTTAATATAATTTCAATGATTTAATCATAAATTTATAATTTACAAAATGTAATTAAGTCAGACAGAGTAAATGTTACTCTCATACAATAGGAGTTAGCCAATATAACTGAATGTTTTGGGTAGCTTTGACGTATTTAAAAAAAAATCCAGGACAGATTTATGAAAAGAGCGATAGTAACAGATGGAGATCCCAATCACAGAATATAAAATAACTGAAAATCATCAGAGTTCGTATATTATACTGCACCTAGGAAAAGCTACTAAACCCCCGAGAAAAAAATTCGCAAATTCGCACAAACTCATATTCAGAAAAGGTAAAAATCTGTTTAGAATAATATTTTGCTTGAGTGTCAAGTAAAAAAAATGATTAAAAGCCAACCTAACATAGAATATGGAAATTCATTGACTACCCTGCAAGTTGTTACTAATTTCCAACATATTGTCTGCGCCACTGATGCTTTATCCCTGGAGTAGCATTCCCTTCGCGGAGTTCGTTATTTCGCGGCGAATTCATTGTAACATTATTTGTAATTTAAAGCAAGCTTTCGTATATCAGCATTTCCTTAGCAAACCTAACTAAAATGTAGCATCCGCGATTCAGTTAAAAAATGGGAAATCGATGAAAAGAAATCCTTGATGACTATCATAGGAGAAGGAATTAGCGGATGATTTGTAGCGTCCTAAGCAGGGATTGAAATCCCAGATAAGTTCCACATCCGGAAGCAGGATTTACGTCAATTAGATTCCGGTTCGCATTTGAGCAATTATGGAGAGTTAGATGTTTCTGGATACGGGTTAGGAAAATCCGGATGTCCTATGTTAGATAACTTCATGAAAAATACCTATGGCAAGTAACATGTAATCAACCAACTCAGTCCAATGTTATAAAAGTACCTTACCCATGGCAATAAATGTACGCTCACCCCATACGACGCTGCTATAAATAGTGAAAAATAGGACTCATTTGCATTAGTAAGAAAACACTTTTATTACACCAAATACTCCACTTGAGCTATGGTTTACAAAAAAATCAGCACAAACACTATAACTGGCATCTTGATATATGCCTGGAATCATTACACCTCTGAAAAGACGGTGGCAATAAATTTACGCGCACCCAACTCTCTGCACATGTTCGGCAGACATGGCTTTCGGCTAGACATACGCAGTCAACAATTTGAAAACGAAGAGCAGTATAAAACCTCGTGTAGTCTCTGTTTCGTTCAAAACTCGAAAAACTGGCAAGAGAAAGGTTAGGACTGCAGATGCGCAATAAGATCCTTCAGAAACGACAAAATGGAGCAGCTATGGGTCAGACTGCTCGCGAATTGTGTTTAAACGAGTCTACCGTCAGAACATTTCCCAAAAATTACGACGAAATTGGTTCCATTGGGCCTGGGTTTAGCAAAGGCAGATCGCCTATAACTACTGCTAGGGAAGATTGAATTTTGGGTCGCGTTGTCACGAAACACCGATCTGAAACTTAGGTGGAAGCTTCAGAACAATGGAGCCAACGTATAGACCGACTTGTATTGCGACGAATTGCTATCAATATACTACATGACATGGGATATGGCTCATACAAGAGTAAGCGAAAGCCTATGTTGATGCCAGTTTAGCTAATGAAGCAGTTTGCATAGACTAGAGACCACATGTGCCGGACGGAAGCTCAATGGCGGAAGGTGATTTGGTCTGACGAGTCCCCCTTCCCAGTCCTATATGGAAATATCGGGCGGAGAGTCATCCGCCGGCCGAATGAAGGACACGCCAAAAACTGTGTAAAACAAGAAGTAAAGTTCCCAAGCATTGTTCAAGTGTGGGGTGTTTTGGCTATTGTAGCGTTGGTGATTTGTTTCTATATGATGGGACCATCAATCCACAACGCTATCAAGACATTTTACAAGAGCATTACCTGCCTTCCGTTGACCGCCTTCGCCCACAGGGAGATGCTATCTTCCAGCAAGATCTCGCTAACCCGCATACTGCACGCAAAATGACAGCTTGGTTTCGCCAACATCGTCTCCAAGTTCTTGACTGGATCCCAAATTCTCCGGACCTCAACCCAAGCGAGGATCTGTGGCGGGTCCTCAAGAAAAAAGTGCGAAAAAATTTCTCCCGAGCAAAACATAAGCTAATAACGGTTCTTCAGGAAGCATAGGCCAAATTTCCACAAGAACTTTGTCGTGCCTACGTCGAAACAATGCCTAGACGAGTTGCCGACGTGTATGCAGCAAAAAGAGGACCCACAAAGTGGTAATTGTATCGCGAAAGCTGGGTGCGCGTAAATTTATTGCCACCATCTTTTCAGAGATGTAATGATTCCAGGCATATATCAAGATGCCGGTTACAGTGTTTGTGCTGATTTTTGTCTAAACGATAGCTGAAGTGGAGTATTTGGTGTAATAAAAATGTTTTCTTACTAACGCAAAGGAGTCCTCTTTGTTTACTATTTATAACAGCGTCATATGCGGTGCGCGTACATTTATTGCCACAGGTAAAGTAGATATATATTATAAAAAGGAAAAATAACAATTTGTCCTTAATTTAAAATGCTATGTTCGTAAGTTCTATTTGATAACAGCCTTAGTCAGCTTTCCATGAAGACTTCAGCAATAAGAATTACTAAAGTATATAAATGTTTTTAGGTTAATTCTATTTAGAATATTCCATATATTATTTAAAAATTGCCGCCGTTTTTTCCGCGTTAAATCGGGGTTTGGAAAAAGTATTGTTCGCTAAAAGCGATAAAATTCTATTGCGTTTAAACCTGAGACTAAACAAAATCCATATTTTCCTTGCCAAATCCGGAATCTCGCTCAATGTAGCTTCGTTATATGAAGGTACCACTGTATATTCAAATTTCGAATACTTTTAGTGCAAACAACGCTGAATTAGATATGTGTGCGATAGAAAATATCCAGAACTTAAAATTCAGCCATGAAACTGCTTTCAATGTTTGGTTTGACATATGTGTGTAAGGCATCATTTTTGATGATGAGTTTCGCAAAGGATAAGTTTAAATTCTGGCACACAATAATACATTCTTATGAATTAACCAGAATCAATTGCACCAACTTCAAGCTAAATTTCAAATTCATAATTTAAAGTAAACAATTTTGTTTTCCACGTTGCGCGTAAGAATAATTAAAATTTCATAAAATTTGCTATATTTTAATCTGCATTTTTTTATATTTATTTAATCAATTTTATTAATCTATTGTTTTGTATTGCTTGTAGATTACCAAAGCAGAATCAAAGGTTTGTTTTAATAATTTCCCGTTTTATTCATAAAGTATAGATTGATTTATTTTTGTTATATCGAATAAGAACATTGACTGGAACAAAAGAAAATCATGCGTTGAATTATTGTCGGCTTGTAGGGTTAACCTAAACTCGCTCTTAAAGTTATCCAGTCCGCAAGGCTTTGAAAATGACCCGCCGTCAAAAGTAATTGGTGATCCCTGCACTTGTCTTTTTCCGTGGGGGTGGCCCATGGGATTACCCTTTTTTAATGCATGTATTTATAAATGCAGTTCATTAATATAATCGTTATTATAAACTGAAATGAAATGTTGTGACGGCGCAATTGTGTTTTTGTTTGATATTATATCTATTTCGATAAAAATGTGGTCATAACCGAAGTCATGCGGTGCGAACATTAGTAATCCTAAGTCAATACTTTCAAGCCACCATTAAGTCAGAAACACTGTTTGGAAAATCAAAATGGCGACAACTGGAAAGATAGATAATTAATTAGTTTTTAAAATTGAAGTGAAGGCTGTGAACAGTTAAAATATATTTTTAAAGTGTGTTGGCCTTCGCTGAAATATTTTCTTCTTGTTTTATTAAATAATTGATGAAAAATAATTTTGCCGTGACAAATGGAACTACTTGCTTTAAAAAGGAAGCAAAACGCCTATTAATAGAGAAAAGTAAAATGAGGGAACATGACACTTAATAACAGGCATTTTTATAGTTACGAACAATGAAAGTGGCCTTTCGATACTGTGAAGGGTTCTAATCATAGGCGTACGCAGAAAATTTATGAGGGGGGTTGTGGAGCTGCAACTTTTACATTCCTATATGTAATATAGAAAATTTCATTGCAATAGGTGAGTAGTATTGGGGTTCCTTGCACCCTGTTTCCAAGATAGCCGCCGTTTCTAAGATGGCGGTCCCTCTGAGAGTGGCCGTATCTTTTCCCCCTCCAGGAGTACGACATGTTTTTTTCCCGCCTACCATATTTTTTCCTATTAATTATTAAGCAAATGGGTGATTGTTTTCTATTTAGAGTGAGACGTTGATGGGCGGATTATTTTTAATTTACACCGCTTTAATGATGATCAAAGGTTGTAAATGACTGAGTAGCCTTTGATTCGAACGTATGAGAACCCGGAGCCCCCGCAAGTTTTGGGGGTGTGGATGCTTTATACCATGCCGTTCAAAAAGAGTGGTCCCGCGAAGAAAATTCAAGACTGGAGCTACAGGCAATGAGCCTGCACGCTTCACTAGCTCATTCCCAGGAAGTTCAAGACCCATCGTGTCATGGTAGGAGTGGATCGGGATGATCAATGGCAAGCGGATCTGGTAGAGATGAAGAATGTTTCTGTTCATAACGCAAACGTCAAACATATTACCATGCATAGACGTTCTTCAAAATTTGCGGGCGGTTCTCGAAACAGAAGACGGGTTCCAGTAATAAGCGCTTTTCAAAAGATTTGACGAAGGTCGAATCTCCACAGTTCTTCAGACGAATCAAGGGAAATAATTTGTTTTTTTGGTTTTCAAAATTTCTGAAATCTAAGAATGTGCATTTCTTCACTACACGTAACGAGACGAAGGCCTCAGTGGTTGAGAGCTCTAACCGTACTCCTCAAGATCAAGATGGAAATATTTACGGCGTTTAATACGCAAGTACGATGTTCTAGAGAAGTTGATGCATACAATACCCTTTCTTCCATGGCTCCATTCGAATGAAACTCTTTGGAGGCAACTATTCGCCAAATCAGAAAAAGTCTGAATAGTCTGTACGGCGATAGCTCGTTTCGTTCAGGCCCCAACTGCAAATTTTGAAATGGGGATACGGTGTGGATTTCAAAAGAATTTTTCGAAAAGGGTTACGAGTCAAATTGGTCGGAGGAGGTGTTTGCGGTGTCCGAACGTATACCGAGAGAGCCTCCCCGTTTATGGAATAAAAGATTTATTAGACAAGCCCATCGCGGGAACGTTCTACGGTCCAGAGTTTCAAAAAATCAAGGCAATACAAAATTACCCCGTAGATAAGGTATTACGAAAACGTGGGAGGCGAGGAAAAGCAGAGTATCTCTCCAGTTTCAAAGATTATCCCAAAAAGTTTAACTCGTGGATTCCGGCCTCGGACATGTATAAAATGTGAGTCACTTTTTCCCTAGTGTTCAGTCTACGCGATGAGTTTCTACTTAACGTCATCTAGTTACAGCAGTCTTTCTTATCATCGAGAAAACAAATTAAATAATTTTTTCGTGGGACTGCCAAGACTCGTTGATCTCAGGGGCGAATGGGAACTCGGTCTCAGTGAAATTATTTATCCGCATGCGTGGTTTAACATCGCAAAAGATACAAACACGTTCGAATTTTTTCATGGAAAAGGAGCTCCCAAGAAAGGTCGAATACTGTGTTAAGCAAATACCGTGAAAGAGGCTTCGAAAACAGAGCAATGTTATATAACGGTTCCCCCCCACCTCAAAATTTTCCCCGAGGGAAGAGGTGAACTTTTGACCCCCGCTGGGAAGGACACCGGCTCCGAGCGGGGAAAGACCGCATCCCCAGACAACATGTTTCAGAATGCAATTTGAAGTGCGACGAGGAATGGAACCCAATTAGAGGGAGGCATTCGAAGAAGATATTACCTTTTTAAAGGAAATTTAAGGAGCTTTTCTCAGACCAAACTTGCTTATTTGTAAACAAGGAAGGTCAAACGTAAGAAAAATAATGACCATCAACTGTAATAAACCTTTTGCACAGGACAGATAAAAGGAAAACATCGATAGCGGCAGGGTATTGATGCTGCCCCAACTTTCCAAAAAAACACATGGATATAAATAAATGGATAGCTGACATACAAGAAGAATTTATCTTTTTGGGGGAAAATTTCAGCAGTTAAGGGAGAAACACTTGAATACTTTTACTATAATTGGCCGCACACTGATATAAGAAATAGCTCTGCGGCAAAAGAACCTTTTTTTACCGAGGTCATAGGGCAGGAAACGGCGAATTTCTAGAAAAAAATAGGCTCACTTATAAACACAATTTTAGGATTTGCTGAAACTTTCCTCTAATTGAAAGGATGAAAAGAAAGAGGAAGGGAATAACTACAGAAGCTGTTTCTCTTCATTCAGCATCGGAAACTAACAGAGAACGGTTTGTAGTCCGCCCGAAATAAATATTTCCATTGCAGTAAAAATAATCAGCGTCAGGGCCTGATTACCGCAAAGGCGTCCAAAGCCCGGGCTTTAGGACTAGACTCTAGCAGGAGTGGGAACTGCACGGTGAACAATCCTTCTGCGCATGTGCGTGGTCCACGCACATGTGCAGAATAGAATCTATTCTCAAAGCTCGGGCTTTGGACGCCTTTACGGTGATCAGGCCCTTATCAGCGAGTAAATATTCCCCTCGAATTTGAACAGTCTAATAATTACAAAAACAAAAAACAAAAAAAAGAGGATAATTGATATAAAATTAACTCGATCAAAATAAACTCCTGTAGGAATAAAAACTTTCATTGCAAAAATAAGTAGAAAAAAAGTCCCACGAATTTTAACAATTAATAAAATTCTCGTAGCCCGCCTCAGATAAATATTTCCATTGCAGAAAAAATAATCAGTGAGTAAATAATCTCAGAATTTTAACAATCTGATAATTACAAAAAATTTTATTCATAAAAAATTAACTCCTGTAGGAATAAAAATTTCATTTCAGTAATAAGTAGAAAAAAATAGTCCACGAATTTTAACAATTAAAAAAAATGATATAAAATAAGGATTCCTGTAAGAATAATTAATAGATAGGAACATTAGGAGATAAGCACAAACATACTTATCATTATACACCATAATTTATTATTAATCAGGAAATACAAATGAAAAAATAACTCGCAATAATTACAAAAAAATTCAAGAGGAAAAATGATCAAAAGGCAAGAAAAAACACGGTCATAGTTCTGGAGGAGGGAGGGACGGACATAGCCCCCATGGCGGCCATCTTGGAAACGGCGGCCATTTTGAAAACGGGGTGCAAGGAAGCCAATACTACTTAGGTGGTAACAACCCCCATCAACACCAACCTGCGTCTGCAAGTGGCCTTGAGCTGGATACGGACTTGCAGGCACCGCTTTATTTTTCTTAAAAAATAGTTTGAATCTATCAAATGAAGCGGTACATTGAAGGAATGAAAAAATATTATTGTACGTAGTTTGATAGTTTTAAACGATGAAAGAAGATTGTTGTCCTTGCATTGGGTCCTGTGTTCGGTACCCAAATTGCGAGCGTCTTTTTTTTTTCTTTAAAAACTAGTTTGGCCCGGCCAATTTAAATTATTTGCCATAAAAAAGAAAACAGAACGTGTATTAATTGAGAAAGCTGGAAAAAAAGGAGACGCTTATCAGCAGGCAGATTTATGGTCTTTAACGATGAAAGTGGTCCTTTTTCACAACAAAGTGTACTAAGTTCGATGTCGGACTTGCAAGTACTGTGCTACTTCTTTTTAAAAATAGTTTTGGCATGCCAGATTAATTTTTTCAAGGACTTTATACTCGAAGTCCAAATCAGTCGTTCAGAAATCAGCCTAGGATTATTACAATTTGTGTGAAATTAATGCTTCTCTCTTAAAACCTTATACCATAAAATACTAACCGGCATATAGTAAAAGCCACATATTTAGCTATTTTTTAACTGTGGTTAAATGAGAAGGAAAACTTTTCCCTTCTGATGATAAAAGAAAACAAATTTACTATGGATGTATTTGAGCATTGTTGGCCCTTAGCAAATAATTGACATAAAATCCTCACAACGTGTTTACTAATCGTGACAAATTAGAGCTACTCGTAAATGGAAAAGGCAAAGAGTTTTTCTCGCTATCCGCTGCTTTAGTATTTGAAATAATGGCCCAACTGCTATAACAAAAGTAAGGAAAAGGAAAACTTGAACACTAGAAATGAAGAGACGAAGTGGTCTTCTTCAAAGAACCGATTTTTTCTCTTATTTATTCTTCCCGGACAAACCACAAATATTCTTTTCTGTGGAGACAAAAAACATGGGATTTTCAGAATATTCCTAAATTGCATTTTCAGTATTTCAAAGGAAATAACGCTTTACAGGGAGAACTGTGCTTTTATGTTAAGAAATTAAGACATTTTTTCTAAATTGAAAATCATCGTCAGACTCTTAAATGGTAACAAGTATAAAGATTTTTCTATTCCACAATATATTGTTTGTGATTTTCATTTTATAACATTCCGTATTAGAGGTTTTATTTGCAAAGAAAATGGGAAGAATTGAAAGTTTATGTGTGGGTACAACTCTCATAGGATCAGGGCCTGATTACATCAAAGGCATCCAAACCCCGGGCTTTGGACCCAGCGATTTTAGGGCCCCCCCAAAAAATAAGCTAAAATATTATTTCATTTTTATACATAATTTTTTTACTTTTATCAAATCTTTCCCTAAAAAATTAAAAAAAAAATGCAGCGTACTAGCATTGCGAATTTGTTATTATAGTGTTACCTCCCAATAGGGGACACCCACGGGACAAGATATTTTGTCCCTTAAATAGAGGTGTCTCTTCTTCGGAGGTATATCTGTTGATATATACATATGCTACAGATCAGAGGAATCGTCCCTTACTTGCATCCCTTTCAAGAGGTAACACTGTATTTACCTATCCAACTTATGATGGGACCAATTTTGCAATATCCCTTCGAAATGGGCTCAGCTGTCTACTGAGAGAATTTCCAAATTTTCGTTAGGACATGGGCCCCAAATATGTGCCTGGCCCAAGGCCCCGCAAAGGCATGATGACGAGGACCTGCATAGGACCATCTGAAACGAGATCCATAGATTAACATGATTTTGGAAGGAGCACATACTGTATCTTATCCATTATTCAAATTTACACACGAGAAACGCTCGATTTAACTGTCGTATGATATAATAAGTACAGAAGAGAAACGAACCTCAAACTGGAAATAATGCAAGACGATAGAATGAAATTTGCGGTATTGGTGCAAAGAACTGGAAGGAAGTTCGCCAAAATCATGGATCTCTCTTAACGTATAAAATCGTCGTAGGTAGTATTCTCCGACATCACGCTTGAACTCCGACTAGAAAATTGAAAATATAGGAGAAAAAGAGACATGGCCTGGTCTAAAGTCGAACTAAAGCCCCTCCGTTAGATCCAGAGTACCTTAACCGCTAGGCCATAGAGGCACAAGAACGACACTCCCTTTTTCCGTATACAGGGTGTATACAAAATGGCGGGAAAAGTTCACTACACGGTTCCTTGTGAAAAAAGGAATAAAAAATGTCCAATACAATTTTTGCTTAAAATCAATAGTTAATAAGTTATTTCAAATCATAGTTGAACCAATAATAAGGCAAAGCCAACCCATTTAGCATCGATTTAATGGAATGATATATGCGTTCGCGCATGTGCGGCCCTTCTAATAATAAGAAACTAACAAGGGGAACCCACGGTGAGTGCCCCGCCGATTTTGATAAAAAAAATTTTGATGAAAGTAGAGCCAAAATAAGGAAATGCGTGTCTCGGCATTCGTGCCAATGCGGCTTAATTTCGGAGACAAGAATTTTTAAAGTTCTTGCATCTTATATATGAGCTCAAAACACGACATTCTTCAAGTCAATCGGTGGCATAGTGGTTAAGTTACCGGCGTGGCGCTCCGTGTTTTTGCGTTAGATGCCCTCGGAAATTGATAACATTTTTTTTTAATGTATCCTTTTTATGTATTTATTTATATATTTTTATTAGTAAAAATACTTTGCTTACAATCGGATTTTGTTCATAAACTTACTTTAATAAAATTCATATTTATGTAGTTATATGTTAATTGTACGCTTATTGGCAGTGATAATTTCTACTCGAATTTTAATTGTTGATTATTAAAAAGTTGAAAAGTATAGAAAAAGTTTTGGCGTAGCCATTCAGCCTGTTATGTTTCTATGTGAACATAGCTTTAACAAGAAAATGTACTCAACCTGTGAATGAGGTTAAATTGTAGTATTATTCTAATTCCCAACCTTTTTAGCCCTATGCCCCCTAATTAGTTAAAAAAAAAGAGAAATTAAAACTTGGCGACCTCCTCCCCTTCATTTTTAACAAAGATGCATTATGCTTTGGACTCTTCAATTTCTTAAAATATGTGCGTTTGTTTTTGTAGAATGTTTTTTACTTTATCATATTAAACTTTTTTTAATTTTGAGGACATTGATATCCCACCGGCAACTACTCCTCTCCTTGTGGGTTACGATTCCCAGGTTGAGAAATGTTGTTATAAGGATTTGAAACCAAGCTCGCACAGGGTGCAATTGAATAGGACTACTGTCGTAGCTGTATAAAATTACCCATTATGATTTTTCGCGCATACTTAAATTAATACTTGCGCAACGTTATACTATTGAAACGCGTCGGTAACGAAGGGAGTATCCGAAATTTGGAGGATAACGCGTGACTATACGTCCAACTTTTGAAAGAGGTAGCTGTGTTTCGAGTTTCGATGAAAAAAAAATAAATCTAGAAGAATTGTAAGATCTCCAAGATTATGATTATGGAATGTGGCTGTGGTAGTGCTCCGATCTTATATCCTCACGTAGACATTCCGAACTTCGTAGCCTCATATGAGCCACAAGACATTGCAAATGCTCTAAAAATTTGCAATGAAATTTTAAAAGACCTGAATGTTCTACAAAGTAACGAAACAGACCACGTGTCCAACAAAGCAGCGTTGATGGGCAAATCTATGGCTGAAGCCATTATTGACGTGCTGAAGATTTTTGAAATTGTAAGTAAGGAGAAGTTGTTTCTACGCGAGTAATCAGTACCAGAAAGACTAGAAATATCCGGAGCGTCAACATCAGAAATGTTACTAGAGGACAATTTTTCTTCCACATCTTCGAATCCAGAAAGTATGGACGAATATGAACCGAAGATTAAACGATCCGAAAAAGGATACATTTCGCTTGATACGAAAATTAAAATCGTACAACTTTCGAAACAACATCCGAAGTGGAATTTAAAATCTTTACATCGACGTGGATGTACTGATTTGTAGTGAAAGAAACATCTGAAAAAATGGGAGCAAGAAATTAAAAGTGGGGGTGGAGTAAAAGAAAAATATTACATGATCAACAAATGTACCTTCGATCGATTTCGCGAAGCAAGAGAGAAAAAACAGCCGGTAACTACCCGAATGATACATCAATGGGCTTCGGCTCTAGCAGTGCAACATCAATGCAGCGATTTTTCTTTTGCAGCATCACATGGGTGGGTGGAAAAATTCAAAATAATTCACGGAATTCGTCAGCGAAAAGTGACACGCTACATCAAGTCAAAAATTGAATTAAATTTGTCAGCCATTCTCGCAGATGCAGAAAAATTCCAAAAACGTTTGACAAGAATGATGAACGACTTTCCGTTGGCTTACGTTGTTAACACTAACCAAGCTGGATGTGAATATAGAACCCATATGCACAGAACACTCTCCATGAGAGGAGAAAAAGTACAGAAGTATTTTTGGGAGATTTCAACGAAGTCACCGATAATTACACTGCGCAGTATACAATGACTGCTTCCGTAACACTGCTTCTAAAAGATTTTCCATATATGCAAGAATCGCAAGGAATAATTGGAACTTGTGTTTCCAACACTGTGGATGGAATAATGGCGGAATATAAAAATATATTTGTAACAGCCTCAAAATCAGGAAAATTAACGAAAGAACATTTTAGAAATTTTGTTTAAAAACATCATTCAAACATATTATGATGCAATGTAGTTTCTGTTGACCTTGGATTCATGGGGAGGTAAAGTAGACCCAGCA
>QLNU02015360.1:56710044-56743134 GCA_006491805.2 Dysdera silvatica
TTTCATGCGATTAATATTTTGCCTTATTAATTGTAAAATAATATATCTTTTCCCCTCAAAGTACTTCCTATAAATTTTGTGGAAAATGAACAATGACGAACTGGGTCCTTTTCCTCTCGGGCTTTCCTTACTGCAGAGGTAATCAGTACGCCACTGCTGTCATATGATATGCGAATACAAAAACAACAGGATTAAATGCCGGGAAAAGGGGCAGATGGCTTCAAAATGGCTATTCCCCTTCCTTATTGCCGTAATTCTGCTCACTTTTTTATAAAGAAATTACCCCCCACCCCATGATAGCATTCAAGTATTACGTAAGCAATATTTTGGCCATTTTCAACACCACCCCCATTGGTAAGCAAGAATTAAAATTGGCTAACAGAAATAAGTACAAAAGACACCCCCCTCCTCCTAGAGGTGCTTACGTAATACTTGAATGCTCCCTATGCCAAAAGATACATTTTTTATAAAGTTACCAGATTTAGAAAAAGATTGGTATTCAATTGGCTTTCTTTGGTGATGAAAAAACCTTCACTAGGTTGCCATACTTCGGAATTACAATGGCGTATTTGGACACTCAACTAAATTTTCAGGTTTGAACTTAACGAATTAGAAAGCTTGTATTTATCCGTGCATCTATTTCAAGCATTTCTTTGGTTTGCTTTTCTAATCATGTGCGTGTCTGGCGCGTGATTCGTTCATCTTTGGCCTTAATTATCTTATTAAATATTGATTTTAAGCAAAAATTGCACTGGACATTTTTTATTCCTTTTTTCACAAGGAATCGTGTAGTGAACTTGCTTCCGCAACTTTGTATACACCCTGTATAAGGTTGTAAGATATTATTATCCTTCTCAGGGTAACACAATTGCCAAATAATGGTTAACACACAAAGTCACTTTGTTTTTGTAATTTTTCGTGGGGAATTTTTACAGGTAGTAATTTCCGACACACATGTTTGTTCTCAAATTAGAGCTTTGAAAGCATAGGAGAAAAAATTTGGTTACAGTACCAGTAGCAATGGAAAAGTATTACCTGCATTTTTATACTGATCTAGTGCTAATTTTAATGTTTATGTCCAAGAAGTGTTAAATAATCTTTTAAGTTCCCTTAAATGATGTTCATAAAGGGATTCCTTGAATAGGCGTGTAGAAAGAAAAATTACCATGGGAAAAAATTTGTATAACTTCTGCTTTAGATATTAATCCTCATTAGGATCGAAAAAGAGAAAATTCAAATCGTTTCGTGTTGTGTCGGGTACATTTGTTCTTATATGCTTACGAGGAAATGTGTGCTCTACATACTTTCAAGAAATAAAGAAATATGTATCTCCTTTTTTATAAAATGATATATGTAAAAGAAAGCGAATTTCTGGTTGTTTTTTTTCTTTTGAAAAATATGAGCGGCCAGAATTGTGATCTTCTATCATAAATCCCACTCACTGAGACGCAAGTGGATGGAATACTCTCATCAAAAAGTCAACTTTGACTTTTTGACATACGTTTCTTTTCTTCCTTTTTTGTATTAAAAGCATTTTACTGACCATTCCCAACCCCGTTTCACTTCTGAAGGGTTAAAGATTTTCAAATGATTTCAAGAAATATATTAAGGATCTATCACGCGTTATGACATTTGGAGAAACTTTCTCGAAAACATAAAGAGCTCTTACGACAACTCAAAGGAAGTTTCTGCCGGATATATTTCTTAGATATAATATTTAATAAAATGTGCTTCGTTTGTCATCGTTGTCACTTCCGTTGAAGACCGAGGTTTCGGGCTAAAATGCTTAATATTCAGTATTCAATCGCACATTTTTTAAAATTTATAGTGAAAAATGAGAATTTTTTCACATGAAAAATGTATGTGAAAGAGGACTGGCGTGCTGTAAGAAAGCCGAAATGTTACGTTTGAAGAAAAGTGTCGGTAAGGTGTATTGCGAAAGATATTACACTTCTAGTGTTAACACAATTGCCAAATGGTGAATGGGCCACCTTGATATTAGGGCTAACCCCGAGAAGGGTAATAATACCTTTCAAAACCTTATATACGGAGAAAAAAAAACCCATCGCTCTAGTGCTTTGGTGGTCTAACGGGTTAGGGCACACCGATTCATATGGTGAGTCCCCATTTCGACTCCCGACCAGGGCGTTGCCTCTTTTTCTTCTAAACGTAAGCTGAAGATCAGTGGTTCCCTGTTAGATTGGGGCCATTGGCGAAATTTTCTTTCCGTATAATCATATGCATGTAAAATCGTAAATCTTATTAAAAAAACATAGCTCATATTTTTTGCAACAAGAGTTTTTGTTTATAACATTACCGACATTTATTATTAAATGTTGCAGACACATACAATAGAAGAAATGTGCATAAAAATAATTGTCTTTTAAAACGTATACGGATGGAATATCATAGTCAATGTTGGATTAGAAAGAAATATTTAAAAAACAATTAACTTTATTTTCTTCGGATTTAGCTTAATCAAATTTTATGTAATGAAAATAAAAGAAGCTTTCATTTGATCTACTAATGTATAAAGTAAATAAAATACCAAAATAAGGCCTAAATAAGGTTTCAGGTCAACATTACTGACGCCAGAATTTACCCGACATTGGGACACACCTTTCTCGACGGAGCGGAGGGCGCAAATATAATATATACCAAGACAAAATAATATTGCAAATTAATGAAACTGCTTCGAGAGGGACACGTGTCCCCCCCCGGACCCCCTCCCATTGGCTATACTTATGCAGGTCACTTGATAAAAAAATCAATTGACAGATTATTGTCTTTTTTATAAAAAAATAAAGGAAGTTAAGACTCATCAATCGTCGTTTAAAATCAAATTCTCAATTTGGGGAAAGATTCTGTTACTTTCTGTTAAATCATCAATCGTAATTAGAGTAGGAATCGCCTCATATTTTAAAATGACCAAATCCAACACGAGTTTTAAAATATTAACACTATTTTTTATTCTTCGTTGAACGTGCGTATGCCACAAGCAAATTCAACATCTGCGATAATTGATTTTTGATTCCATTACTATATTGACTGCAGAAATGGCTCGTGGCGGCCGCCAAGGTTGTGGTTAAGCCAAAAAAGAAGGTAAGATTGTTTTAAACAGCTTTAAATTAATTAAAATCAATTAACAAAAAAAAACGGCTCGCTTTTAGGCACAATCATCGACTCAAATTTTCACCTTGGCGGCCGCTCCCGGCCGCTGACCAATTGCAGGCTATATACGTATATAGCCATTAGCTGCACGCGCTCGGCTACGTTTGGCGTTAAATTTTTGAAAATTAATAAAAAATCAAAATTTAATTCTTCCGAAAAACTGATTGCGGATTATTTATTTAGACACCTTTATCTATCAATTGATATGAATTTGAAATCAAAGCGCGAGCAACACTTCCCTAAGGTTCCTTGTAGAAGCAAATTAGTTTCATATGAATCCAAAGAATTTAGTGTATGCAGTTGAACTCCAGAGGTACCGTACAACATATATATACAGTATAACCTCTCTTAACAACCACCTCTATTCCGCGACCATCTCCCTTAATGACCGCTTTTTCGGGAAACGGATTTCTTCACCCCCATAGACCCAATGCTAAATTTACCTCCATTCAGAGATCAGCTCTCTAAGCGACCGCCTTTTCACTGAAACGACGGTGGTCGCATTAGGGAGGTTTTACCGCAGTTCGGATTGAATTAACTTTATTATTATTAATGAACTTCTCTTGTTCACTAACTGTTATTCTATCTGTAGTTATTTACTAAAATTAATTTGCCTTTGAATATATTAGAATCACATTTTTTTTTATCCCAATTGATTTATTTCTAAGAGTTTCGTTCCATAATTGTTTGCAAATTGTTCCCTATTGTATCTGTGGATTTCTCTGCATTCGCATAATGCATGTTTAGTTCTATTTTATAATTTTTAAACGAGATGTATCTGATGTTTCGTCCGAATTACGAAGTCCCGCGACAATTTAGTAATTTAAATTGATATTTAACTTTATGGTGTGACTAACATTTACCATCTTATACTTGATATTTCATTCAATTGTTAATATGTACCACTAATGTAATATTATTTTGTGCATTGTTTTAAATAATCTGTCCGTAAGACCTGTTTTCAGTCCCATTTTTTTCTATGTTTTTCTGTTTTCTAGTATAACGGGACTTAGGGGTTTCTAAACATGAAAAGCAATCAATATATACAACTTACTAAAATGCAAATTGTGAATGAAACATATCAAAGATAACAACTTCATTTTCAATATGAAGATAATAGATATATTAATGTTTAATTATATGTTAAAAAAACGAAACAAAAATATGTTTTTTTAAGTAAACAACTTCATACACCTTTTTTATTACTTAAAATAAAAACATATATATTCTTTGCGCGCATGACATTAAGATTATTTATGACTGCAACATAATAATATTGACACCATTCTACAGAGAAAGACTTGTACTTTAATATGAACCTCGAACAAGTATGTCGTAAAGTAAAATATTTTTTTATTAGATTTTAAAACCAACGAATGGAAAAAAGAAAACGATATATATAGACAAAACTAATTAAATTTTTATTCGATTAACACAATTCTATGTCATTTTATGCTAAGTAGTAGTTCGAATGCTCCTACCAAATTTTATTAGAATATGTTAGATGGTTTCAAACTTATCATACGCGAAACATGGAAATTTCAAGTTTTGAGAAAAAACACTTCGAAGATTGCGGAACGAAAAATTTACTGAAATATTGCATACACATTAGAATTTTTGGAGTGTCTCCTGTTCTATTTCACGGAAACCAATAATTTTGGTATAGAAATTTCCAGGAAGAACTGAGCTTTCCGATAAAATAATAAAAAAATCAATTTTTGGAAAATTTGAAACCCATATGTGGCGTACGCAGAGGGTGTTGATGGAGTTGTAACACCGCATTGCAATGAAATTTGTATATCAACGTGAGTTGCAGCTATGTAGTCCTTCCCCCCATACGAACTTTCTGCGTACCCTTATGCTCCTAAGTCCCCTACGAATTTATAACTTGTATTCAGATTATATTCGTAGGCCCTGCAGTGGTGCATAGTTAATGCCCTCGCCTAGCGTGCCCTATACCAGTGGCGGCTCGTGGCGCTATTTTAATGAAGTAGTACTAGGCTAATTCACCAAAATAAGTTGCATTACGGTCTATATTTGCCAAGAAACTGCTTCCACTGACTGCCTAAATACGTAAATTAATGTACAGGGTGATTTAAATTAAACGGGAGGTGTTTAGATCTCACTGAAGGGTAAACTACTTGGCCAATTTCACCTAAATATCGTACACATGCTCTCCTGAGTATGCGGTTTTGATTTCTGAAAGAAAACATTGAGTTCATATTTCGGCCGCTAGATGGGGGAATGGTGCTGCGGAGCAGGCAATTTATTAATATTAACAACGAAAAAGTGTTTTAACATGCAATAACCTTTATTGCAATCACATGAAATTAACTACAAATTACAGTATACCGTAGGATAGTAGGTATGACTAAAAAAAGATTTGTGCAATAACTTTATTGCTATCATATGTGGAACCACACTATCATCACAGATACGGCTCGATATGTCCCCCGTCTCTTTGCTCTAGAAATTGCATTCGATGCACAACACATTCCACGGCAGAACGTAACTCATTCGCTTGGAGGTGGGATACATGTTGCGAAATTCTGTCTTTTAAGACTGCTAAGTTCGGAACATTGCCTTTATAAACGCAGCTCTTTAAATATCCCCACAGCCAAAAGTCACAAGGGTTAAGATCGGGTGACCGAGGCGGCCAAGATGTTGAAAATGACCTGCTAATCACTCTGTCATCCGAAAAGTTTTGCCGTAATAATGTTTGAACAGGCAACGCGATGTGCGGGGGTGCACCATCTTGCATGAAGATTGTAGTGTCAAGACAATTTCTCTGTTGAAGCAAAGGAATGACAAAGTTCCAGAGCATAAATGCATACCTAGAGCCAGTAACAGAACATGTCATTGGCCCCGAGGCCGTATTTTCTTCAAAGAAGTAAGGACCAATGACGAAAGATGAGGTGAAGCCACACCACACTGTCACTTTTGGAGCATGCAACGGAATTTGTTGATGAACGTGGGGATTTGTGTCAGACCAAATACGGCAGTTACATGTGTTTACAGCGCCATTCAAGTGGAAATGGGCCTCATCACTCCACAGTATCTGCCAAGGCCATTCATCATCCACTGTCATCCGAGCAATGAACATCAAAGCAAATGTTTTCCGCACGTCATTATCACCAGAAAGCAATTGCTGAGTGTGGGCTATCTTATATGGATAAAACTTCAGGACATTTCTCATAACTCTCCACACTGTCGTATATGGCATGTCCAATTCCCGTGATATCGCACGTGCACTACTGCTACCATGTGCACTTGCTGCTCCCTGCTCCACTACTGCAGTTGCAACTTCTTCAATTTGCTGCACTCGAGTTGGTTTGCGGCCTCGTCCTGATTTAATGGCGAATGTTCTGTTCTCTTCAAAATACAAGACCATTTTTCGAAGATTTGTAATTGTGAGAGTGCGTCTGCGTAAACCTTTTACCTGCCGAAATGCTTTAAGTGCAGCAGAAGCATTGCTATTTCGTTGATAAAAGAGCTTAACAAGTAACGCGCGATCTGGTAAAGTAAGTTTCATGACGGAGTCCTCGTATGGTGAAAAATGCTTCACGACTCCTTATATAGGCAGAGGATGTTGCGCATGTTAAGTAATATGTAAATTGCCTGCTCCGCAGCGCCATTTCCTCCCCTAGCGGCCGAAATTATGAACTAAATTGTTTCTTTCAGAAATCGAAACCGCATACTCAGGGGAGCATGTGTATGAAATTTGGGTGAAATTGATCAAATAGTTTTCTCTACAGAGAGGTCTAAACACCTCCTGTTTAATTTGGATCACCCGGTACTTCGGCGAATTGCCTTTACTCCTTCCTCCCTAAATTTTTGCCACGAGCCTCCCCTGCTCTATACTCGGGTTCGACTCCCAACGGCGCCAAAAAAAGTTTACCGACTAATTACTCACTGTAGCCCGGGGGTTGATTCCTAGGCCATAAGAGGTTCGGCTTTCTTGAAAAAATGTAGGTCTCTGCACAGCACATCTCATCTTGTGTCCTTACCTGCCTTAAAGCACAAACATACTACTATATTTATACGTAACATACGTTTCTATGGAGTGAAAGTAATCTTTTCTGTTCTTCAAAGTGATTTTTCTTAATTATTATTACCGGTGTTTTTCATTACTTCTTTTCTTACGCATTCTTAAAGTGAAAAAGTGGAATGAGGCCCGCTCCTTGCTTTGCAGTCGAAGTATTTATTTTAATAATCAATTTTCCACAGCGTGTGTTTGTTTCCCCAAGCTTGCTGTAACAAATCTTTGAAATATTTTGTGATATTTTCTAAACTCTTCCTTTCCTATTCACCTATTTTTTGTTTAGTTAGTTGCATTGCATCCATTATACATTTGCTACATCGGAGATATGGCTGCTTGGTACCACTTCATAGATGCAAAGGGTGATTGATTATCCTTATTTTCTTTTACGATCTGACGGTTCACTTCCACGAAATCCAATCTATTGTACTTGCAGTACAAAGAACGGTAGGTACGATTCGGTTGTTTGGTTTTTCAGTGTTTCCATCAAATATATATACAGGGTAAACCAAAAGCACGTAAAAAATGAAAAATTCGTGAAGAAGGGAACAAGCGTCGCACTGAAGTACAGTTTTACGATAAATAGTGTCTAGGTGTTTTTTTTTGGACAGAATACAAAATCGTAGTTAAGAAATTACCTACGGGTGGCGCCTTAGACATTTGAAACAAAATAAACAAGTATGTTTTCAATTTGTTTATTATGTAGCAAGTGTTCGACATGACTTCCACCCCAAGGGATCACCCAATTCAGGCAAGTGATAACATCCATAACAGTGGAGTGCTGTATATCCGAACGGATGGAACTCACCTGATCTCCATCTTATTGAATAAACCACACTGATTGCATTATATAAAATCTATAGAGATAAACTTTCAAAAGCAAAGATTAAAATTTAATCTATAGACAATATGGACCACAATTCCTTGTTTTAATTCGCATGGATAGTGCCTTCTGTGCTCAGATTATTCTAAGCTTTTAAATCGTCCATCTATCAACATCTTTTCTGCCTCTAGGTCTGTTCCTTATGACGTTCCCATCTATTGTTAATTGGGGTAGCTTGTATTTGTCTCCTTTCGGATTGTGATTTTTGTAACCTTTTTTTTTTGGTTGTTTTATTAGTAATATCTTTCAGCATATCCGAGGGGAAGAACATGAAAACCACCATCCACAATATTGCCAAAACATTTTTCAATAGAATTTTATATTTCACCTCTGCATCACTGAACGTTCTCGATATTTTCAAAAAAATACTTTCTATAAATATAAAGGTTTTTTGAGATGAGGAATTCATAATAAAAAATTAGCTTAATAAACTTATTTTGTACGTCAATGGGAAGATATCCGAAAGTATATTTTAAAGATATATATTGTACTACTTCTAATGCCATCTGAGGCTTTACAGTAAATTTACAGGAATTAATATACAGTAATTTTACAGTAAACAAAAGGCTGTCAAGTAAATTTCAAAATATGAAATCGATATGTTGAACTTGTTTATTCATAAAAGTGTATTTAAAAATAAATTTGCCAAGTTCTCTTTACATCTGATGCATTCATAATGAAAGGTCTTCAAATTTCAGAATATTCTGTTTTAACATTTATCTTACTTATAATTTGTATTAAGTTTTTTATTTATACACGTATATAATGTCTATAAATATGAATATAATTCAATAATATATTTTTTCTTACATCTACCATTTTGCCTTTATGATTAATATTAGTGGTTGGACATGTGAGAGGCCCCGCGGTGGCACAGCACTGAGGGTGCCGTTAATCCGAGTCTGGTTTTCAAAGGTGACCCCCCCAATAAAAAGAAAAAACTACCGACTGTTCATTACCGAGGGTTGGTTCTTTAGGTTTTAAGATGTTCGGAAGCTCGGCATGACCTTTGCTATTCTTTTGCCTCCGAAAAAAAAAAGCTACTGACTGTTCGCTACCAGGAGTTTGTTCTTTAGGTTTTACGTTCTTTAGGTTTTACGTTTAGACGTTCGGAAGATCAGCATGACCTTTGCTATTCTTATGCCGTTTAACAAACGGTTATATTCCGTTTCATTGAAAAAATTGTAGATCCACTAATCTGTGGTGGCGTAGTAGTAACTCATTCGTCAATGGAACCGATGACCCGGGATCGACTCCTAATAGTACCGTAGAACGCGTGCCGTTTTTGTGCCCAACCTAGTCCGGAGATTGGTTCCCTTGTTAGTAGAGGTTCGGATTCCCCAGAAAACCATATTCTAGCGCAGCATCATGTTTGCTGCCCTTGAGTCGTAAGAACACAAATATAATTGAAAATATTATGAAAAATTGACACTCACATTTTTAAGCTCATACTAGAGCTGTTTAACCGGCGAGCAGGCGCGCGGATTAGAGAAATGAGAGAACGCGCGCGGGGTGCTTTGCACCCCATCTGATTATATAGCATTATTTCATTAAAAACGTCCAATTTTACAGGGAACAATAAGTGGAATTTTCTCTTTGTCACCCTACCCCAAAAGATTGTGACTTTGAAGGCAACAGGAAAGAGTTTGGCCAGTTTCAGAAGCAAGGGAGTTCTTTGCACAAATTGTAAGTTGTGGGGTGGGAAGCACCCCGCGCGTGGGTTAATTTGCGTCGGTCGAGTCTAAAAAAATAGGTTTTCTCCTTTTTAACAAATATTCCATCTTCGTGTGTTTAGAACTATAATTTTTTTTCATATAATGCGATGCGAAAATATATAAAAATCCGTTGTATAATATAGGTAAATTATATTCGTTTTCGCTGTTCTGTTAATTTCTTTTTTTTTTCATCTTATTTTAATGGCGACTCGGTTTTAACGAGAACTCTGATATAAATATTAAAAGTTTTGATCCCTTCATTTTAAAAAATAATTTATTATTATTTAAATTTATTAAATAATTTCTTATAAACATTTTCTCGACTGTATTTTATACAGTGGGATTTTGAGAACTCGAATTTTTCGATAAATCGAAGTGATATTCATTCTCTTTAAACCTCAATAACTCGAAATAAAATCGATTTCTCATGCGATTAAAATTACCAAGGTTTCAATGTATCTGTACATTCATAATTAGATTGTTATTTATCACGCGATTTAAAGGTGTTCTGCTTTATAGAAGTTACGATTTTGGTGTTCAATCCTACTTCAGAGACGGATTTAGGGCCGTGCAAGCGGTTTCCTTAAATAGGGCACCAAGCCAAGTGAGAGCGCCAAATGGTCTAATAAAGCCGATGTATCAAAAAGTCCACGTCCCATCTGATCATTTCATCACTTATCGTTAAATACGTTCCGATAAATCAAATTAACCTTTTATATAAGTTCCCAGAATACTTCTTTCTCTTCTACTTATATTTAATGAAATCAGTATAAAAGTGAAAAAGCTTCTTTCCTTTAATATCAAGCTTCAGTTAGAAAATAAAGGAAAGTGAAAATTAAAGTAAAATAGATAAACTTGTTTAACTGAACAGTGGGCGAATACCAAATTCCAGTTTATTAAAACGCAGTTAAGGCTTTAATTTTGATGTTAATAAATTAATTTTTGGCTTTTTAAGATATACCACATGTACTTCTTCTACTGATCGAAGTATTTGTGGTTTGGTTGGATGTTTCGTTGCAGAGAAATTTTAATTATCATCGTAGTTTTTACGATACTACGATGAATAAAGAATTATCTACGAAATTCCTTAAGCCAGTTAAAATTAAATTGTTTATATGTATTATGCGTAGGAAAAGATTTTGTAGATAATGCACTCTGTTGCCAAAAAAAAAAAAAAAAAGAGTACCATTAAAACAATAATCCGATCATCTCGAAATTTCGCATGCGAATTCTTTTAGACCAAGTATGCAAATGATTAAATTTTCAAAGCCAATGAGTGTTAACTTCGATCATAGCGCGCATTTCTACTGCGCAACTATCATCGTATAAAAGAGGTAAAAATTGCGGACGGTTTATTTTTTTTCGTTATCAGCGTTGCAGTTCACTGGAGACGAAATCAGTAATGCCATTACGACGTTGTCAAAGACCTTATAGCCAATTGAACGACTTCAAACGCGGTCGCATAGTCGGGATGCTTGAAGCTGGCTGGTCCTACTGAGCAATAGGCTGCCACCTGCACCGTACGGACACTGCTGTTCAAGGGTGTTGGCAGCAATGGTTTCTGCGAGGAACTCATCGGCGTAATAAAAGCTCTGGAAGGCCAAGGTGCACGAATTCGAGGCAAGGTCGGTTGGTTGAGCCGCAGGCCTGAGCTGACCCAACGACATCATTGTCCGCCCATCCAACGTGCTACAGTCTATTCCATACCACCCGTGGCACCTTCTACCATCTTACAACACTTGGCTGAGGTGGGGTTACCCTCACAGCGGCCTTTAAGACGTTTGCCTTTAACCCCACACCATTGATAGAGTCGTCTGGAGTGGTGTCGTAGCCGATCATCATGGCTGCCAGCAGATTGGCATCGCATAGTGTTCAGCAATGATTCCCGCTTCAGCCTTGGAGAAGATGACCATCGGATCCATGTGTGGAGGTGACAGGGTCAGCGGTCCCAACCACCCTTTGTTTTACAAAGGAACACAGCCATTACCCCTAGTGTGATGGTGTGGGGTGTTATCTCGTACGACAGCAGGACGCTCCTAGTCATCCTACGTCCAACTTTAACAACTCAACGATATCTTGACATCCTCCGGCCGTTTGCGTTACCCTTCATGACATGGCAGTAAGAGACCATTTACCAACAACATAAATTCAATAATAAAAAAAAAAAAGAAAGAAATTTATTAATGTAAATTTCTTTGTATCATATTTTCCATTGAATTTAAATTTTAATGGTGATATAAATATTTTATTAACTTTTGAGCCAATTTAAAGCTAAATATTATTGCTTGTATGTTGTATGGAAATATATGACCTATACCGACTATATTTTCACAATTTAAAATTTAAAATTTCAAGATGGATTTAGCGAGCGAGCATTTTCGTTGGTCCCAAGTTTAATTTATACAACAAGGGGCCATGGAAAATTATTTTCCAGGGACCCACGAAATATTAATCCGGCCCTGGATGTAGCAGAATGTCTGAATGTTAGTTTTTCTGTGCTCATACAATGCGAACACATTTCAAAACAGAGTTAGTGTATTTATATAAATCGAACACTACGCAGATTAAATTAAACAACAATATAAATCAACGTTTATTGGCGTAGTGATACCAGCGCCGATGTTATGGCGTGATTAGATGGTGAAACGTTCGAAAGAAAATAAATATTTCTGCGTTCGGTTAAGAGTCAGTGTCTTAAGGTTTAGCCCAGAGTTACGATGTACGTAGCTTATATGTTTGGGTGGCATTTTTAGGTGGATGCCTGCGTCTATGTGCTGCTAAGTGGGAAAAGGAATATGCTTGAAATCATAGACGATGTCCTGGATACCTTGGCAAAGGTATAAGTGCTAATAATGAAGTGCAATAGGCGAAACATTTATCCCATAAGACGATGAGTCTCGTCCTAACAAAAATTATATTTAGGTCAAAACATCGAGCTGAATATAATTGAGCATTTGTCGAATGTTCCAGGGAAACAAGTTGTTGCCCTCATCCTGTCCTCTAAAATTTGGGAAGGGTTTGCAAGTGCCTTGAAATTACAATGATCGTTGTTATGTATTGCTTGCTTGCTTTTTGGTTTTACGGCTCAAAGACTACAGTGGTCATGCTGCGCCGGGACCTACTGTTTTCCGAGGAATCCGAACCTCTTAAGGCCTAGGGAACCAAACCCCGGACTGTTATGTATTGAGTTGATAGCTCAATAACACAGCACAGGCCTGCAGCCAGGTTGAAGGGGGAACTAGGATCAAGAAAAAGGGCATATGGGGCACAGGGCACCCGGGGATTATTCTCTATATATAAATGGCTTAACGGGGGGAAACAGGTGCACAAGCATGGAGCAATTGGTAAAAAGCTCTCGCTGGCCCCGACTTGGCTACAGGTCTGCCACAGTATCATCAATGCTTTATAACACCAACGTCGGTCCTGCATAGTGGTTAGGTGCAGGCCAGTATCCAGAGGGGGATCTTAGGGACCGGTTCCCCCCGAAATTAAATTTTTAATGGGACTTGGCTACGGCCTTGCATGCTGTAATTGTATCGATACATGCTGTAAAAATTTATGAACCACCACGAAATTAAATCCTGGCTACGGTCTTGGTTAGGTGACTGAACGCACTCCGTATTGAAGTACTTTCTTTCATTCAGACACCTTATGTATTATGTTATGTATTTTGATGTTATGTATTTTGATGTTATGTATTTTGATGTTATGTATTTTGATAGCTTCCACTAGGTGTTAATTTCTTAACGAACAATGTGTCTGTTGTAAATATTTTTGTTGTTCTAAAAAACCAACTGAGTGAGATTCGTTTTTTTACAAAGTTCCAATTAAATTCAATGAGTTGTTTTTATTTGTCATATTTTTTATATTTTTCTCAATTTATTGGAACTTGTGTATTTAAACATTATGAATAATTTAGAAGGTATTTTTAAAGGAATGAAGCAAATAGTAAGTTTGTTATTTAAATACTTATGTTCTTTCCTTTCATCTCAAATTTATTTTCACTTATACGGTGTTTGCACTCATCTGCTTTTTGTAAAATACCATTAAGTGACTTATTATAAATAGTTTCCATTATAAGAAAATATTCTATAATATATTTGCCAAGGGCGGATACAGACTTTCATTTGGGGGGTTAAGGACAGAATTTGCCATGGTCTTGGAATAACACCCTTCATTTATCATGAAAGTTGGAATTTTTTACAGTGAAAAAAAAAATTGGGGAGCATGACCGAACGCCATTATTTCGACAGCGCCATCTATTGTCAATAACACAAACTACAGCAATAAATAAAGCAATAGAATGCATATCTATATTTTGTGCTAATGGTCTCCCTAGGCTTGGAAATTCAGATTTAATAATTTTACAACATCGAACAGCCAGATAAAAATATAAATATTCAAAATAAAAATATTGAATACCTTAATATATTACTAACGCACTTTTTTAATTTCTGCCCATTATGAAATTGGATGTAAAATTTGGTTCGAAATGTTATCGTCTTCTGAATTAAAAATTATCAACTTTAATGGAACTAACCAATATATCAGTTAGTGAAAGTATTGTAATAATACGATTTACGCCATATTTACATAAAGAAAGTAGAAAATTTTTAAGCTCATTAACAAACGATTTGTCTTAGCGTTAGTTAGAAATTGAGATCGGTTTGAATAAAGAGAAAATTTTGCAATAAACCTCGCTAAATAATATTTAAAATAAACATGGTGTGCATGTTGTATAAAATTGTATAGAATTCACGAAAGACATTAAAAGTAAAATAATTCTGTAATTATTTTAACAGGAAATATCCTTTACCCTTGTTTTAAAGAGAGAGAAAGAAATGAAACAGTGTACACAGTGCGAGTTAAATCAATTAAAAACTAAAACAGCCCTCCTAATTTTCGACAATTCACAATAACCTCTATATTGAAACGAAGGAAAAGAAACCCTAAAAAGTTATGAAAATTTTCGGGTATTATACGTGAACGCAACTATTTTCTCCATTAATAATACTTTCATTCGTATGTTTATAGATTTTTGCGTACAACCAGGTAGCACTGATCCCCACGATTAACACTACTAATTATAAAGCGGGTAGTTAATTGAATGAATTTTTTAAGAAACAGCAAAACTTCACTCTAAGCGATGTTTAAAACTTATAGAACCATTCCCATTACAGTGAGCGTTCAATCAATCAGGCGCCGCGGTGGCGCATTGGTATTACGCTCACCTTGAACGCCGTTAATCCGGGTTCGACACCCAACGGTCCAAAAATATTTACCGAATTACTGATCACTGCCGTCCTAGAGTTTTCCTCCTAGGTCTTAAGATACCCGTATGTTCTGGTTCCTTAGAAAAACCTAGGTCCACCACAGTATGGTGGAGTAATGAAAACGTATTCGTTTATCGTGCCATTTACTAGGCGTTTCACTCACAATGGCAGAACGTTGAACGTGCGCCGTTATTCTGTCCAATCTAGTCGTAAAAGTAAAACATTTAGTCGTCTTTTAGTAAAACTAAATCGCGACACATCCACAGAAATTCCAACAACCAATGAAAGCGTTTCTTATACCCTCTATTAATTTTAATTTTCATATATCAATTATTAATTCGTTTTAATATTACACATTATTTCTTTTGTAATCAATTATTAATTTTAATTTTCATGTTACGATGATCCCGTATGGCACTCCATATCTGAGAAACGCATTCTCTGTGATATATAGGATTTGAGTATATATACCTTTCTCATGAAATATCTTTCCGTTATTTTCAACATTGGTTCAGTTCAATATTCCCGTGTGCATGCATGTATACATAAAAATTCTCGAATCCACTTAGGGAAAAGGGAGATTTATTTAAAAGTAAAATTGCGTTTATATTTGATCTTTAAATTATACAAATGTCTGCAAAGAACCGAACAACTTCAAATATTTAAATTTTTACATTTATGTCGTGTGCCTCGCGTTTGGCCAAGTCATTTTTTATAATTTTTGGTAAGAAATGAATGTTTCTCTCTCTCCCCTCTCTCCCTCTCTCACAAACACAGTGTCAGAATTTTAAATTGTAATCCACGTTTGCGAATGTTTCATTTTAAACCGTTTTCTCTTTTCTTTCCATATTGTCAGCAGCAGTGGTGGCGGCAGGTTTGTAGCCAAGACGGGGCCAGCAGGTGCCCCGTAGGACTATTTATATAAATAAACAAAACAATCGCAGGGTGCTTTGTGTCCCATGTGCCCTTTGCCTTGAACCAGTTGCCCCTTCATCCTGTCTATAGGCCTGGGTGGCGGTGAGTCCCGAGGAAGGGGAGGCTGAGGCCTTCAACAATAATAAACATTCACCTGACTTAAATCTGAATCATTGTCACATCCCCCAGCCTCCCCCCCACACACATTTTAAGTCAAGAAATTGCCTGTTCTTTGCAGCATACGCGCTTCATTAAAATATACTTTTTGAAGAACAGGGGAAGTCAAAGTTGCCTGAAACAAAACTTTTTGGATTTATTTTTTATTTTTTATTTTGTTTACAATAATTATTAGAAAAAATTGCAAATTTGACTATCCGTTAGTTTTTAGTTAGCTCTAGAAAATGGTTGGAGGTGGGGTAGGGAGTGTCAAAATTAAGGAAAATCACATCCATTGGTGAAATCAGGAGTGGCTTGGCACTCTGTAAAAAAAATATAGTCCTACAAGAAAAACGAAAATTAGAAATGAATGCTACATATACGGAACTGGATGAAGGTTGTCATTCCTCACCCCCTCCAGATCTTGAAACTAACTACACCAATAGTCATATCATATATTGAGGTTGTTTGCTTTATTTGCATAACATACAACATTTTGCTTCGAATATACAGAAAAAAAAGCATTTAAAAGTAAAAAGTATGCCTAAATATACTTCCTTTAATTTTGTTATTAAACTTGATATTATTTTGTTATTATACACTATATACCTTATTACGAAATTCAGAGTCAATCAAAGCAGAACTTTTTGAGTTATCTCGTAGTTACTTTTGAAAGGCTGTGGATGTGTTCAGCCTCCAAGGAAAACAAATCGTAGCATGTTGAAGTCGTTTACCCTAGTACGGTATTAATTTCATATCCCGCCACGCCAGTTTCTACGCTATACTAATACTAACGTGAAAGCTGGAATCGAACCTAGCCTTCAGTCTGCTTATGATCATAATTCACGGTCGTTTACGACCATGATTCACGGTCGTTTACGATCATGATTCACGGTCGTTTACGATCATGATTCACGTTATTTTTTATTTGGAGATTTGTTTTTAAACTGTAATATCGACTGAACCAGGTATGCATTTGGTGGGGATTAGCTTAATTTGGAGGACATTCGAGAATTCTTTTAACAGTACCGTATTTTCTGAACCATTTCCGCACCAATTAGGCCCCGTGGAGTATCTTCACTCTGTAAAACACCAAACGCTTTGTGAACAGAAGTGCGATATTGTAGAATGTATATGATCAGCCAATTGTCCCAGATAGAAACTGATGTTAAGATGTTCTTCATTCCCCCCATTACCACCAAGACGGACTGGAACTACCGTACTTAAATCATTGCAAGGACACTTCCTATCTTGCTTAAGATGGCCACCTCAGCAGAGGAATTAGCTCTAAATCCTAAATAGGACAACAAATATTTAAACAGCTATAGATAAAGCCAACAGTAAACCACTTATAAAAACAAATTCCGGCTACTTCAAAATATTAAGTTCGATTTGACATGAGGGACACCTATCATATAAATAATAGAACCGACAAAACGCAGAAAAAACAAATAGGTCGAAATAGCAAAGGTAGTGGATGCACAGTAATGCATTATGGAAATTCAAGAATAAAATAATCAAAACGAAAATCGCATTCAAAAAATACTCAGCAGCAAAGATACTGTATAGAGATTTTTCGTCATTACTGCGTATGTGAAAGCGCCTATTAAACTTCACACTCACTAATTACCGCCTCTCCCATTTCATTTCTCTGTTTCCATATTTTTTCTCCCATGGAAAGGGGATGCTGCCATACAAAAAACGGTAGTATAAATGACAACACTCTTTCTTCCCTTGGCGTTCACTCCAGTCGAATGCTGATGAAGGACAGCGATGTCTGCCCGAACCATGTCTATACACTCTATCCAACACTTTTTTAAATTTTTGACTCTTCAACTTCTTTAGCTTCCTATATTGTATTTTTTTTTTCAATTCTGTACATCATTTTATGTGTAAGCAAATTTATTCTATTCTTTTAGCTGCTGCTGCTCCTTTATTTTTGTTCCTTTGCTTATTCGAAAATAGCTATCGAGTGGCGCAATGGTGGAAGTTTGATTATAGCAAGGATTTGGTAATTAAAGGCAAAAAAATTAAATTTTAATAAAAACGAAGGAAATTTAAATCACACTCAATAGCAAATAAATCCGAAGTTTTAAATTTCGCCTTTATAGAATCTGTATGACGCCGTCAAGTAAATTGTTGCCATACTTTAAAAATTAACGTTGTTTTTTCGAAAATCGGACAATTTTTATCGACCTGTTTTTAGTGAGTTTGCTTCTTTGAATATCGGAGACCTTAGATCGTTACAGAGAAACGAAAATACAAGCAAAGAACTGCGAATGTTCATGCTCAACTGAATATGTGAGAATATTTATATAGATTCAAATTTTTTCTAATATAGTTCCAAGCCTTTATTCGTCACATTTTCAACCTTCGAGGAAATTTCGTGTTCGACCAATTGGTTTTTCTTATGTTTTCGCCAAAGTGAATTTTTAATACTATAACTATGTAAATTGTTTTCAAGTAGGTACGCTGCGTATTTTTCAGTCTATAAGAGTGTTTTCCAAAGTCTATTCCGCGGAACCCTAGGTTGTGCGACGACACTTCTTGGGTTCCGGGGAATCCTGTGGTGCCGCGACGGCATTTTTTGGGATTCCGCAAGCAATTTGTAAAATATCACCTAAATTTTCAAGAAAATCTACAAATTTTCCAATTTTCCCCCATGATTACCTTTTAGAGCAGTGATTTTCAATAGGTATTTCGTGATAAATTGTAATACATGCAATACATGATTATTTAGTCATAGGCATTAATCTCATTTTCCTGAGATTTTCGAGTAAAAAAATGGCAGCAGCTAACACAACCTATTATCTCTTGACTGACCGACTAACGGACGGAAAATATACTTGTTGGTGTGTCTCAGAATTTCAGTAATTAGTTTTGGTGCGTTTGCGAGATGAAAAAATTTGAAAAACGCAGCTTTAGAGCTAACTGTATTCAAGGAACAGAAAGGTATTACCTGAGTTTTTATATTCATTTATTACTTATTTTCATGTTTTCATCCAAACAACGATCAATAATCCCTTCTTACAGTCTAATTGTTCACCGTAGTCCGGGGGGGTCGGTTCCCTAGTCTTTAAGAGATTTAGATTTCTCGGGAAACTATAGGTCTCAGCGCAACAAGATCCTTGCTCTGTAAAACTCAAACAATAAATAGTCCTTTAAAATTCTCCTTAAATAGTATTTATAGTGTGGTTCTGTAGCTAGGCATGTGGAAAGAAAAGGATAAAAAGTTTGAGAACTAGAAGATCAAAATTGGGTTCAAAATTCACCTTATTTGCTCGACTATATCCGTTACCTAACATTGATATGTCTTCTCGTATTGCTTTCTTAATAAATAAATACCTTTAGTGTCTGTTACCAATTTTAATTTAACTGCTATTTCGACACTGGTGTATGGTTTAAAGCACGTAGTTTTGGGAACCAACTATTTATTTTATCAAGTGAAGGAAGAATGAGATTGAGTAAAAGGCGTAAGTTTATATATTAACGTATTGGAAACGTCTCTTTTACCGAATGACACCAGATAGTTACTCTTAACTCGAAGTTTAACAAAAATTCTGTAAAGTGCTAAAAGAAATTTTGAAATAATTTGGTAAAATTTCTCCAGCTGTAAGTTGCCCAAAATTTGAGAAGACGTTCATTGCCTGGGTTCGTTATATCCTGACGTGTCACTTTCGCAGAGTTTCAGTCTGTTTCGCGATCCTCCTTAAAAACATTTTCAGCAAATTGATTCGTATTGTCTCTTCTAGAAACTCATATGATAAAAATGTTAATTTGGAAAATTAGTGGTGGTTGAAAATAATCTATTTTAGAATTATTCTAAAATTTGCTTTCCCCCCGAATCGTCTATTTTCCAACAAGTTTCCCTAAAAGTGAAATTTTAAAAGTTTAAATGTATCAACAGCATCTTCATTTTATTGTTTCATTTATATAAAACGTTAAGTATTTTTACTGAAAGGTAAGTATTTCTCTCATTATTGCTAGGTATACAGTTACTTATACGATTTTTCATTTTTATTAAACCATGCCTAATAAGGTGTGTCACAATACTGCATATTGTGGAAAATGACAGGTTTTTGCGATTTTATTTAAATTGACTTCAAAGAGGAGTATTTGCAACCCCTTAGAAACTTCCCTTAACGTTCGAATGACACACTTGAACATATATAGCTCTACATTAGTAACGTGTACAATCTTTAAAGCATAACTCTAAGATTTCATTTCGATGATTGTATTGTGAAGGAGAAAATACAACCTGGCTAGACACAACTATTTTAGATTAATCTCAATCAGTTTTTTACTTGTCCCAAAACTTTTATTCAAACTCTCTGTAATTTATAATCATCGACAGTTTGCTATAAATTTGACGAATTTTAATAAATCGAGTAATAATTATACCCTTCTGTACGGTAATGAAAACCATAAGAATAGGCTGACGATATGAAATCGATTTTAAAACCAAATCCGGGCAGAATGACACTTGTTGCCCTTGCGTCATAAATATGCAACCAACCATTCTTTTCTTTCCCATCAATGACAAGAATGTTTTTTAAATAACGATGGGAAAGATTTAAAAAACTGTATTGAAAATAAAAATTATTCTCTTTACCTAAATTAAGATACTCTGGTATAAATGCAATTATACTGGCAAGGATCCGCCAAGTGCGCAATTAATATATCACAAATTATGTTCACTTATGATTTGCAAAACGGGAAACAAATATAAGAAACGATACTCTTAATACCGCTAAATCACTCTATATAGGTATCTTTATAAATAAAGCTGTTAAAAGATGAGAATTTCTTGACATATAATTTATTGAAATGATTTTTACTAATTGAGAGTATTTTTGGTAATAACATTTTAGGAATTTTTAATATTTATAATTCCAAGCAACACATTTCCACCATTACTGATGAAAGCAGCAGGCAGTGTAGCTTCAGATAAATCAGCAGAAGTTTCTACAACGAAATTCATCGGTACGCGTTGATTGGAAAATGCAGAAGTTTCCAAAATAAGTCATTGTTATTTGTTGTTGTCAGTCTTTTGGAAGTATCGCCATTGGGTCGGTAGTAAAACTCGTCGGTTGTGAGGATGTCGAAGCGACGGTAAAGAGAGGCATATATCAACAGCAAGGCTGTTCGCGTTTTGGGAGAAACCGAACACGTCTTTCTGAAAATAAAAAATGACAGGGAATCCTTGCCACTGTACAACCATCATTTCGAAATACGATCACGAGTCTATAAAATGGCGCTATCATCGCCTTTAAAAATGTTTTTTTTTTAATTTTGTCGCCCGGATGATAAAGTTATCTATATGAGGTCATCTCAAATGGTAAGACCTGAACTCTGAAATACAGGATTGAGGAAAATTCCATGCTTCTCAGTTGTCGCTAAAGTGACCCACATACTACTCCCATGATACATTGCGATTCGTGTCCGTGGAGTGAGTTAAGGGTAAATGGGGTTATAATTGTATGGCTATATGAACATACAACTCTATTTGTAAGATATTTTTGTCTTTCTCAGGGTTAACACAATTTCCAGCTGGTCCACACATAAAGTCACCGGGCAGGTTTTTGTAATTTTTCGCGGGGGAATTGAAATGGGTAGTATTCTTTGACATCCGTGTTTAAGCTAAAACTAGAGCTTATTTGTATAGCATTTATTCTATACAAAAAAGCTTCAGTAGTTCTTTTTAAATATAATTATATTTACTTGTTTCTTTTATTCAGTAGTTCTACAATTGGTGTCAGTATAGGGGTGCCGACATAAAGAAAATATTTGGGGAGGGGGCCTCTGAATGTAAATACTTGCACGTGTAGTCAAGTAAGTGACAAAATACAAGGAAAATACATAAATATTAATAATTATTTTATTTTGTATACTGTCTCTCTCACCCTCAACACGTTTATTCATGGCTTTATATATTGTCCATCAATTTCAGGAAATCGAAGAGTTGACGACACTTCGCAATAAAGACGTTGAAAATTTTATATATATTTAATTTATATTATTATTAAATTTTATATATAAATATACAATTTCTCAAAGAAATTCACGAAATTACGAAAAAGGAAGTCCCTTTTTAACTTTCTTTTAAACGAGAGCATTAAGAATATTTTCTCAGTATTTTTTTTTTTGCCTTAAAGAAATGGAACCAATTTTTTATGCTTGAAACAGACACTAATATCGTTCATTGTACATTTTATTAATCCTTTGTAATCCTTGGAAAATTCGATGTCTCTCAAGGTACAGATTTTTTTTTTCGGAACAATCTTTTTTTTATGAAGCATTACGAACTTGCGTCTTACTACATCGTTTTTCCAAATTTATACTTTTAATCTCGATGTAAAAACGGGATAATACGAATTTTTTACCCATTTTAAGGAAAATGATAAATTTTAAACTGGAGAAACAGCTAGTATGCAAATTACGATTTTGCATTGCTTTTTTGTAATATTTTAATTCTTAAACTAAACTCCTACTTACCTGGGAGTTGGGAAAATTGGATTTAAGATTGTCCAAGTTTTTTCGATATTTTTCTGAACACCAGTGATATACATATGTTCATAAATTAAGAATAATAGCCGTACCTTATATACCACACTTATACGTACCAGATACAGTACCGACTTGATATGTGTAGTGTATCTGTCTATACTTAAAAATATACAGCGTTTTTATGAATAAAATTCCCATATTCAGAACTCCTTGTAATTTTAATTAATATGCGGAATGACACTAAAATTTTTATTTTTTTATACTATCCAAAGGAGAGGGATTGCGCAAAAAATACATAGTTTCAAAACCTGCCAGTAGGGGTGGGGAAGGCTTTGTGAAAGGGGAAATTCATGGAAAAAGCACAAAAAAATAAATGCAAAAATTTAGAATAAAATTTTGGATTCGTCTGTTAAATTTCCCTGGAGAAGTCCTAGCAGAACAAAATCGCGAACCGCCGTACATTGTTCTTACTCTTTGGCCTACAATATTTTTCAACCTAAATGTAATATAGCATATCTAGGATGCTTTCCGATATCATATGCCAGTTGCCAAACACCACCTAGGGGAGTTGCGATGTCACAACGCAGGAATGGGAGCCTCTGTCGCAAAAATTGCTGAATAATCTTTTGCACAGCATGGCCACCCGTCATGAGGCCTGTATCGGGGCCAGAGAGGATTATATGCTGTATTACGATGTCATGTGACAACACGGATATTGTCCTGTTGATGAAAGGGTGTAATCGAATATATTTGATCGTCATCCTTTAATCTTGTATTGCTACTAGCTGCTAAGGCTTGTAGATTTATTCTTCATTGCTTGGGGCTGATTTTTGAACACTGTTTTAATTTAAGCGAAAATCAATCATGAGCCTCAAATTAGAGTAGCCATAATTTTTGAACATGTGGTATATGAAATATATTTCATTTAATTTAAAAATGAGCTTTACATTTAATTGAAACGTAGTTTCAAATAGTTTCATTGTTAAATCTATCAAATCAAGTGTTGCTTTTCAAATTTATGGGCTCAATGTCATCTGAAACTGTTCAGTAGTTTACCTTCACTTCCAAACAAGGATAAATTTATAGAAGTTTTTGTTTTCTAAGTTGGTCAATGTGGCGTACGAAAACGTTTTTATTCAAATTTAATCTCAATAGGGACCTGTTTGTAGCGCAAAGACAGCACCATTTATAATGTGTCAGGATTTACACTTTTTCGAGAATTTCGAATTTCTACTGTCAAGGAATCAAACTTCGAACTGTGGTGGACAGATAAATAGGACGCTCTCTACAATATCATCGGAATCGAACTTAGGGTTAATAGCACGGCGGACGAATGCGCCACTACTATTTCACCGCAGGACATTGGAAATCTTGATGGAGAAGCATGAGAATTGGTTACGTACAAAAATTGTTTTAATGTGAATTTTTTTTAGGTAAACTATTCAAAATTCGAGCATGGAATTGATTGCGAAAAACAAAATTAGTCTAAGGTGTTCCTCAAAATATTGTAGTGCAGTAATAACGAAGAAAGGCGATTTAGAAGCATGCCAAAATTAAATTGTTGATATATACTCGCCAGGGGCCGACTATGGCTATTAGGGGTCCGCCCCCCCCCTCCCTAATATGTGAATAAAGATTGGATATAAATCTGAAAAATGTACGCACCCGCTATTCCCATTTAAAAATATGTAAGAATATGCTTTTTGATCACACTTTCAAGCTAACGCCGAATGTCAAAGAGTACACTTGTATAGCTGAAGTTGTGAAAGTTTTGCTAAAATTATCAAATAGTGTGTGGCATCGGCACACAAATTTCGTGGTTTTGGAAATATTTCGGCTCAAGCTATGGCATTCGTGATCATTTGAAAAAAAAATACAATGCTACGGTTTTATCAAGATGTAAACAGACAAAAGACACAATTGGTTGTGAAAAAATGTGCAATAAAAATAAAAAATAAAACGTACAGTCTCTAAAATTTTAAAGCCATTTATGATGAAATATAGCCAAATTATAGCTTAATTAAGCAGTGAAATTGCAAGACCAGCAACAACGAAAAAAAAGTTAAGTTTATTTATTTTCAAAGCTACAATTGTAGTTATAATTGCTGTAATTGTGGATACCAGTTATGATTTCGCTAGATTCGTTTCGGATCGTAAATCCGAAGAAGAAAGAAAAAAAAAATTTTTTGCATTAATTTACTATTTTATTACATTAAATACTATTGTCAATTAAAATGTTTTGGAGGCCCTTCTTTTCGTGGGGCCCTAGCGCGGGCCCCGCAAATCCTTGCCATAATTTGACCCTTATAGTTGCACCCCGTTATCGCAAATTCATTTTAACATGAACTGTTCCTTGAATTCTATATCAAATCGTTTTGTCATAGCCATAAGGTACTATACTTTCCGACTGATACGAGCCACATTTTATACGAAAACATTCTTTGTCACCATGAGTATACACGGTAAGGAGTGGAGACAGCACTTCTATATTTCAATTTACAAAACCTCTATTATCCACTAGTAAATGCAGCGTGGCATACACAGTCCTTGCTGCAGACACTATGCACACTAGTAAGTGGGTGTGATATTCGCTAACACAGATTGGTAATGATTTAAATATTATATCAAATTATCACCTTATTCGATAAGATTACGAGACATAACACATGCCAAAAATATAAGGCTAGCATAAATTAAATAATATTTCTGCAGCAATAAGAAACGATTAATGAAGTTCGAGATTGGAGAAAACATCAGATTAAGACTGAAACTTCAAAAGAGTAAAAAATATTTAAAAATATAATAAATTTAAGGTAGGGAAAGTTAGAAAGATTAGAATAAAAAAATGAAATTATGATATATATGCGAAAACAAACTTGAAAAAGGAGAAAGAAAAAAAATAGTATGATTTAGAAGAGAATGTTTTGCAGCATTTAGAAAACTATTTTCTTTATTAAGTGAAGAATTGAGAATATGAAGTGCGAGTGTATGCTTTCAAAGTTAAGTGCTTCAAGAATCTTTTTTTCCAACCCAACCATGTTAACCATTCAGTACCAGAGAGCTCGACTGTCAGAGAATGACGGAGTCTTTTCATGTGTCAGTCATTCCTCGTAGGAACACCATGTTCGCCGTCTGAGATCACCCAGTGATACATTTACACCCAAATAAACTTACCTGGGAGTCGGGCCTGAAAGCTGTGGATAAAACCACTGGATACCGGGACGGAAAAAGCTTTATTCGTAAAAATTTTCTAGTAAATTCTCTTAGTAAATTGGGCATCATTTCTTTTGATCATATGAAGATTTTTTGTCCCATCAATGTGTTCTTTGGTACATTCCTTACACAACGTTTTGCTAAATAATCGCCAGGAGGGTGTTAACCCCTTACTTATGCCTCTAGTTATGTTTAATAAGACTACAAGGCGGCAAAACACATCAGCCTATAGGCGGCAAAACTGTAAATCCGCCTTTGATATTGTCAAATGATGCAATAATAATAAACCATGGGCAGCACCACTCATCTGCTACTCTGCCCGCGTAGTTGACTTAACACAAGTGAACCTAAAGATCTTTGGCTGTAATATCCGGAAAAAATTGTGACTATAAATTGGTTATTATATTCACAAAGTAACATCGACCGCCTCTAGCTCCCATTTCACGATCATTAAAGAAAGGGAATGGAAATTTTGTAAAATATGTCAGAGAAAACGAAGAAATCCTAAAAAGTCAATAAAGAAGTCCTTCTATCAATTTCTGAAACTCGGAAGAAAGAATAAGTAGCTAACGGCGAAAAGAAACAAATGAACTATTAAAACACGTAAGGAAAACTGCATACGGAAAACGTGCAGAAATGGGAGAAAAGGAAAAGTATAAAAAAAAAGGGTATCACCTTTGCAGCACTGGAGCAAGCATTACACACAAATTCAATAATATAGAAAATTTATAAAATTCAGCTTCCGACAGTGAGTCAGTCTCCTCTTATCCCTTGGTATGTAAGGGGTATATTGGAATATTGTAATAAAATATCAGAATTTTTATAGCGGCTTTCTTGATTATTTAGTTTCTGTTATTTTCCGAGGGAACAAACGAGTTTGCAGCTAAAATATGTCGGTTAGAATATAATCCAGTTCATATAAATTCATATAAATTGAAAAATTTAAATATATATTTTTTTTAGCTAAATATTTCAATATTACATTTTCTAAAACTTACCTGATAATACATTACTACATTTATATCACTTATTAAAAAAACATTTTTATACTCAGTAAATTTATGCTTGTTTTTATTTCTCTTTGATTTAAACTTCCCAAGTTTTTTCTCATTTTTATTTCTTTCCAATTTTAATTTTTTTTATTTCCCTTTTCTTGCCTTCCGTGGTCTTTTACAAAATAACTAATAAGTAATACGTCGTATCATTAATTATAACAAATGATAGCATTAATAATTACATAGTTTGTTAGCAGAAACAATGTATCACTAAATGTAGTAATAATATATATTGCCAGCAGAAATATTGCAAAATTAAAGTAATACCAATAGCTGGTAACTTTCTTTTTGTCATAACTTATTTTTCTTTTGAAATTCACACCAATACCAAATAATGAAAGAAACTCTACAGATATTCCTATCAGATAAATCTTAAGAATAATAAATTGCTATGTTATTGCATTACGAAGTTTTCTTTCTACTATCCTATTGATTGTGTGATATATTTTTGCGATATTAGGGATGCTCCTCGTATATTTCAACTGCAGGCATTTTCTATACCAGCTGTACGAGTTTTTGATGATTTTTCTTTGCCATAAACTAATGAGCTTTGCTGCTTCTCGTGATGGTGCACCATGTCTCTGCCATTTACATAACGTGTAGAAAGTAGAAAACGATCAACTTTAAAAACTGAATCTTGTTTCCTCTCTTCTGGCGCTAAAATTTCTGTTTTTATCCTTTGTTCAACTTATAAAAATTTGGCCTCTCTCCACGCTTTTCTATTGACAAAAAGGTACGTTGCGTGGTGATTAATTGCAGTTGAAAACTTTTTTCAAACTGTCAATTACGCTTTGTAAAAGTTTCAAAGAAATCAGAAGATTTAGGACGAAATTCATATATTTCAAGAATTACAATTTTTTTCATGGCACCTAGGTTAAATAATGTTTTATTTTTCGCTCAAAGACATCCAATATATTTCTTTGAAAATATATTTTTTCTTCCGCTACATTTCTTTTGTAATGTCCGTTAATTAAGGACATGATCTATTTTAGCTTGTATTAAGACGAATTCTTTGTATCCAAATTTGCCATTTAGTTTGTTTCGTTCATTTTAGAATGTGGAATTCGGTTAATTATTTGTAAAAAGAATACACACTCGAAAAAAAATGGACACATTAAAGTATGAAAATTTTAAACAGCGATGTGGATAAAAATCTGAAATTTATGTAATTGTAAATTTAGTAAACTTTTTTCTTTTTTCTTTTTTTTTTTGCAGGGGGTGGGTTTCCTGCTACTCTTGAAATCTCATACGGTCACTACAAATTAAAGAAGCAAAATATTTCATCCAAGGAAAAATTCCATCCTGTACAATAATTTTCAACAACCACGTATAAATAAGCTCAAACTCCGCCCCATCCTGGATTCGAACCAGGGTCCCTCCGTTTAGCCCGGAGTGTCTTGGACCGCTAGACGAATGAGGACAGGAAACAACGCTCTCTTTCTCCGTATGTAAAGATGTTAAGGTATTATTACCCTCCGCAGGGATAACACAATTGCCAAATATGGTCAACACACAAAGCCACCGGGGCGAGATTTTTGTGAGTTTTCGTGGGGGAATTTATTATACAATAATTTTCAACATCCACGTACAAATAAGCTCAAACTAGAGGTAAAAATACACTGGTGTGCAAAAATTAAGGACGGGACAGTTTTTTGCATGTAACGTCACACCCCAGTGTTTCAAATGGGTAAAAAGCATGCCACAACATCGTCGCAATGTAAGTTTATAGAAGAAGTGAAAAATACTGACCATAAAAACAATCCAAAGGATACAAAGGACTTTTATTCAAAAGTGGGCTTTCAGCACAGGAGGATAGAAGACAGAAATGTCCATGTTACAAGCAGCAGGCAAGAAAAATGCAGTTTTCAATAGGGGATATGATCACCCCTGACTGCGATGCAGGATGTACACCATCTGTTCATGTTCAGTAAGAGGTTGTTGACAAGCTCTTGAGGCATCATAGCCCATTCCTCTTGTAGCGCCAATAGCAGCTGCGTATTTTTGCTGACGGATGACAACGTGCTGCCAGGCATCTCCCGAGAACATTCCACACGTGTTCTATTAGATTCAGGTCCGGAGACCGTGCGGGCCATTCCATACGATGAATATCTTCACTCTCTGACAGCTCAGCGACTGTCGCTGTACGATGAGGTGTAGCGTTGTCATCCATGAAGAGGAAATTGAAGCTCATAGCACCTTGGAAAAGACGGACATAAGGAAAGAGAACTTCAGGACAATAGCGGTCACCAGTGACTGAACCTCCTTGGAAGATGTGGAGCTCCGTAAGGCCACCAAGTGTTATGCCTCCCACAACGAGAACTCTGCCACCTCCAAACTGGTCCCTTTGGACGATGTCAGAAAGGTAATCGCGTGTTCCTCGCTCTCTTCTATAGACGTCCAGAATCTCTAGTGAGACTAAATCGGCTCTCATCCGTAAACAGCATTCGATCCCATTGCTGAGCCCCCCATTCTTTTGTTCTTGGCCCTACAGAAAACGCCGTCCTTGATGAGTAGGTGTCAATAGCACACACCGTATTGGTTTCCAGGCGAATAAACCACCTGTGTGCAATTTCCTAGTCAAGGTTAAACGCGATAGCATCCGTCCAGTAGTGCGTTGCCTGTGACGCGATTACACCCGCTGTCAACCGTCGAACTGTCCTCGCCTGTAGAACAAGATACCGGTCCTCCCTTGCCATGGTTGCTCGTGGACAATCACCACTAAACCAAATCGTCGGACAGCTGTTCCTGTCGTTCGAAATGCCGTCCATGCTCGTGACACGATGCTGTGTGCGATTACGAACTCCTCGGCCTCACTCGTCACACTTCGATCTTCTTCCAACTTTCCAATGATTCGACCTCCAGTAAAATCATCCAGATGTTGTCTACGGGGCTGTCTGTTGAATATCTCGCACTGCTACAGCAACTTGCCGTCGTTCAAACCGATGTACACTGAGTAATAGTTTCCACTGAAATGCTGATCGTACACCTTTCTTACGCTTTATACCCTACCCACACGCCCACATTACATCATGATGCGTATACGCAAATGCCCTACCGTGTAGGACCCTAGGCAGTCTCCTGATTGGTCTTTCGGTCAGTTCTGCCTGTTCGTTCCGCTGTTATGTTACTTTTTCCATCTCGTCCTTAATTTTTGCACACCAGTGTATGTTACATCTTTATATACGGAGAAAGAGAGCGTTGTTTCCTGTCCTCATTCGTCTAGCGGTCCAAGACACTCCGGGCTAAACGGAGGGACCCTGGTTCGAATCCAGGATGGGGAAAGCGTCTCTTTTTCTCCAAAACGAATAAGCTCTAGTTTGAACTTATTTATATCCAGGTGTTGAAAATTATTGTACAATAATAAGTTGCCCCACGAAAACTTACAAAAAACCTCGCCCCGGTGACTTTATATGTTAACCATTATTTGACAATTGTGTTATCCCTGAGAAATAATATCTTACAAATTCCACCCTATTTCAATGAAAGTACATCAAGGTAAAATTATAATAAAAAAATGCTAGGTCAAAAGTGACAAACGAATGACACAGAAAGCGTGAAAATTTTACAGAACGATTTTTAGTTCTGTAAGGACAACAAAGGTCCTATTCTATTAGTATTTTGAAAAATAATCTATTTGTCCTTCATATGGATTGAAATTTAAAATTATAAAAAATCTATTTAAAGCCACATAATTCTTGTTATTCTAATTTTCTGGAAATATATTGAGCACTGTTGTCATTTGAAGTGAGTGGTGACTTAAGAAATCATTTAAAAATGGTTACGTTTATCAAAGTATTGTCTTTGCATAAGGATTCTTCATGGATTAGTCGCTGCTTCACAAAACATAATGTCAGGACGTTACAGAAGAATCAAACTCTGCTGATAAGACACAAAAAACAACGTTTTAGAAGCGTATTTATGTCAAGATTGAGTTCAATATACGCGTTTCGGGCGATAAAAGTTCGCCCTTCTTCGGGAGTGAACACGTGGAATATCGTCAACAAACGAGGTTGACTCGGCTCAACTCCAGTTACATCCGCGAATCAACCTCGTTTGTTGACGATATTCCACGTGTTCACTCCCGAAGAAGGGCGAACTGTTATCGCCCGAAACGCGTAGATTGAACTCAATCTTGACATAAATACGCTTCTAAAACGTTGTTTTTTGTGTCTTATTTATATTGCGTATTGTTTCGTCGAATATTTCCACAAACTCTGTTGGTTACGACATAAAAATATTATACCAAAATTTCCTTTAAATCAATATTTAAATACTTTAATTATTTCCGGTTGGGTATTCTGAGCAGTAAACGTACTCAAATTCCTTATTATTGTAAAATAATTAACCAATTAATAAGTGTAAAATTGTGCTCAGCAGTGGCGGCTTGTCGGGTGACGCGAGTGAAGCGGCACTTCACCTAAAACAATTGGGCTGTCGAACGAATGTTTTTTTTTATTTAAATTCCAAATTACTTTTATTTTTTTTTTGTTAAATTTGAAGTTTGGCTAGAAAAGAAAAATTCAAAATTTTATTTTGACCTCCACTATTTTTTTTAAATTTAATTCCTTTAATATAACAGGTAGGTAGGCTACGTTTATAAATCAGAGCTTTCGTTAAACGCGCCACGGAAATTCTTGTCCGCCAAGAAAATGTGCCAAGTGACGCGACGATGGGAAATTCAAAGTTGCGCTTCAAAATCTCTTTTGAAGGAAAAGCTTTGCCAACATCGTTACCATGGCGACAGATTCTTTACTGCGATGGCAATAGTGCCCATTAGCATCAGGGAAGCGACATTTGTGACGCATCATCATTGCAATCCTGACTAGAACTAGTCCTTAGCCGGAGCTCGGATCCAACCGCCAAATCATACGATGCGTGCGCGTGGACTTCGCGAAATTCAGTGCTCACTGGAGAAATCGCTACTTCACGTTTGGCAGCAAATGATACTATTGTCAATTTAGTGAGTAGATATTAAGATCTAGCAACTTTCTCCAGAAGTGAATCCAGATCCAGAGAGGGATTTTTTTGGCGGGCGAGTGAAACGTGAAATGCAGTAGAACTTGTAACGAGCCCACATTTAGTGAGTTTCCTGTTATAGGGAAGAAAATATAGATTTTATTTAGTATTAATTAATCGCAATACAATTTAACCACTTTTAGTGAACAAGCCTTTTTTGGACCCCGGATTTAACGAGCAATTTAAAAAATAAATAAAATGGGAAATCAAACTTTTTGTAAAAATTCCGTCTTTATAATAAACGCTCGTTATGACCGATTTCCACCTCATTTTTATGGATTTGGGGAGGAGGCTGAATTTCCTTAATATCTCCCTCGTGGATCCCCACCACTGCTTCTTATTCTTTTAATTTACCAATTTTATTTATTAATTTACCTTCTTATTTTTTTAATTTACCAATTTTATTTCTTAATTCATCTTCTTATTCTAATTTACCAATTTTACTTCTCATTTCTCTTCAACAATTATCATGAAGCTTAACATATAATGAAAACCATTTTATTCTGTTTCCTGGCGATTTCCTCTAAAAATTAATAAAACAAAATTATTCGTTTATGCATTTTAGTAATTTAAAAAAAAAATTGGTAAATCCAAAAGAATTAAGTATATGCAGTAAAATCTGTCTAAAGTGACCACCTTTGGGATTGCAATCGTTACCATAGATAGGTGGTCACTATAGACGACAAACTTCGGTGTAAGTATGATTAAGTTCCTACCAATGGTTCTTATAAAATCGCTTATAATTAATCGCTTGTTATAAATATCACTCACACGAGATCAAGTGTTTGAAAAATATAAAATTTTACATTTTATGAAATATTAGATACTATTTCTTTACAAATTACTACACGTTTTCAAGATATGGAAAAGCTTCATTTTATTACATTAAGGGATACTTCAAAATTTGCGGAGTATTCCAATAAATTTCCTACGGAAGTAATAAATAATTTAAATGTGTACTACCCCAATATATTTACTGACTTCCAAAGATTGAAAAATGAATTAAAACACATATATCTGGATAAGCAGTATAGAGATATGAAATTACAAACATTCATGGAAATTTTAACAGAAAACAGATACATTTTTAAAGAAGCTTATAAACTTTTTTGCTTAATAGTGACTATTCCGTTCAATATTGTTTCCG